>JASJOG010000284.1:162500-354033 GCA_030142905.1 Heliopora coerulea | reverse complement strand
TAGTACAGCCAGTCTTAAAATAGCCATCTAGCCCTTGCTTGTTTACTGAATTGGAATATCCACATATTTCATTTCAATTGGACTGAGGTGAGCGTACCCCAGCACTCACGATTAGTGGAAAGGTGCAAGTGAAGCAAAGCTGAAACCCCGGGACGCCTCAAGCAAGTGAGTATCAATCCTGTACTTGACCAATATTAGATAACATCGCTAGGCTTCTCGCCGAAACCTCATTTTACAGTATACTTTGTAGCATTCAACAAGAAGGAACGCGCTGTTGCCAGTCACAGCTAATGAGAATGAAGCGACAAAAACGACCAAGGTCAAATGTCCAATATGTCAAGCTACCATAGCAACCACCCTTGGTGACCAAAGGGATTAACTTTGTAACCCCTCAAAGCAGTTGCTTTAATCGCGCGACCAAGCCAACTGTCCAATGTATTTCAGCTTTAGAGTTACATTTTTTGCAACTGTTTCCGTCTGGGACTTAGAATGTCCAATTATGACAGTCGAAAATTTACTTCATGAAATATTATGTAAATTTTATTTGGATTACATTACTCGAATTGTAAGCCAAAGTATTTGTTGAGATATATCTTAGAAGTTGGGGTGCTTGGAGATATAAGATGATAGATGAACGTTCGTCATGCTTTATCCTCGAAAAAACGACTTCTGAGCCCAAGGCGGGGATCAAAACCGCAACTTTCTGATGACCGGTGAGACGCTCTAACTATTGAACTACCAAGACTCAAATGGTGAACTAAGGTACAAGTTCGACATATGTGCAATCTAAGCGGAAGCCACCAAATGTTAATGATGATGCTGATGAGATATATTTTAGAAGTGTGCGACCTTTGAGATATCTTATCGAACTTGCACCTTAGCTTGCCATTTGAATCTTAGTACCAGAATGGTTAAAGCGTCTCGCCGGTCATCAAAAGGTTGCGGGTGCAATCCCTGTCTGGGGCTCAGAAATTTTTTTTCTGAGGATAGAGCTTGACGAACTTTCATCTATCACATCAAAGTATTTGTCTTTTTTAAATAAAGGTGTAAAAATATAGGCTTTTTCCTGTTCATTTTATTTGACAAACATAAAGAGGCCGTTATTATTGGAACAAATCTCACCTTAACTCTGACGAAAACTACTTTTAAATATTGAATTACCAACCACAACGGCCTTTCTTAGAACTGTTGGACAATGATTTTCAATTACCAGTCGACAAAGCTTGGTTCTAAACATTTCCAAATTCATGATTTTGCAGGTAACTCTTTTTTAAAGGCTATTTACACGTGTGATTTTGTACCTTGTCATTGACATCTTGGAGTATGTATTTAACGACAAGAGCGCCGAGGACAAACTGCAGCGAATCGTAAGGTGATCTCTTGCTTCATAGACTGTCATAAGTTTATTACACACATAAGGGATGACAATTGCAACAAGCAAAATCGCACGTGTAAACAGCCCTTTAGGAAGTGGAAACGTTTATTACCAACCACAGCAGTTTATCATTTGAAACAGCTTGATTTTAATATGTGACTTTTAAAGGTTGAACAGTGACGATTTTCACTGTTCAAAAACACTAATTGTTACTTTTGGGTTTTCAGAGAAACAACGTTCGGATAAGGCAGCTCACGAAGGTGATGAACCAAGTGCGAGAGGTGCGTCAGGTAAAGGTGCATTTAAAATTGTTGTAGTGATAAATCTTGCTTAGAGAAACAAACAAGAAAAGGATAATTTAGCTTATCCATTTATTTTAACAGTCTTGCTTATACAGTCCAACCCCTGTTAAGCGGCCACCCTCGGGGAGATGGCCAGTGGCCACTTAATAAAGATTTTTCACCAATTAGCATTAAGTGTGGTACAAAGTAACTCTTCGAAAACAAACAAGCGTAGAGGTTTGTGTCAACTGTTGCCCAAAATAAAGAGCAACTATAGAGATGGCAAAGCAGTTGAGAGCAAACAAATTAACAGAGGAGGTGGCTATGGCTTAGAAGTTCCAAGTAAATACCACTTTGCATTTGTTGAACTCAAAGCTTGAAAATGAAAGATTTGAGTTTAATCTATTCTAACGGACCTCTGGCTACATATATTACTCAGAGATAGTCCTTGGATTCCCAACCTGAAGCGCGCTGCCATGTATTAATTCATTTTCTGTAATTTTGGTTAAAAGTGTATTGATGAATGTTCGTGTTGTTTGAATGTTTATGTCATTCGTCACTTTCTATTTGAGACTTCGGTCTATCATCAGGTCTCTTAAGATCGGGGGAAACTACGAGTATTAAATTCCTGATGGCAGCTTAATCGGCGAATCATCATCGGGACACTCAAAAAGTGGCCGTGGCTATTTAATAAAGGTGGCCGCTTAAAAAAGGTTTAATATGCAATATTTATACGTACAATACTTTCAGGACTATGACAAGCTGCTTAAAAGGGAGTTGTCGCTTAATTGGTGGACAGTTAACAGGGGTTCAATTGTATTTAAAGTCCATATGAGCTGAGAATTTGAGTTCTTTTATTTAAAAGAATTTTTGAAGAGATAAAGAATGTCGTGTACAGCTCTTTTAAAGTTATTTTTTTCTCGAAGTATTTAGATTTGTTTGATATATATCTAGGACATTGGCTTTCTCTTTACACCACTTAATTGCGGCTCGTCAAATCAAGTCAAGCCTATTTCTTTCACACTTAGATTTATAGTCTCCATTTTTTTGTGGTTAAAAAATAAGCCGTATTTAATTTTACCCTGCCCATCTAGGACGTGTATATCCTGCTTATTCTTGGAACAGATAGAAAGTATATAGTTCGTAAGTTTTCTACCCAAGATCTACTGTAAGGAACTACTTTTTGCCCTGGAAACGTGGTTGCGTTTCCAGTTTTAAGTTCAACATATTGAATTTGGAGGAAGAGAGCTCAAACTATAGGGTATACGCATAGGTTCGCAGTTTATATGAATTAATTTTCATGTGAAAGTTTTTCCACCTGGCCTCGTTTTACAGCGACAGTAAAAGCTACCATTAAAGTGATCAATTCACCTCCAATTAAGCGCTGCCCGTCGTTGAATTGTTTTACCTTTATTTTTGTAGAAATGAAACAACAGTGGCCACCAGCTTATTTACAGTCTGAAGAGTTTCCTAGAATAGCAAAAGAAATCGCAAGCATCTGGACACAAGTCGCCCTACGCACAAAGAAATTTATTGAATGTGAGATTACCGATCTAAAGATTTCCCGAGCAGGCGAAAATGAGAGCTCTAAAGCTCTTACCATGCTTATGCGGCACAAAGAAAGAGGTGGAACTAGAGCAATGTTAGCTAAGGCAATTAAGGAGGATATGAAGCCACTCTCTGAAGAAGTGCTGAAGGGGTCTTTTATCGATCGAGATGACAGGGATATTAATTAGTCGATTTGTTATCAGAAATACAGCTTGTAACTTGGAACAGCGGTTAACAGAATCTTTAAAATCACTCTATAAGTTTTGCAGGAATGTACTCAGTATAATGAAGGGAGGGTAGATTAGCAATTTCAAATTACGAAAATTAAATGTTCAGAACACAATGTGGACTCATTAATACAGTGTATGTAGGGCAAATAGTTTTACTCTTGAACAAAATTGTTTAACTAAAATAATGTAGGAATATATGAGCGATATAGAAAGGATGCATATCAGTTTTTATGCGCAACGGTTTGTTATTGAAGGTTGTTTAGTTCATTTCTATCATTTATTTTTTAATTTGATTTATATATGTTTCACGTCATTTTGCCTCTTATCAGTGAAGACCTAATTATGTATGAATCAAGTGCATCTCATCATGTTGATAAACTCACAAAAACGCAATTTTTTCGTACGAAACTGCAATTCATAAAATACATGGCAATAAATCAATGTCATCTGAAAATCAGTAAGAGTGTGCAAAGAAAGCATAATAGGAAAAAAAAGAAATAAATGAAAAAAATTTAAGAAACGAGATATAAGGATAGCTCAAATCAAACAACAAAAATGTTTACAAGAAAATCAGTTGTTAGCGGTTCTGTGTCATTTTTTGAATTCTAGTCAGCGGCTTTTTCCCATTTGAGTTTTGAAGCACTTTCTTAATTGACGTAAAATGGAGATGAGAGCCCAGCTCAAAATTCCGAGATATAATGTCATCACACTCCGGAATTAAGCCCCGTTTGCACGAGCCCAGACAGAAACATACGAATAAAGTTAAATTAAAGTTCATTGACGTTCCGTTGCCGACGCGCAGCATTTTTAAAGTAATTAACAGATCGAAATATTAAGCTAATTATATTTACAAAGGTATCACATTAAGACTAAAGCCAATGAGATTAAGGAAGGTGAAAGATGGGACGAGACAAGCAGAGGAAGAAGAGTTTCAAAATAAGGCAAACGAAACGGAAGTGATGTTTTCATTGGGAGAAGGTTTATATTTATTGATGAGGAGACTTTCTCTGATAAGTAATTCAAGGGGTGAATTGCAAGAAGAAAGAATAGAGGAGTCATGAAAGGAGATAGAGTGGCTAGTTTGGGTTGGATGTGTAAGAATACTAGAACGTGAAGAATGTGAAACTTTCTTGCCAGTCAAAGACGAAATTCCCATGCGTCCTGAAATACGCGTGTGTAAGTGAAGGCGTATTTGCCCAATATGCAACGCTGCGTAGCATTGACACTTAAATTGATAAACTACATATGATTTCAGAAACTTGGGAATAGGGTCTTTGAACTGGAAGAAGGTTGAAAGACGTTTACCAGGTTTTAATTCGACAAGGAGGTCTATTTGAGGGGAACAGGAAGAAACAAGTTTGATGAGCGTGGTTCGGATTTGTAAAGAATGAACACCAGTAAAAGGGAAGCAGAAATAGACAACGCGTTTGGTGACAGTGATATTGTTAACAGAAGGAGAAATACTTAGTTAACAGAATACTTAGTTAACAGAATACTTAGTTAACAGAAGGAAAAATACTTAGGCAACGGTCAAAAAGAGCGACGGGGTAACCAATGTTAGCAAAAATTCATTTCATTTTGAGGTCCTTAAACCTAAAGAATTTTTTGTTAACAATGGTTACCCTGTCGCTCTTTTTGACCGTTCCCTAAGTATTTTTCTCGACAAAATATTTTCTCCTCCTATTAACAATATGGACATGGGCCCCTAAGACTGCTCCGACATTTAGCCGGAGTATTGCTCAATTTTGGGCAGTCTCTCAAGTTGGAGCCCCTAGTAAGATGGGAGCCCGGGGCAAATTGCAATTTTTCTTAGGATGAAGTTTGACGAACGTTCATCTATCATTCAAACTTAGTTATAATACAGGATAAGGGCTTTGGAAACTGCTGATATCCGGGTGTCTAAACTCCTGCACTTCTGGACTGCGGGTGTCCAACATAAGAAGGACACCCACAATATTTTAGTAAAAAAGATAATTGGTGTCGATATTGCAAGGTGCATTCCTCTTTTTGATGGATACGTAATTACATTTTACGATAAGGTGATTCGTTAACAGCATTGACTGCTCTGAAAGCTCTTCATTGTAGAAAACAGAAAATCTTACAATACAGAAAGTTTAGAGATTGGTAGACTGCCGAATTTATGATGAAGATTTCTTACGTTTCTTGCTATGGCCCTTCATCAGAGAGTGAAACGAGTTCTAAAAGAACAATGGCAACTGGACTAATTTTCATACTAAAGGGAGTCATGTGACAAATAACCGGTGAAATGTGAAAAATAAACATCAACGATCTAACAACGACAAGAAAGTCTCTTGCTATATTTAACAGCGATCAGTAAACCGGCACGGGGAGAAACCACCAGAGAACCCAGGGGAACAGAAATTTGCATACGATAAAAATGAAAACAAAACCAAGGGAAAACAGTGTATAAGCTAATGTTTCTATCGGCCCATGCTAGACAAAAACAAAAACTTATAATGTGGCTAAATAAAAGAAAAACGTTCGTTGAGCCCATGGGAATGAGTAGTTCCAAGTTTGAAAACGAGACGCCTTTCCTGTCTCTTGCGGGTATCATTGCCACCAGAGATGGATGAGATGGCACAAACTTTAACATGATAGCGCCAACCGTTCTGTTTCGGATATTAAGCGGTTTGCCTTTTCAGAAAGTCGTGAATATCTGAGATTATTTAGCAGATTCACTGGTAACTTCTTGGTGAAAGTCTATTATGACACCAAATATTACTGGCCAAAAAATGTATTTGCTTTCTTAAACCAAATTACCTATGTGTTGCCACAGTGTAGGAAAGTATAGTATTCTTCGTCCATTTCAGTGTACAAAATTTATATGAAAACATGCTTTAGTAACCCAAAGTAAGTATGAACTGACCAAAAAGCAGTATATTTTGCGTTGCAAATGCGAGAGGTTTTGTAACACCTTCCCATGGCAACGTTACTTTCGTGGATGTATTCTTGTTCAAGTTTGAAAACCTTACTAACGTTCAAAATTTTAAGGGAATTTGTTCAACAATCTCTAAGATATTCACAACTTTCTAAATTTTCAGAAAGCTCTGTCAATCTTATGATCTCACAAATGTATATCAAAAAAGTACAAAAATCTTTAGGCTTTTACAGGTTAGACGCGTGAAGCAACGCAGTAACTGTACGCCGTGACACTTGAAAATTAACTCCACATTGTTTTAATGACACCATTCACACTCGCGGTTACAATTTTAATAATACCAGTTTATTTTATATATGTGCGACTTTGCTCTGCAAATGTAATGTTTTGTTTCCAAATACTTTACGTGAGATCCCCACTACAATGAAACGTATACATTATGATAATGCATGCACAAGTAGGGTTCTTCACCGTACTTGGTTCGGTTTGTGAGTAGTAATAGTTTGATTAATGCAAATATTGGAAATACGATTACTAACCGAATAGTGAGAATAATTGAGATTTGAACATGACTTACCGAATGACCACATACGTCATATGTTATATTGAACAACGGCAATGTCTACCTGCAGATGACTGCAGAAACACCGAGAGGAAAGACATGTAACTGAATTGTGAACTGTATGAAATGTCGTCCTCGATTGAAGCTGTCTTCAATTAATTGGCCATTCATGGCAATGTTGGAGTAAGAAAAGACCGTTATACCAAAATAAATTCAATCGGAACTGTATTAAGACTTCTACGGAAGCGACGATGAAGTTAAATCTTAAGCCCGTTTAGTCTCGATCTAACTTGACATAAATAGAGCATGAAGGTAAGGACAGTGTACTTTAACATATATTTTTTGAAAGGACATTCTGTTACTTTCTCGTGACCACCCAAATGCTGTGCACGCCTGACTGCGCGTTAATTAGCTTATTCACTGGTTATAGCTGGATTAGATACATGAAAAGAAGCTTTCAAAATGACCGTAATTCCTACAGTGTCGAAGATGTTGTGAACAGTAAGACATTTACGACAAATCAATTAATTTATCTCCGATGTACACAAACGTATCTCTTATGCACGGATTTGTTATTCTAGGCACATGAGTTAATTAATATTATATTTTTATTCGATCGCAATTCGAACAAGAAATTCTTGTTCGGGCATGTACATGTTGGGAGAAACAATTTTGAGAATTTGGAGAAAAATCGAATATCTGGGACTTGGATAGCCCTCTTTCGGAGACGTCTTTACTTGACCAGATGAAATGGTATGGTAAAGTAATGAACTGCGTATTTAATCATAACTATAATTAGTAGAAACTTAGTCGACTACTAATACAAATGCTACATTCTGATTGGCTATGCTACTCGCTATCTATTCGTCGATAGATAGCGAGTAGCGAAAATGGCTTCCGCCTCTCGGTTTTGTGAAGTTTCTGAAGACGAAATAGAATGCTTGTCTGAAAGTGCAATCCCAGAGAAGACGAAAAATGTTCTTTGCAAAGTGTTTGTACTAATTAACAATTAGATTATTCGCTGTGGATTTCTACGAGGAGATAGTATATGTTTACGTATGCTACTTGGCAAAACTCCGTATTTAGAATCATATCCACGACTTCATAGCCTTCTCAATGCTGTTAATTTGGCTTTTTGGGCTGACGTCAATTGGGCAGGTGGTAAACGAAATATTGTTTAAAATCTTTGACGTACCGATGACTTAAGAGTTAACACAGCAGAAAAAGACCAGTTTTTAACGCCTGCATCCGATATCTTGCCCCTTCACCGTGTGAAAACTTTCGGGTCTGCTGAGAGTGTGCACTACTGAAGACATTATATTGATGAGAGAATAAAACAGGATGTAAAATCGGAACCGTTACAAAACACTAGTAATTCTTTTATGAATAGATATTTTGCTATGTCAGTCGTTTACTACAAATATTTAATAAAAATGTGCGTTGATACACATTTCAATAAGCTTTGAGGAGTCCTTGATTATTTTTCCGGGTATCTTTTAATATTTTATATTCTTGTTTCTTAAGTATGTCACAAATCAGAATTGAAAATTGAAGATCTAATTGGAGATGATTACGAGAAGTTCTGTGCTGACTCAAACGTCAAAAATTCGGGAAGAGATTACAGGACGTTGGATGCGAAAATGGAGTTTAATCCCACTGACGCTCCTCTGTCACATTGGGGAACCAAGTCTGGTAATACTGTCAACAAGCTGATTCTAATTCTCGAGGGTATGGAAAATGATCAGGTGGCCGACGACTAAGAAAAGCACTGGGTAAGATTTCAAACGAACATCAACAGAACATACAAATGTTTGTCTTATTGCATGCCGAAGAGCTTTTGCGCTCTTTACAAGCGCTCGCAAAGTGGGACTGTATGTGGAGCAGCAGTGAGTACAAAAAAATTGAACTCCTTATTTCATGGGGTTTACAACTACAACAAATCCGTTTCAATCCTCCAAATATAAATTTTTGTGAGGTCTGGAGCTTAGCACAAAAGCTATCAGGTAAACTTCATAACTCGAAAACAATAGCATCACCACAAATGGCTATTTAACTTCAAGGGGCCGTTGATGCAAGGCTCCTACCACCTTTACCATCTTCAAAGTTACTTTTTACAAGAAGCCACTGTTTAATATAAGCGGAGAAGGTGACAAAAAGGAAAGACTGGCTTATTCACTAATAATGCGTCTCATCTTGTGGCAAGTCAATAGTCTGAAAGTTATTTTTTGGATTGCAGAACGAAGTGCTAGAAGAATGAGCGAGCAGGACATGACGGATATTGGAAATACATCGCTGTCGGATAACGGAGAAAGCGTCAAGTCAGGTGAGAAAATTCTATAGTCGTAAAAACTATTGACCAGAGATTTACCAGGAGGAAATCGTAGTCTTAGGATAAATATTAAGACCCAGCTTAAGATTCTAATATGAATAGCAATGACGGGATAAATCAAGACAAGTAACTAAACATGTTAGTTTAT
This sequence comes from Heliopora coerulea, assembly GCA_030142905.1. Taxonomy (NCBI): domain Eukaryota; kingdom Metazoa; phylum Cnidaria; class Anthozoa; order Scleralcyonacea; family Helioporidae; genus Heliopora; species Heliopora coerulea. The sequence continues at coordinate 344,661 of JASJOG010000284.1, read as the reverse complement.
AAAAGGTTTACTGACGTTTCGTTGCTGACGCGCAACATAACAAAACTACTCTCTTTCTGTTTTCCTCAAATTGAGCTGCGGGTTATCTTTAAGTCTGGCAAACGTCTGTCTAGTTTCTTCCGGTTAAAGGATACTATTCCTAAATTAATGAGGTTGCATGTTGTCTATCGATACTCGTGTCGATGATGCGGAACATCGTATATAGGGCAAACTCGACACCTGTTACACACACACATCTCGAAACACCTTGGAATCTCGCCTTTAACTGGAAAGAAAAGATCTTACTCTAGCCTATCTAGTATTCTCTCCCACACTAGAGCTTTTCATCATGCCATCTCCACCGATGACTTTTCTATCATCTTGTCCTGTAATTAGCCCTTTGAGTTACTCATTCGGGAAAGTTTACTCATCGGCAAGTTTAAGCCTGTCCTTAACGAAAACATCAGGTCTGTACCTCTTCCCTTATTTTAATTAGTCTTCTCTCCTTTTTTCTCACCTTTCTTCTACTTTTCTCTCACCTTCCCTCCTCTCTCATTGGCTATTCATTTTCCAACTCCTTGTAAATATTATTTTAATATCCTTACGTATACCTCATTTATTTCACTTTGAAAATGTTGCGCGTCAGCAACGAAACGTCAGTAAACTTTTTATGAACTGACATGTTTTGTTATTTGTCTTGATTTATCCCGTCATGGCTATTCATATTAGAATCTAAAGCTGGGCCTTAATATTTATCCTAAGTCGTGAAAACTGTTCTGTTGACAGATATTATTTCATCCCATTGTCACGGTATCGCTAAAGACTTGCTCGCTGTGATGCTGAAAGACCAGAGACTTAGCTATATTATTATGGCGGGACGATAATATCCAAGTTATTTCAATTTTCTCGTATTAGGGTCAGAGCAAGGTGTATGAAAGAATAGCATTCATACAAGGTCCACCGTCCAAACGTTGGAACAAGTTCATTAATCATCACTTGGTACAGTACTTTTTGAAAGAACTTAGTTTGATATAGGCTCCTACCACAAATAGGGCAAAAAGTATTTTTTGAACACAAGCTGTTATCCACAAATACTGTCCCAGCACGAAATCCTCACTTCTTAACCCCATTCCCCAAGGGCTATTTCAGACCCCTATTCCCCACGGGTGGGGGGTCATAATAAACACCCCCCCCCCACTAACTTTTGATTGGAAAGTGGTAGAATCTTGAAACTTTGCATGGATAGAGTCCAACATAAGAACTTTACGTTTTTGTAATAATGACGTATGTGTGACGTCACACAATATGCTGAGGTCAGCATTTTTTAGGAGTACCATTGTAAATATGCAAAAACTATGTGTATATGGCACTTTTCGCTTCAGGAATTGCTTTGATGAGCACCAACCAATGAAATATGTCATTTGAAACCTGTTGTCTGCCTATTTCTTTTGCCTTTTACTTGTACATGCATCTAATTAAAAACCTTTCTTAAAATTTCAAGTTTGTAGACTTATACTCAAGCGAAATAGGGGTTAGGTTTTTATAAAAACATGCACTTTTCTGAAATCAATCTTTTTTCAACTACATACACACATGTTGAAACGAATAGCAACAAACAGCAAATAAAATGTAACAGGAACAAACAAATAGTTTTATCAGCCTTAAAAAAATTACTGAATGAAGTAAATTGCTTCTTCCTCTTTGGTCCCATTTTATTTTTTTTATGTTATTTATTACACTAAAGAGAAAAGAAAAATGTTAGCTCAACATACACATGCAAACACATTTAAACAGATCGCGACGCTTCTTTTACACAACTTGAAAGTTTTGAGTTTATTTACCACTTGTAAGAAAACATTTACCTTTATGTTATTATAACATTCTATTACCATGTGAGTTGAAGTCATAACATTCGAAAAGAAGGCTTTCAAATGCAAAAGAAGCCATTGCATTGCAATTACAATAAAAACGACGTTGAAAAAAACATACACATAATAAGTGAAGCAATTTAGCAAGAAGAAAATGTGATAACATGATACCAGTAAATGACGGCATTATGACGTCATTATGACGTCACTACCACGTGACTATGACGCCATGACATCACTTTATTGTCAACTATACAATTTCTTTCTCATAACTATATATAAAACATGTTTTTAGTTCAAAGGCATTCTGAGAACATAAACTTATATATGGTACCTATTTGTTAGATTTCAGAAATTAAGATTTCAAAAGGGGTCAAGGTCACAGGAACATCATAAAAACTGAAAGGCGCATGTACCATAGCCAAAATTCTCCAGAAACGTATTAAACAGATTAAAACTAAAAGTCAAGGAGACCCAGCATCATAGCGTTGACTGTTTTTCAGAAATTTTGAAAAAACATGGAAGGGGGTTTTATTGACCCCCCCCCCCCCCCCCCAGGGAAGAATAGGGTTAAGAGGAAACTGAGACAAAAATGAACTCTCAGAGGATGGAAATTTTGCTTTCTTTTTGAACTGGAAGTCCAGGTTTGATAGTGAACTAAAGGATCATATAGATCACTCATCAGGAAATTCAAAGTACATATCTCTACAGATCCCAAATGAAATTGTCTTATTGTGCGAACAAGCTATAAGAGAGCAAATTTTGTAATCTGCTCCAAAATACTGGAGCATCATTGCTGATGATACACAGGATTGGTCAACCACCGAGCAAGTAAGTCTTTGAATACGCTACACTAACAATGTAAATAAAGTCTTTAAGGAGTTTGTTGGATTTTTCAAGGTAGAAATGAATGGATGCACAATCTATTTCGGCTGCTCTAATTTCTGCTCTACTATTGTGGGGGCTTGACATGTCCTATCTCATTGGTCAATGGTATGATAGAGCATCCGTCATGAGTTCTAGCAAAAATGGAATGAAAGCAAAAGTAGCAGCATAATACCCCCAATGCAACCGACGTTCATTGTCACTCTCACATTCTAAATCTTGCGATCTCCAGTGACTGTAAAAGTGTGCCATCTATTCGGAACCTTTTCGACAACGTTGGAAACCTAACATGGTTTTTGGCTGAGTGGCAGTGCTAAAATGGAATGAGATATTTCTTGAAACTGCAGTAAATGAAGACAAAGAGTTGCTGGAACTTCTGACTTCCTATGATGCAGATAATGAAGGACTGGAAGAATCTGTTAGAGCAATCCAAGAAAGTGGCAGGAAAAAAACCATGCCAAAATTTTGCGCTACCCATTGGAATGCCAGAGTATCAACTCTGTCGGTTCTGCTTGCAAAGTACGTCTCAGTCTTACATGCCCTGGATAATGTTTGGATGACTACTACCGGAGATGCAAAATGTGATGCTGATTCATCTATGCGCCTTCTACAAGACCCCCAATTCATTGCTTCACTGACATTCACACAACTCATCCTTAGTTTTCTTGGTCCTATGACAAAATTGCTCCAGGCTAAGGATTGTAACCTTGCGGATGCCTACCATGATGTTGACCGAGCAAAAGATTGTATCAGCGATGTTAGAAATGATGGATGTTGAGAAAAGGTGTGGAATAGAATAGAGCAAGTTGCTGCTTCAGTTAATGTTACTATGGTGAAGCCTCGAACAACGAACGTTCGACGTCATCGAGCCAATGCAGCTGCAAGATTGGGTGTGGACCAGAACCCATCTGACTACTACAAAATTAATGTTTATTATCCTCTCAGTAACCATGTGATCGGGGAACTAGAGAGCAGGTTTTATGACAACCATAAAGGACTCATAGCTGCCAAAATCTGGTGCAAGTCCATCTACCAAAGCTTACGGAAAGTGAAGTTGATGGCATTCACACATACTACGGCAGGTTTCTGTCTTATCCAGAGAAAGCCAACCTGGTGACGGAAGTAGCCAAATGGAAAAAGAATTACTATTCAGTCGCAGTGCATGACAGACAAAAGACAGCTAGTCTAGCATTACCTAAATGTTGCCCACAAACTTTTCCAGCAATCGGCAAAATCCTCACAATATTTCTCACAACACCAGTTGGTAGTGTTTCATGTGAAAGATCATTCTTTGCTTTCCGGCGTCTAAAGCTATGGATGCGTTCTTCAACGACAGAAGAACGGCTTAGTGGTCTGGCAATGTTGCTAATCCATCGTGATACTAAATACATTCCAACCCCACAGGATATTTATGAACGGGAATTCAATTGGACACATCTCTTACACGAAAAAGACTAATCAGACAGGTTGTTAGAATTACATTTCAATGTCTACTTTAATGCTGGGAGATGGTGTGCATGTGTGTCTAAAGTTCTCAAAACCTCGGAAACATTGTTGTAAACAGTTAAAATGTTTAATAAAAATAGATTTTTTAAAAAGAATATCTCATAGAGAATCCTGAAAAAGGCATTTCACAGTCAGTAGAATTAAAGTATTTTTAAAGGAATGCCACCAGACCATCCCCCCTTAATTGCTTACGTCGTCGGCTCTTGTTCAACTGCCCCCCCTCCTCAAAGGAATATGCTAGCTACGGCCCTGAAGGTGGAGCTCCTGCCTCGGAAGAGTTAAAAGGATCAAAATCAGTGGAGTAACTAGGACATTTCTAGTGCTAGGGGAAGGCCTTGAGAGTGCTGGCTCAGCAAATTTGGGAGGCTAACAGCTAGTACAGGTTTTAAGGAATGTCTCAAACAACCAAATATATCATCTTGGACACTTGAAATTGAGGAAATGTTCAACTTTATAGAGGTTAATGACTTCATTAGTCTACAAATTGAGGTGGCTTTAGGGAGCCTGGGTTTCCTTCGAGCCACCTGGTTAGTTAGACCAATGATCACAATGCAGTTTGCCGTGACCTTGCTGGTTCCAGATACAGAGCAACTTTGGCAAATTAATGAAGCATTCGTAATTTAAGTATTTGGGTATTCTGTCTGTAGATTTTTGTGGAACATCTCTCTCTGCACACAACTAAAATAAGATCTTTTTGGAAGATTTTTCCCAGGAAATTATAGAGGAGGAGTTTAACTTCCCTAACAGAAGATCTGGTCCATCAATACCACCTCTGCCACCTCCCCCAGGAGAGGAAATAATTGAATAATTTATTATTTTTTTTGAAAAATACAGGAAAGGGTTAAAGAATAAATAACTGTGTTCACTGCATGGACATAGGAAGGGGGCGACCGTGAAGGCACACCCCCTTCCTACGATATCTACACCAAATTGTATTTGACCAGGTTGCAAACAATCAGTTATAAAGTAAACATTTGTAGTTACTTGGGCTGAAGTTAGCCAGCGAAACTCACTAAAGAGGATTACGATATTCAATCGATACTTGACGAGGATTCCGCTGAGATGTTTTGCGCTCATCGTTAAAATTGCTGTTTATGATCTTTATATTTTTTGTTAAAACTGCTCTCAAAATGCAGGGAATAGCGTTTCAGTGCTTCAGAAATCCGAAAATTCCTGGCCGAGCATGCTACCCCCAATCCTTGAACAGTTCAGAGGCCTGGGACCCAACTAATCATTGAGGGTCACCAGGTTTTATCATAGGGATATGCTATTTGGGTTTTGTACAATAGACGTAATGCATAATTACGTCAGAAAGCCCGAAGCGTGCGGTGAATTCTGGTCTTAGTAGTAACGCATATGAAAATATTTCAAAATGGCCACTGTTGAAAGCGAGTGTGCTGAGATTCTTTGTCATCTTTCAAAGGCAGTTCAAACAAATGAAGACTCTACCTCTTTTAAGAACTCTTTCACGGGTCTTCAGAGGTTTACCAGCCCTGAAAGTAATGGCAAAAGTCCTCTTTCTTCGACAAGTACGACCAAACGAAGTGGAGGTGCTGATGATTTTACGTGTTGTGTTCCTGAATGCTTCACAAATAATAAAAGGAACCCAGAGCTTTCCTTTTACAACTCTCCAAATGGTAAAAGCAAAGAGTCGGTAGAACGTCGAAAGAAGTGCATCAATCTTATTTCGCGCAAGGATTTCTCTCCAACGACTGGCCACAGAGTCTGCTCTTTACATTTTCCTGGGGGACGTAAAACCTACATAAACCAACTTCCAATGATTGTTCCCAAAGCCACTAAACCTACTCCAACAAACCCTCGCCCAAAAGTCAAAGCAAGAAATAGAAGTCCTCTGATATCAAACACAAAGCGAGTTTAGCCAAGCAGGTGCAGACTTTTTTCTGAACCTAATAATGACCATGATGGTGATTTAACCCAAGGACAAGATGCCACTACACGTGCAAGTGAACATGTTGACCCTGTAACGTGTTTAAAAGAACAAATGGCTAACCTTTTAGCCATCAATGAAAAGCTAAAGGTGGAGAATGAGCGGTTGGAAGCGGAAAATGGACGCCAAAAGGCTGATATAAAGCTTTTGAGACAGCAGTTGGATAAGCAGGTAAAAGGAAAACATTTTTCAGTTGAATCTTTTAAGACCAGTGATTATCTCTTCAGATTTTACACAGGGCTTCAAGATTACACAACATTTAATTGCACAGCTTCACAACTACCAGTATCTTTAATTGAGTAGGGGCACTTAATTTCAACACAGCCAACTGGTATACCACTTTTTACCACAATTCCATCAAGACTGCAACCCAGCCATGGCCACTTGGGCTAATGACAAACCCACAACATCTAACATTAGTATCTTCTTTCAGCATTTCATTTTGGTATTTAAGGATGGCATTATTCTCATTACTCAGAGGTGCAGGTGCTGTTGTGTTTTGATAATTACCTTGTGTTGTAATTGATCAAACCAGTGATGTTGGATAGGTCGACTTTCTTGGATTTATCACTTTGCCAAAAACTAAAGTAGTAACTCTCTTTGCACATTCAACATACCAGCGAGGATCTTTGCTTTGCTCCGTGGTCCTCATACATACCTCTTTAGCACTGTATACTGTTAGACCAACTGTTTTTGTCAAAAGTTCTAACTGTTCTTGGCTGTAATTTGATGGAGAATTATAATCATTTGGTACATTCTTGAAAATTTCATCAATTAGCAGGCTTTCTGCTGTTTGAGAATTCAAACCATTAGGAGATCTGGTATCTTGTTTTCTTCTTTTTCGCGACCGACAATAAGATGTCTCAAATAGTTCACACAGTTTATAATTATTTGACTGTATAGCCTCAGAGAATAATAATGCACGATTGACCTCTTTGATTGCATTTGCCATAGTTTTTATTTCATCTTCTGTCACATTCTGGGCAAAAGGTGGAGTAGCACAATACTTCTCTCTAATCCCTCTAACTGAATACCTTTTGTTTGCTTTGTTCACATCAGCTTTTTCAAACAACATTTTTTCAAATTTAACTACTTTGTCCAAGGTCTTGGAGCTCCCAGAGGGCACACTCCACTTCTGAGGAAGTTGGGTGCATGTGAATTCCACAGGAATGTTTTGTGATTTAAGATTCACGGAGTCCAAGATAGCATACAGAAGGGCAGCCACATGTTTGCAGCAACCTCCCTGGCCTGCTTTGCAGCAACACTTAGCATATTCCACTTCACTATTTACTTGGCTCAAAGGGACATAAACAGCAAAGCTGGCACTTTTCATGGAGGCACTAACACGCACCTTAACCAAAAACAACATCTTCGAGGCTTGAACATTTGGCTTGACAAGGGTGTTCTTCGCATAACCTTTCCACAGTCCATAGCCTTTTTTCATATTTCGATAAGCATTCGGAGCGACCTTATCAGACATTGTACGGCTGTTTTTGACAAGTTTGTTTTCTAGTTTCTCGTGAGTGAACACCAGCAGTTTCGCTAACGATCTAGTCCAACCATGCTCGTCAGCGTTTAGGATATCTGCATTTGTAATAATAGATGTTAGGGGTTCTCGAGAAGACCCAGCACCTCCACTTCGTTTGGTCGTACTCGTCGAAGAAAGAGGACTTTTGCCATTACGTTCAGGGCTGGTAAACCTCTGAAGACCTGTGAAAGAGTTCTTAAAAGAACTAGAGTCTTCATTGGTTTGAACTGCCTCTGAAAGACGACAAAGAATCTCAGCAAACTCACTTTCAACAGTGGCCATTTTGAAATATTTTCATATGCGTTACAACTAACACCAGAATTCACAGCGTGCTTCGGGCTTTCTCATGTAATTATGCCTACCGTCTATTGACCCCAGTTTCTTAGTGCTCAACCAACTTTGAGTCAACGTACAGCTACCAAAAAATCTGGTATTTTTACTTTTCCTTACTTTGCTTAATGCGCTAAAGTAACGTAAGGTGGGGAGAAGAGTTTATCTTCAGCCCTTCAAATTGGGTTGAAAAATTATTAGGCCCAGCGATGGGAGGGAAATCCCCTTCAGAGAAGAGCTGATTAAAAGCAATTTTTTGCTCCGCCCATCCACATGTCGTCAAGTTTCAAGGTCAACAAGTCGTTCACATATGGTCGAAGGAGAAGGAGATAGCGGATACAGTCGCACGGAAAAATCGCTCATTAGTTATTAGGTAAGATATTTAATGGTGTTTTCCTTCTAGTTAAGGCCAACATGAAGGATTACTAAAATGAACCGATTTTAAGAGTGTATTTTTAACTTTAAGAAGGGTCAGTGAACGTGATTGCTGTGCATTGGGATAATTGATTGTTCGAGAGTGATAAGCAACTAAACAGATGGACCAAGTTATGGTTCGAAACTGCCCTTACTATCCAACAAATGAGGTTTTACCCTAGAATTTTGTTTTGATGTCAATAATTTTTGTAAAGTGGAAAAGAATGAAATTTATCAAAGATAACAAGCTCCCACGAAGTTGAACAGTGACTTCCTGTTTTTTGTGCCTATGACAGAGCTAGACAAACCTGGAGGAATAGAGTTGTTAGCAAGAAGTTGAATGGAAAACGAGAGCTCACATTACTGTCGAATCCTACACGAAAGAAGTTGAAATCACCGTTTTCTTCGTCTAGGTGCAGTAGATAGCGGAGTACAGGATTATGGCGAGGTTTCGTACGGAATGTAATAATGGATGGAGTTCAATTTTAGTTTGTAACTCATTAGCTGAGGTTATAATTTTGTAGTTCATTTGTCCTTTGATTTGATTACCGTGAATCGAACAAGACGAATAACTTCTTAGCATCGGACAATTTTTAAACTATAAAACTGAAGTTTACCGGTTAGAGAGGTTTTTATTAGATTTCATGTCCTGTTGTACTGTAGGTTTATGGCATAATTGTTATATGAATGGGACGAAGCATAGTATAAGTTCAAATTCCATGATATTAGTGATATACGTACCACAATATGACTAACAAAACTGAATCTATGGATAATACTGTAAGGTTTATGATCAGCAAATTACTTCGATAAAAGCAAAGTACAAATGTCAACTGAAGGTTGGTTTCAAAGTTGCAGTTCAATAGTTGCTGTTATATTGCAAAATCCCACCATCTGCACCGTCTGCCACATTCTTGTAAAGCAGCCAAATCATGAAGTGTGTCTATTTGACTGCAGTATAGAAAACTGACTCCAATGAAACTCGCATTTAAAGCCTAAGCATTTTCTATTTCTTTTTTACCATTTTCCAGCCAGTCAGGTCTTTCCTTCACAAGAAAATGTTGGGGATTAGCCAGAGTAAAATGATGGAGTATGCTTTATGACAGAATTATAAGAAAGAACCACCAGCAATCCAATAATGTAATTTCAATTGGAAAATAAAAAGATGCACAGTCTCCAAACTGGCAATAAATCAACTCTTTAGACATCTTTGCAGTGTACTTCCATCTGCTGCAGACACTGGAAACAAGTGTTTCCATTAAACATGTACTGGTTACAATCCATCTTAAGGGGCAAGGACAGATTTGAGAATTTGATCAAGGCTAATTCCAGATGGTTCAATTTAGTGGAGTAGGGTATCTACCCCTACAGTAGGTGGTTAATCATATGTCTGTTTTACAAATGCTACAGGCAATGGCAACACCGTTATCCCAGCATGTTTATGGCAGCTAAGAAAAGTTGTATAAAAAAAATTAAATTCCAAACACGAAATAAAGCTTGGAAGCGCATGGTTCAAGTAATGAATTAAGAGACAAATTTGAATGTTGAAACTGTGATATTTTAACCTTATTTCAAAGTCATCATTAGAGCAAATATTTGGAAAAACATGCTGCATCTCAAGCCCGGAGCTGGCTCTCAATTTCGGGGGGGGGGGGCATTGCTGCACACATAGCCGCGACGTGGACCAAAAATTGAGCTGGAGGCCTGTAGTCGTCTCTGGGGGGTTGTTCCCGAGGGGATCCTGGTCTCATTCCGGAGAAATTTTATAAATACGTTTTTCGGTTATTTTAGATCTTCAGACTTCAGAGTTATTAAACGTCTAAAATATAAATCGGGATTGTGTGGTAAACGAAAAACAAAGCAAAATTTCGGCACAAAAGCCACAACATAGGAAGAGTGGAACTGTGACGGACCATATAAAGCGTCTCATTTCACAAGTAAATTTTGGTTGGTAAGATGATTTTGGTGTGAGAGGACGGAAAATTAAAGACTGAACCCCATATTAGCCAGACAAGATGTAATAACTCAAGGAGTTGCTTACAAAACAATCGTGCAAGATGACATCCGTTTATAAGTAATATTAACTTTTAATTTTTAAAGTACAATAGCAACTGTTGAATTAGTAAACATGGATGCCTGAGCAGCTTTTATTGTCAGCTTAAAAGCTATAAATAAACAAAACTACGATAAAAGCAACACAAAACTAATGAAGTCACCATTACTAAGTGCTGCAAAATCCGCCATGTAACATCACATTTGTAGCGACAATGCTCTTGGTTTTGATTTCCACGCTTTATAAAAATCGTCAAAAGTAATGTCATTCAGCAATACTTTACTTTCGAAGGCTAGATAAGCAAGATTTGCCTCCCTCTCTGTTTTCATTGATCTCCGTTGAGGGGCATCAACTCTTGTCAAAGACGAAAAAACGCATTCAACTCTCGTTGATGTGAAACCAGAGGTTATAGCCAACTTATACAAGGAAGATAGTACTCGGGCTCCTTTCTGGTGGTTTTTCGTGACAATGTCAGCAACCTCGTTCAAATCAATTTTCGGATTTTTGTCGTTTCCATTCTTGGGCCATTCTTTGTCTTTAAAAACACGAGAGAATATTCTGCACTCGGTTTCTAAATCTTTGGCTAACAGTTTTTCTTTTAGATTGAAATCTCTCAGCACTGGAATCGTCTCTGCATAATCAAATAAGGGCCTGAGAGTGTCATAGCCAAGATAAACATCTGAAGACGGTTATAAGGTGGACATAGCTTCCCACAGTGCAATGTTTTCCGTGGAAAATCTTCAAATGAATTCTGCATATAGCAAATCCAAGCATTCGATAAGAATTTGAATGTTGAAGCGTCTGTTGTTTTCACTTGGGACACTTTCAGTGACTTAAAAATCATCAAAATGAGAGGGAATTGGTGTGTTTCTTCTGGGTCTGTGTTACACGCCGTTGGTTGTTGTGACTCTCACACTTTCCAAGAAATCATCGATCATCTTCCTAACCTTATCGTTCGTGATATTTTCGCGTTTCAATTTGATATCTTCTTTGACACCGTTGACTACGTCTAATGCTGAGATGAAACTTTCGTCGGAGGATTGTAATTGTTTGACAATAATATCAATGGGTCTCAACACATTCATTAACATACAATTAATGAAGACAAATAAATGGTCTTCGCAATTGTCCATTTGGTTAAGGAGTCCAATTGCCAATGCTTTGTCTTCACTGGATAACTTCTTGTTTTTCGACGCCATTAAAAGAGCTTGAATCAAATCACCGTAATTTTTGTTTACATGACTTGTACTTTCAAAGTGACCAGACCATCGCGTTTCAATCAGGCATTTCAAGACAGTGCCGTCATATGATTCTAACACAGCTGATTTTTTGAAGAAATTGTACAGCGCCGTTGCAGTGCTAAAATATTCCTTTACTTCGTCAAGATTTTGCATGACAAAAGTCACAACGAGATGAATTTTGTGGAGGAAGCAGTGCACATATAAGATGTACCGATCGCAGAAATCACTAATCAGCTTTTGCAACCCGTTATAGTCCCCTGACATTACGTTAGCCCCATCGAAAGAACTGCGATACAAGACCACCAACTGAAATCTTAAATTCAGCCAAGGTTTCTTTGATAAAGTTGAAAATACCTTTTGCAGAGCGATCATCGATTCCCTTTACGTTTAGGCAGTGTTCTTTAATATTCCCATCTGAAGATAAGTAGCGGCGAACTATACCTTGAATTTCCTTCCTGTTTTTATCAGTAGTCCCATCTGCCATAATGGTAAACAGTTCCGCTTTGGGTACATCATCAGCAATTTTATTCTTTACTAAAGAAGCTAAGGTTTCAATTACTTCATTCTGTATATCATGAGAAGTGTACTTAGCGTTTTTTGGAAGATTCTTGTGAATTTTTTTCCATTTTTGTTCAAAAAGGAACAAAAGTTGAGAAAAAGCTCTTAAAAATAAACCATCTCCTGTATCAATATCCGATTCATCTGAACCACGAAACGGGAGGGCATTTGCACATAAGAATCTTGACACACTGAAAACAGCAAACAACCACTGCTTATGGTCAGTATTGATTGGCACAACAGATGCTATGACAGTGCACCCGCGTGAATTTCGCATTTTTGCTTCTTCGTAAGTCTCCTTCGCCTTCGCGTGATCGTTCGAAGATTGATGTTGGTCGAATCCTTTTCCCTTCTCCTTGGTGTGTTTCCAGTCACAATAACCAGTTTTAGAGAATGTAGTTTCTGTTGGATTTGGTAAAAACATTCGACACGGAAAACAGAAACAAGCATCCAAGTCTTGGTTATATTCCAACCACTTATATTCACTATACCAGTTGGAATTGAAGCGTCGTAATTTACTTCCAAATCGTGTTCCTGGGTATACCTTCAAGTTTGGTTGACATGGAGCCTCCTTATTATCAAAAAAAGAAGGTCTTCTAGATGGGTCGTTTCTCCGCGGTTCAGGTTCTTCTGCCTGACCTTGCACACGATTCTCATGATTCGTGAGATGTGAATCCAAATATGTTGGACATGGCTCGCTTTCATTAGCTGTCATAACAATCGGCATTTTGCTTCTTGGCTCATTATGCACGTCGATTGTTTGGGAATGCGAAAGTTCATTAAGTTCCTCACGTGAACTCAGGTCTACACTCGTATTATTTTCATCAAATTCATCAGAAACCGACATCGACATTCTAGATATGTTCTCTTGACTTTCCACGGACGAATGCTCTTTCCCATGCGAAACACTTTCATATTCACTGCAGGGCTTACTTCGCTTTTTCGCAAAGTAATTGAACAATGTGTTCTTCTTCGGCATTGTTATATCATCTTTAATATAAAAGAAACTGTTTTTGTTTTCAGACCTGGCGGTGCTTCCACAGAAAATGCTAGATTTCCTTTTGACTTCCACGATTCTCCTCGACTTTCCTTCAATTTTCCTGCAAATTTCCTAATTCTGGAATAATCTGATTCTTACTAAAAAGTGCCGTGGCAATATAACTTCAGTGCGAAATTAAAAGAATAAAATTTAAATTTTTTTTTGTTTGTAGGGAGGGCACGACTTCCATTATATTGTGGTTGGGGGGGCACTGCCCTCCCAGGCCCCCCTCAGCTCCGGGCCTGCTGCATCTATATATGCATACACAACAGGTAATGAGAATCACTGATGAATATTTGGCTGTCATTACTTACATGTACATGTGTCAGGACACTGATTACAGTATTGGTTACGAGACAGGATGTAAAAACAAAGTCAACAAAAACTTGGCAAAAAGTTATGGTTCTTTGATAGTCTTAAACCTGAATTTAGTTCTCGATTGTCAAATTTGATATCTAGTGCATTCATAAATAGAAGTTTTAATAGAGTTAAAAGAGTAAAAATTCTATAAATTTAGTTATTCAGGGCAATATTATGTAAAGAACAGAATGTTAGAAGAATTACAAAGATCATTAAGTCTGTCAAATTGACTGTCAGCTCAAGTCAGCAACGAATTGATTATCTGTTTCCCCCAAATATTTTTTTATTGCAAGGTAGACCAGTATTTTGTTAGATGGTATTGCTGGAAGATAAAGTGAAAATTTTACTTTTCTTTGAAATAAAATAACTTAATGACTCTAGTAATGATGCATTTGACCAGCTTGCCATCAGAAACTTAAACCTACTTGGATACACTTTTTAGGGTAAACTGACCTAAGCATTTTGAGCAATTGTACTTGGTCAATCACATTCAATTATGGTATGTATTTCCTGTTTAGCCAATTACAGTAGCATGGATGCTACAAAGGACTCATTAAATCCAAAATGCATCCACTATTATCTTATTAACTTTTGTCAGATCTATAGTGTTTAGTTATTAGACACGTACATCACGTGACGCATGCATGACTTAGATAGTTATTGCAAGATGGAAGAAAGTAAGGAAGAGGTATTATAATGGCGACGAGGATGGTGAAGTGATAAGACATGATTTAAACAATTCTGAACGTCCACGACAATGGCTTATGCACTTCCCGCATTTCCAGAATTTGATTTAAGAGATCAAACAAATTTAGCTGCATGATGGGAGAAATATTTGAAACGGTTTAACAACCTGATGACCGCCATGAAGATGACAGACGAAAGTCGCAAACTAGCTCTGCTCCTCCAATTCGTTGGTGAGGAGGTCAACGATTTGATACCCTTCCTGATAAAGGTGAAGGCAACGATTTTCAAAAAGCCTGTGAAGCTTTGACAAAGCACTTCACACCTGTTTCTTGTGAAACAGGTGTGAAGTGCTTTGTCAAAGCACTTCACAGGCTTTTTGAAAATCGTTGTCTTCACCATTATCAGGAAGGGTATCAAATCGATGACCTCCTCACCAACGAAATGGTGAGGAGGATACGCGCCGTGTTTTACATATTCAACTAGATTTTGATATTTTATCGGATCCATTGAGATACAAATTCGTTTCCCGCTAAATTTTAATGCATTTGATTTTTTTTAACCGCCAAATTTGCATTCTATTTCCGCTTGCAAACCTATGGCACAGAATAGATAATCAATAATAATAATATTGATTATCTATTCTGTGCCTATGGGGAAAACCAAAGGGGAAAACCCAGATTGCTTCCCAGTCTTCTAACGCGCTGGGGAAATCCATATCACTAGGGTTTTGTGAACGTAGGGTAGTCAGGTAGGGATACTCATAACACGGCAGCCATATTGGCCGGGGGTACCATATCACTAGTGATCTGAGTACGGGGATACTCAAAACACGGGGGTACCCAAATCACTGTGACACCGGCTCCACTGGAAACTATGCCAATCCCTACACATGCCTGGGACACTGTGTATGTCGACTCCCTTGGACCACTACCTTCGAAAGAGTTGCTCCTCGTCATGATTGATGGTCGTACTCGTTTTCCAGAGGTTGAAGTGGTCCACAGTACCAATGCAAAGTCAACAATTCAATGCTTTCAACGAGTTTTTGCCAGACACGGCCTACCAAAGACAGTTGTTTTCGACAACGGACCGCCATTTCAAAGCATCGAGATCCGTCATTTCATGCTGGAAAACAAGATAACACACCGCAAAATAACACCTTTATGGCCTCAAGCAAACGCAGAGGCAAAGACGTTTATGAAACCATTAAAGAAATGTCTACAAACCGCAACTATCGAGCACAAGGATTGGAGAGAGGAATTGCACAAATTTCTCTTAAACTATCGTGCCACGCCACATTGTACTACGAAAGTACCTCCTGCTGTTGCACTCTATGGACGAAATATTCGGACAAAATTACCACAAGATCCCGCTGCCGTTAACATGGATGAAGTTAACCAAAAGATAAATGAAGCAGATCATGATGCCAAAATGAAACAGAAAGTCTACGCAGATAATCGTCGCATTGCAAAAAAACCAACTTTCAACGAGGGAGATCAAGTTTTAGTTCGCCAGTCAAAAGTAAACAAGCTAACGCCACGGTTTGATCCTAAACCTTATCGAATCACGAAAGTTAAACGAACAAAGATCACTGCCAGAAGAACAAACCATACAATCACAAAAATCTGTTTATACTTTAAACCATTCACTGGAGTGTCTAGTCCCAACAGCTTGGAAAATACTGATAGTGAGGAGGATACTGATATGGATGAACCTACTACAAGCAATCCCAATGAAGAAGGGAGAATGGAAGAACCCGGAGAAAGAGCAGACCGCAGATATCCAACAAGAAGACAAAGACCGCAGTTTTATAGAGATGAACAATACTAGACTGGAAAAACTGCAAGTTTTATCTTAAATACTTTGTTTTATAGCATAATATGATATGATATGACTATTTCATTAACAGCTTCGCAGAGACATTTATGTAGTGACAGTTCACATTCCTGTTTTGTTTGTTTAGAATGTGATCAGAAGTTATAAACTGAACGTGGGGAGGGATATAGTGTTTAGTTATTGGACACGTACATCACGTGACGCATGCATGACTTAGATAGTTATTGCAAGATGGAAGAAAGTAAGGAAGAGGTATTATAAGATCATGGCACACAATTGCAATGCATTAGTTTGTTTTAACTGATCAATGAGCATGGGTGCACTTTTTACTTATATTCAGGTTAATTGTACAGTGTGATTTTATTCAGTAGAGTTGGGTGCAAGCCCCTTAAGTGGTAGACATTAAATGAAGCAGTCGTTAGTGTCACACTTCTATTTGTCCTCAATAATGTGATTTTACCGTTGCTACTGACATCCACTGCACCATATTTGAAGTCTAAGGCACTTAATGTTTAGTTGATAGGATGACAATCTTCAGAAAAAAGCAACCACTAATTTGGTAAAATAATTTGGTATTCTTGGTATATCATGAAATACATCTTTTTCTTTCCAATGAATAAAAACTACACATAGTAGGTACAGGTATTCTTGTAACCAACTTCCAAGAAAATAAAGTAGGAAAATGATTATGAAGAGGAGCAACAATGACGAAGAAAGTATGCTAAAGACCAGGGCAAGTTGGTGATAAAAATGCTTGCAATATCAGAAGAGATTTGAAAAGTGCAACAAACTCCTGTCCTACCTTTTCTATGTTTTGTAAGTTTCCAAGTAATGATCATGCAGTAAACTAAACACACCCATTATGAAGTCTGGGAATTTGCATATAGCAATGACATAACATTGTGACATTATTTTAAGCATTTGTAGGCAGTGCATTCTGGATTCTGTCAGTTGCAGTATTCATGTCGTTGGAGGATCCACTTTATTATGTCCCATTTCACCACAATAACAACAACATACTGTAGCAACAAGATGGACTGTGATAAAGATGATCCTATTTCACAGTGGGTAGAAGTGAGGGGCCAACAGGTGAATGGCCCCATATAATTTTATCAGGGACCTAGTTAGTATATTTTCTTAAACAATTATTCACCTAAGGCAAAGTGAATACTGTTTAATAAACACAGAGGCAAAGTAGAGGAGATTATTCAACGTTATGGCATAAATAGTAATGTTAGTTCACATATTTCTAATAGTTTGACACACAGAAAGCATTTCTAAGCCCCTGGCCAACCTCTGATTGTACCCTCGGCCCTCACCCACCGTGTGTTCGCGCGGTGCGAGGGCACTGATCTCCACGTGCATGGAGTCCATTTACATGTGTGGTGAGTAGGTTGTCTGAGGCTAAATTTTGTTGAATGCAGCAATCTGTGTTCTCAATTAGTGTTACAAAATGTTATTTTTTGGGCTACTCTGATACTGGAAAATTTTCATTGTGGCATATCTACTCCTTGTCGACGATAGAGAAATTGCCTCGGGCTTCTATTGTTTGCTTGTGAATGCGGGTTTGTAAAACCGATACGAACCATGTGTTAATTTGAGCTTTGTTGCCTATATTTTTACGTTTTGGTTGCTGTGAGTGACAGTGAGAACGAAACACGAAGTGTACGAGACAGGTAACAACAGCCTAAGGATCTCCAGTTCATCGTAGCCATCGATCATCGCCTGGTCCTCGGAAGCAAGCATCTCCTTCGTGTGTATTGGTCGTCTTAAACGCAGCTTCGCTGGCTAGTGTAAGTCTTGAAATTGCGATATTTTAAAAATCTTTCGGTATTCTGTTCATATTCATCGTTTACATTCGCTATGCAGGAAGAACTAGACGGAATATTATTCCACATATCAATTTCATTCTGACTGACTTCATTTGTAGCGAAAACATTTTTGACCTTTGGAATCGTTATTGATCGATTGAATATAAATGAAACGCACCGGCAATTCTACCCACAAAGGTCTACATCAATTGTATAGGCTTCAGTCAAATATATGGCCAGAACGACGAGGACAAATGTTTACATGATGTTGTACTTGGTAGAAATTCAATTTGGTATTGGTCATAACAGTAAAATCCTATTATCCTACTTGTTTGACCTCCATTAGCCACTTTAGAAACTGCAGGGACTGGGCACGGATTCGTGTCCCGCAGGGGAGTATGGGGCTGTTTTGGGGGCCGCTACTCTTTGTTTGGTAGAATTCATCTTTTTGAAAATGGCATACAAAGAAAAGGACATTTCCATAACAGAGATTTCGAGTGAGAAGAACGATTTGCATGATAATGAGATGGATGATATGATAACAGACGATAACGTGGTGTTGGAAGAAACGGATGTCCCAGGAGCTATGCTGCTGAAGCCAGTCGAACAATGTAGTGTGGCGATTCTGAAACGCTGGCTATTATGTCGCGGCGCTAAAATATCTGGGAGAAAGAGCAAGCTTATTCAAAGGTAAATGCTGCGATAAATGGTCCATTTTTGTTGTTCGTTGGCTATGACGTTGATGTGACATTTTTGTGAATTGTAGGGTTAAAAACTACGTAGATAATGGTCTGGCGTCTAAACTAGTCGACCCTGATGATGGAGTAAACTTAGCCCGAAAACGACTGAAGCTTGGTATGTTGGCCGATGTCTCTTCAACAGATGAAAACTTTCCCTCGTCTGGATTTGAGTCTGACCTTAGCTTGCTCCCCAGGTTTTCTCATAACTTTTTATGGAAGTTTATGATTGAAGATGTAGAAGTAAAAAAGCAGTTATCGACAGAGAAACCCTTGGTAAAAGGATACAATTTGTTTAAGTCTGGTCATGTCCTGCAGATGTTTGCTAAACAGCAAGACCAAATGTTCTTTGTTCTCAGCAAGGTTCTGCCTTCAATGAAAAAGGGGAAGGTATACAATGTCAAGATAGTATTAAGAAAAGATGGAATTGTGTACAGGGCATGTTGTGGCTGTCCTGCAGGTGTTGATGGTCGATGTAACCATGTTACAGGTAGCTTGTTTGCATTGGAAAGCTATTGCAAAACAAGAGATAGTGAATGTGGCTTTGAGAACCAGGAACTTCCATGTACTTCAAAACCATGCAAGTGGAATGTCCCACGCCAAAAGAAAGTGCAGCCTTCACCTGTGCGATCCATGCAATTTATTAAACATGAATGGGGCAAGGACAAAAAAGTAAAATTAATCGGCAGAAACCAAGATGTTACACCACCAACTGAAAGGACAGTAAATAAAGAAAAACTTGGTGAAGTTTTGGAAATGGTCAAAAAAGTGCAGCAAGAGACTGGCAAACTTATTGGACTTTCATTAATTCTTCCCCAGGTTATTCCAGAAGACAGTGAGCAAACAAGTGAAGAAGCCCTTGCTAAGCATGAACCTACCAGTTCAAGATGGAGTGTTACCTCCCCCAGCCAACCTGAACATGGTGGTCCACTGTCACTATATGAAATAAAAGAGAGGGCTGAAAGAACAAAGAAGAGATTGTTTGAATCAGGTGCCCACCAAAGTGAAATAGAAAAACAAACAAGAAAGCAGCAGCAATCTGAGTTATGGTATTCTATTCGACAACCCAGGATAACTGCATCTAAAGCCAAAAGATGTTTGTTGAAAGATAATACAAGTCCTACAAAAGCAGTTGCAACACTATTGCAGTATAATGGCAATGTACAGACCAATGCCATGAGGGAAGGTGTGCAGTGGGAAAGCAGAATCATAGAGAAATATGAATATTTGAGTGGAAATAAAGTTTCAAAGTCTGGATTTGTCATCTCAGCCCTTCATCCATTTTTAGGAGCATCACCAGATGGTCTCATCCATAATGGAAATGGAGTAATTGAAGTAAAAAAAGTTCTGTCAAAAGAGACAGAATCATATCAAGATACTTTATGCAGATTAAATATATATAAGAAAGCAGAAGGTGAACTAGTAATAAATTCCAAGCACCAGTATTTTGTTCAGATGCAGCAGCAAATGTACTGCACAAACACTTCTTATGGTCATTTTATTATTTCTAATGGTGTGTGGGTACATGTGGATGTAATCACATTTGACAGAACATTCTGGAGGGATGTACTTATTAAACTTGAGAGATTTTATTTTACTCACGTCTTCCCTGAAATTGTGTATCCAAGAATTCTGAATGGTGGTGTACGCTGGGGAAAGGATGATTCTTTTCCTGACTTAACAGTTTAGTTATTTGCAGAATCATAATTTTTGACAAATATTTGCAGAATATTTAAACAGTTTTTATATTGTAAACATTTTTAATATTGTGAAAAGAATGATCAAATCCTTGTAAATAGCACGATACATTTGATTGTAAATATGTGTGTGTGTGTGTGTATATACATACATACGGTATGTGTGTGTATATATACATACATACAGTATGTGTATATTATTGCCTTATGTACTATTTTACAAAATGAGTGGGCCAGTCTGTAGTGGGGTTGAAGAGGATGTAAAAAATTTAATAAAGGGTAAAAATTTTACAGACATTGATTAAACATTAAATTCCATCATGTTCCTTCCATAAATTGTCAATGAGGTTTAGAATTTATCACATTCAAATGAAAAAAATAAAGACAAACATGCAAGATTCATTTAATTGATAAGTGGTGGTAAAAACTTAGAAATACATGCAACAACTATCCATACATCAGGTGCAATATCATGCAATGTTAAAGTTTAGGTTTCAGTATATTGAAAGACAATACCATTGTCTCATAGTTTGCAAATCCAGTATAAAATGAAATATCTCTGTCGCTCGTCTTATAGTTATGAATGTCAAATACAGGATTATGTTCTTGCTTATATTTTAATTTCTTTACCTCTGCTTTTAGCTTTTCTACTTCAAGGCGAAGAGTTTCCTTTTCAGTCGGATATTCTGCACTCTCCATCTGGGTTTCGTTTTCTTTCGAGGGAACAGGAGCATCAAATGTTAACACATCAGTAGTTTCTGCCATCTCTGAAAACCCTTCGGTTTGTCCTTGGCTTGTCCTTGTTATAGAGGCATTTACTTCTCCGTCGGCTGCCCTTTCCTTTGATACAGAAGACAGAAAAACATGTTTTTTTATTTTTCTGCGAATGTTGACTTCTTTTGTCCACGGAAATATCGATGGCAGTTGATTTCTGGCTACTCTTTCCCCTCCAGTGAAGTGTTTGCCACAAATTCTTGTGCTGGAAGAATCACGAAGGTTATCGTTTCGGATTAGTCTAGCATATTCCTTCGGCACTGCTTCATCAAGTAAATGGTTTGAACCTGGGAGAATCGTGACATGTTTGAGGAAGTTGATCGTCCAGGTTAGTGTAGTCTTGAAGATGACTGTTGGTTGAAGTGACTGACGTTTCGACAGCCTTAGCGGCGGTCATCTTCAGAGTCAAAAGGAGAGTAAAAGTCACGGTGAGTTACTCTTTCGAAAGTTGTTGGTTATACATCACAGGTTGGCGTTCGTTTACGTAACGACGGCCAATGTGTAATCTTGCCACAACTTTTTTCTCCTGAAAACTTGTTTGCCATACGAATAACCCTTTATTTTAAACCATTGCAGATTTACTTGGATAAATAACAAAACATAAAAACAACCGAATGCGAATGTCCAAGAGGAGCGTTTAAATGCAGTCACGCGGCCGCCCTTTTCATTCATGGGATCTACCATCTAAGCCGTACAGACGTGGAATGTCAGTGGAGAAAGAGAAAATCCAACACATCGCTCTCAAATCAAGCGGATTCTGAATTGTTTTCTCCGCAAAAAAATTACTGTGCTTTGTCGAGGACGCTGACCAACGCCGATCGTTCCGCATTCTATGAAGATCTAAAGAAATATGGAAGTTTACTGGACTTTGCTGGTTGCTCAGCCCTGAGCCACCTGTTGCCAGCAAGCTGCCCATGCCTTCTATCGAGGAAATTATTTATTCTGACGAATTTCTTCGAGCTAGAGGAATTCAAGAGCAGTTGGATTGTTTGGTTCGCAGTTCCAAACTAGATGAACAAAAAGTCGTAAGGATTAGCAAGATAACAGTTGGCCAAAGAAACAACCCTGCTTGGCATATCGCAAGAAGGAGCCGACTTACCGCCAGTAACTTTGGCTCCGTCCTTAATGCGAAAAGAATCACCCCTTCACTAATGAAACGTCTTCTCGGGGAATACGATTTGTCGAGAGTTAAAGCGATCCAGTGGGGAGTGGACAATTAAGAGGAAGCCATTAGAGCATTCACCCTCAAAACAGGGAAAACAGTAAAAGAAACTGGTATTTGATTCGATTCTTCTGAAATCCTTGGGGCATCCCCAGATGGCATTGTTGATGATGAAACTGTTTTGGAAACGAAGTGCCCGTACACAGAGCGAAACGTTACAATAGAAGAGGCTTTGAAATCAAGAACAATTTGCCACAAAAAAAGTGAAAGTGGGCAGGGTTATGTATTGAAGAAAGAGCATGTCTACTGGTACCAAGTACAGGGAGAAATGTACTTTTCACGTAGAAAGTTTTGTTATTTTGTTGTATGGACTACAAAAGATGTACCTATTTTACTGATTCAAAGGGACGACACATGGGCAGCAAATATTCCTCGCTTACTTCAATTTTACCATGACCATTTATTCCCAAAAGTAGTGGAAGGAGAATTGTAATTTCTTTCATTCTCCAAATTAGGAAAGAGTAATTTTAACTTTTTATTCCCAAAAGTAGTCACAGGAGAACTCATGTAATTTTTCATTCCCAAAAGTAGTGAAAGGGTAATTTTAATTTTGTTATTTCCAAAATTACTGGAAGGGGAATATTGTGGTTGGCTGATACGTAGTCTTTGAAGCAAGCCAGGAAATAAATCCATGAGTGATTTTGAGTTAAACTTTTCAACATGAAAATACAGTAGAATTCTGTAATTGCACTGAATAACTTGATGATCTTTTCTCTCTCTAATTTTTCCTAGAAAAAAGGTTGGGAGGTAGAGCTCCACTTATGTTCTTTGGGAGAGGGGGAGGTGGGGGGATTTCCCTTTGTCATTTGACAAGCAAGTAAGATAATTTTTTCGTAATTTCACAAATGATTGAAAATTGTATTTGATTTTTCAGAGTTAAATGAATTCTCATTACAAAGCATTTAAATAAAAGAAGTTCTGTTCAAAGTAAGGTAACAGTATTGTCTGTTACGATTACTCTTAAAATGGGTAGCATATGGGATGTGAGTAACATAAATGTCCCACTTATATTTGAGTTTAACATGACATCTGTAATTAAATGTTATTTTAGCTTTGAAATGTAATCTTACCCTCACTTATATGCCATGAACAAAACTATTCAAAAACCACATCTTCACATCCCTCCTTGATTAATGGGAATTGCAAATTTACAAGAGCAGCACACAACTGAAACAGTACATCAGCATAACAACGTAAGCAGGAGGGGATAAAACTCAAAATTCTAAAGTCTTTCAGCCTGGCATTGGCTCTTTCGACGTGGATCCGACATCTTGCTATAGCCTTTATAGCCCTTGCCTCGCTTTCAGTGAAAGCTCCTTTGTTCAGAAATGATGGTATATTAACTGAAACTCTATGGGGGACAATGTCCTGGATAAGAAATCCTTTGTCAGCAAGTATCATGTCGCCAGGGGTCAAATTTTTGAGGAGGCCTGACTCCTGCACGATGGCTTTGTCTGAAATAGATCCCGGGAAAAGTTTACTTACATAGGTTGTGACACCATTTGGTGGAACACCAACAATGACTTTAAATGAATGCATTCCACGATAGGATGAGTATGTTGCACTTTGCTGACTCATTAGTCCAGGTGCTGCAACCTCGATATCAGTGCAGTCTATGACTATACGACAAGATCCATACTGACTAAAAGATAACGGCGCTGATAGTTTGTTTTTGTCTTGTTTAAGGAATTGAAGTCATAATATCTTCAAATAAAATTTCATGCAACACATGAATAAATGTTGTAACAATGTTAGCAATTGTAGCAACACTACAATTAAACAACTGGGCCAAGTATAGGTTTGTGTAGTTCTGTTTGACTTTCATCAAAGTAATAAAAATCTGGTCCTCAAAGATGATAGATTCCACCTTCCAGCCCGCAAAATAGTTGATGGAATCTTTAAACCTTAAGGCATTTCTCACCACAATGTCAAAGACTTCCTTTTTTGGAAGGCCAGTTTCCATTCTAATAACATCTGGAAGCTCTGTCACAGTGTAGCACCTGTTCTTGTAGTGTAGTCTATCCTCTAGATTCTTTAACCCTCTTTTTGCTAGGTCCAGTTCTGCCTCAAGGATAACATCCTGTGTTGTTTTTGGCCTTTGTTCATTCTCCTTTTCAACAGATGGTGGTTTACACACAGACATTTTTACTAATGCAGAGTGAAAACAAATGCGGGTTCAGTTCACAGTTATATTCAAGCTTTTTCAAGGTTCATAATGCAAGGTAAAGCAAAATGCAAGAAAAATATCGTAATTAAAGCACTCACAAACTAAAATGATATAAGAAACACTGCATGCGGTTGTTTAAGACATTCGTCCCTTCTACATTCAGTACAGTATTTCGAGTCGGTGAAAATAGAACATTCACTCAATTCAAACCGCCGTATTTTATGTTGTATTCAAGCGGCAAGATAATGGTGGATACCGTTACTAACCTTATCAGACGGATCCATCGTTTGTATTTGTCTTTTTCCTTTTCTGATCACGGAAATTTGAAGTATTTGCAAGTATGGCTCTCCAATGAATGGTTGCATGACGAGGCAAAGCAGTAGACCATTTCCGTCTGTTTAGATCTATTTTCTTATGACAAAAGCGATAATTTTGAAATACTAATTGACCTTTTCACCCTCAGTCCTTCTTAGCGGCGTCTTTTGTTGCAAAACAGATGGTTAGGAAGGGTGTTGACCTCCGGACAAAGCGATGACAAAGGCTACGTGACCTACGCGCAAGAGATAATCCGAGTTGTTTAGAACCGAATATTTTAGCGCCATGGTAACGTGACGTCACACTTTAGGACTCTATTTAAGAGTATGCAGTACTGTGCCGCATTTATCTTCGGTTTTATATTGAATTTTTACATGTGTAATGTTTGATATGGAAAATATATTATTTAATCGCATTTCTATGGCCTGTACTATGATATACATGGGCTACACACTCTTTAGGAAACTGCAGGGCTGTCGTGCAGAACATTTCATGTTCTGGAACTCTGTCCTAAACACGATCTGTGGGTGGAAAGATGTTATGCAAGAACAGAACTGTACAAATTAGAAATATGATTACTGATATTTATTTCCAACACAAAACATGCACCATATTGAGTACTTTGAGGCTTGAGATTTTATGGCTGGATGCCCTTTCTGGTGCCAACCTTTTCTGTTAGGGGAGGACCCTTAGCCTTTGCTTAAAAAGGCATTACCTACAAGGCAGTAACCTTGGTGATATGCTGAATGGGGGTGGAGGAGTAAATTCTGCATCCATGGCAAGGGTGCGTTGTACGTGAAGGAAGTTTAAGAAGTTATCAGGGATCTTGACAAGGAAAGAAGCGTCACTTAAACTGAAATGGATGCTGTATGTGACATGTGTGAGGAGTGCTATGGTATATGGAAGTCAAACGTGAGCCATGACGGCGGAGCAGAGTGGGAGATTGGAATGTACAGAGATGAGGATGATGAGATGGATGTGTGGTGTATCACTGAGGGATAGAGTGCCGAGTGCAGAGCTGAGGGAAAGAATAGGGATTGAGTCAGTGTCTGATGCCCTGAGATGGTTTGGGCATGTGCTGCGGGAGGATAATGATGATTGGGTGAAAAAGATCATGTAGTTTGAGGTGCAAGATAAGAGAGGACAGGGAAGGCCGAGGATGACATTGAGCCAGGTGGTGGAAATGGACATGAGAGAATGCGGGTTGAAAAAGGAAGATGCAAAGGACAGAAAGAGGTGGAGGAGGCTGCTGTGTTGGGGCTGCCGGCCAACCCCTGTGTAAGCAGGAAAAACGGCCGTAAAACGTCTGTTGTTTTGTTGCACAGAACATGCACGAATGTGTCAAAAAAAAAATACAGTGAACATACAGAAGACAGCAATTAAACAAAGCAATTAATGGTCAAAGATAATTGTAGCTTATTTGAAAGATGAAAATTATGCTGTAAGCTGCATGGTGAGGTTCATAGGACAAAACATGCAGAACCAGATTCTCTTAAAATGTCAAAATTGAAGGCCAATTGTGATAATTTCCTATCACACCTGAATTTGGAAAGTTTCTATGTTTTCATGTTCATTATAGTAATACCAAAAATGTTTTGTCCTTTTAAGACACTATTAATAGTACTTGGGGAGGAATAAACTTGGCAGTCAATTGCCAGTAAGAGTTTTAATATTTTTATGTATTGTCATAGATATTTTGAGTCCCATGTCTAATTTGTTAGACAGTTGTATTAGCTTACTGGGCTGCAGGTTAATGTTATCATTAAGAGCTTTATGAGGTCAAACAGTTTAACTATAGCATGCCAAAATATGATTATTATGTTACTCCGTTTGTAGAGTTTCCAAATACAATCTTCAGTTTTTGTTCAACTTACATTACAATAGCTATTATCTCCAAAGATGTGTGTTGTTGTCTGTTTTTCTTGAATTGATTTAGTGTCACAAGCCAAAAAATGAGCTTTTAGATCTTTCATGGCTCAAAATACAGCTAAATCAACTGTTAACTTTTTTTGTTCAAAGCATTCGAATCATAAAACTAAATCAGCCCAGTGGGTTTTAGAGCACTTACTTGCATAAGCTGAACCTCTCATTCAGAGGGGATAAAATAGTTTGGGATGGCAAAGTCAGCAAAAATTTGAATTATTTGGCTCACTCATATATCACTCAGAAGTAGAGTCAAATTAAGCTCTAAGATGCTATAAATTTGTTCCATCAAAGAAAGTAAAATCAGCGCTAACAGTTTTGAATTGCCTCTTCATTAGAGCTGAATTTGCCCATATGTAAGGGGGCCAAAACGGCTAAGGATAGTGAATTCAGCATTAAATTAGTGTATTTTTGGCCGATTATGGCTCAAATGGGTACCCAAATCGACCCTCTTGGTGCTATTATTTTGGCACGATCATGAATCTAAATCAACTCTATTCATTCCAAAGTGCCACTTCATTGAAGCTGAAACTACCGTCGTACTACGCAGCTAAAATATCCCCACATTGTAAGCTAAACCAACGCTTTATGGGGTCCATTATTGTACCGAAGAGAAACCATATTAACTCCTTAATTTTCCAAAATAGCCCCACAATTTTCTGAAATGGCCCTGGTTAAAAGTTGGACCAGCCCCTTCTTCCATAACAACCCCTACTCAAAGTTAAAACAGCCCTTAAGCCGGAAGGGCAACCATGGGGCGACTATGTCAGGTGCCATTTTGACCCCCTAAGAAGATCTATTTTGGGCTAACCGTTTTGGCCCCATTTTTTGGGTCGTCTTAGCCCTTTTTCATTAGCACTACAGTGAGATCGAAAGATGACATTACTTGTAGTGCACTAAATAGCCACTTCAATATGTTGTTTGGAAATTCGAATTAGGAACAGAATGAAAAAGCAAATTTCATTGGCTGAACGTAATTACATGTGCTCACTTTCCCACTGAATGAGACTTCTAATTGGCTCTGCCTAAAGAGTGGAGGCTCCCACCTAATCTGAGCACCCCTCAAGTAGACACTGGATTGGCTAAACCTTAATCGAGAGTGCCTGTGCCAAAACCATGCACCCATTGGAATAGCGCGAGGGAGGTGAGTGGGTGCACCGAGTAAGCGAGTATGTATTTTTTCTATGCGTCCCATTTAAGTGTTTTGGAGGTTTGAACGAAATCAAACTCTTAAAATCTGTTTTTGACTACGACTAAGTTGATGAATGTATAATCAGCTCAATAAGTTTGTCATACTAATTTTTTATAGACAACCATTGCTGTATATTAACTTGGAGAAAAAGAGAGGAGTTTAAGTGCTGCGACTCTGTTCTATGGTGCCAGTGCACGACATTTAAATGATAATATTTCCCAGTATTCTTTACCATATTGTACTCCACAATATTTAATGAAGTACTTGAGCGCCCTTAACAACTCTCGGGATCTACTCCAAGTGTTTGGTTATTTAAGAATTGTTTGGTGCCTTCCTTTTTCGATAACACGAACTGTTGAAACACGAACTTAAGGTTTCAAATGAAAGGTTACCAGCACTAAGTATACGTATAATAGTAAAGTTTACGCATTCTTGATTATCTTAAGGCCGATTTCTGGTGGATGTAAAAATTCGCGTGAGTGACAATTCTATTATGAAAAAGTTGACTTGAAGTCAACTTTTCCGTGGCACATTTTGCGTTGGCCAATTTTAGTCAATCGACTCAAAGAACGACATCGGCCGCGCGACATTTTGCACGCACGGGAACTTAGCTTTTAAAAGTTGAGTATGTATTGTTGTTAGAACTCAAATAAAAAGCGTGTTTTGCTATTCACTATTATCTGAAAGAGTCCTCCGTAAAGCTTTAGTCAAAATAGGGAGGAGTTCAATTGGTGAAAATCTTTCGGCACCATTGTCCCTTCTACTGTTCACTTACTTTCTACATGACAAAAAGATCAATGACATCCATGGGCGGCCGCTTTAGCTCCAATTTTTTCCCGGTCAGTAACTGGGATTAGCTTTCTAGTTACTGGAAAGATAACTCGTAATGGAATTTTCAAGCCAAAAAATGGCGGATATGGAGGTCGTCATGCACGCCAAGCCCATTCTTGTTTCGACAAAATGAAGGACTAGAAAATATCCAATATTCTTGGGTTAAATATTTTCCTGGGAAATTATCAACAGTTCAGTGGCATGTCTTAAACGCCGTGTTTGTCTCAGCTGCTCCAAGCGACCAACATAGGCTAAAAGTGTGAATTATTCGAAGAAAAGGAGCAGAATTTTAGCTCGAAGCCACGCGAAATTTTTCTGTTCTTTTCTGAGTTTTGGTGATCAATTGTAGATTTCTAAAACTAACGGCCCAGCCTGGGGATCCATTTGAACGCAGCATTTTTGTGGTGCCTAAACGATAATCTGGACAGCGGTGTCTTAGCACAGGCACTGCTTCAACCTTGAACTTGAGCACTATGGCACCAGTGAGAGCACGATTTTGCCAGTAGCGTATTTTAACGCATGTTTACTTGCAGATTTCCCATTGATTCTTGCGGGTTTCGATAACAAAATGAAATATAGATTGTAAATCTAAATAATATGACGTAAGATTTCTCAAATATTGACAATAAATAACTATGCATATAAATGATATAATTAATACATAAAAGAACTATTCCGTGTAAACAAACACTGACAGTTTCCTTGTTATAAGCGTACCAGCAGGGGGGCTGGGAAGGCTGCTGCCATCCTCAATTTTTTCTGGCAATATTTCCGTTTTACGAGCGGAGGTTATATTTTAGAAGAAAATTGATTGCTTTCTTTTCCCGAAAAAAAAAAAAATTATCATTTTTCCTGACCGCGAAAGTGAAGCGACCCGGAACCCTGTAAGTTTTTTCGCAACCTGCAGTAGAGTTCGGGTCTCATTTGTTCTCCACTTGTTTTGTTGCGGCTTAGCTCACGGTCTCGACGTTGGGTTGACTTATGGTTATGGTATCCAAACTTTCCATTCTGATCAGTTTCGTTTCCAAAAGGAAGCAAGTTCAGGAATATGCAAGTTCGACGAATATTTTTGATCAATATTATGTTCTTTATCTTTGAATTCAGTGGTGGTTCTTATTCCCGCATTCCAGACAGTGCCGTAGTGAAGGGTTGAGCACTGGGTGGTGTATTAAGTTTTTGGGCCCCTACAAAAATGTATTTTATTAGAAAGCTGAATGTATGTGGACTGGCGCAGTTGCTCCCCTATAATCTACTAAAACAATCCTTACAATTGTTAATTTAAAATTTCGGAATTTCAATATAGAAATTGCAATTGTACAATGTCGTACCTCCTCCCCCCATCAAGCTGGTATGGCCTTATCTTTAGAACTGATATACGAGAACTTTGATCACTGGAGTAGAGCCCCTTCTTAAAAGATATGGGGATTTTTGACCCTGAAGTAGAGGCCTTTTATTACTGGTATTAGGGACTTTGAACACTGAAACAGAGGCTCTTTTTAACTGATATAAGAGACTTTGATCACTGAAATAAGGACCTTTCATACTGGCACTGCACAGCACGCAGGCTGTGAAATTGGGGCTCTCCACCTCTAATATTATCAGAGAGTCGAAGGAGACTGGTCAGTGGAATGGGGCCCCTACATAAGTGAAATTGGGAGTTTAGTCACTGAACCCAGAGCTTTTCACAACCGATATTGGGACTTCGGACCCCTGGAAGTCTGAAAAAGATCCCTTTGATTTCATTGGATTATGTTACACCCCACTCATTCCTACTCGGCATGGCACTGATTGCAGAATCGCATGGTGGGTTCACGTGAGCACTGTCTTCCCTACATTGATATAATCTTATTCTAGAAATTCTGAGGGATCCAAAAGGTTTTTTGGAGGATCAGAGCCAGTTGACCATTCAGCCAGGAGACCGTGCCCGATTTTGCTGAACATCATATGGCAGCCCTGGTCGAAACCTGCAAAATGGTACCTGAATTCACGAAAGTCACTACCATTTTAACAATTATTCTTATAACATTGTGTTCCGCTAGAAGGTTATTTAGCGGGTTCAGAGGTTAATAAAAACGTTCGTACGGAATACCATGGGGCCAGGAGAGGCTCGCTGGCATAGCACTGATAAACATTGAAAGGACTTACGCAAATGGAATGATTGAAGAAGACATAGAACCAATCATAGGTCGCAATGCCTATTTCTCCAAACTTGCGTAGGTGTGAAATCAGGAAGGATTTTAATTTATACACACCTTGACACCTTCCCGTAGACAAGGACGTTTCGTTTCAGTATGACATCCAGGCATTCATGCTTAAACAATGAGGACCGCAATGATTTAAGTGGATGCCAGTTGCATTAGAAATCATTATCTTCTAATCTAAGATTTGATCATGAGAGCGAAAGTTTAGCACTTTTAGACTTAAAATATTGTCAACTGATATCGTTTTGTTTGTATCCATATCGATGTCATTTTAGTATTGCGTAAAATAATGCAGTTTTGTTGAAGGCCTACTGGTCAGTTTATTTTGATAATTCGGGCGACGTAGAAAATTTTCGGCCGGCAGGCCTCATCACTCCTTCCCCCACTAGTTGAAATCGGTCCCGTATGCTTATGCCCCTTATGTTCTTCAAGCCTTATATCGCCACTTTAACGCTGTTTCAAGCATGCACTTTACGTGAGTGTACAGTTCATGTACGGTGAAGATCTCAAACCTGAGACTGTTACAGGTGGAGCGACGCATGTCTGAACATTGTAATAGACAGTTGGTGTTCCTGCCTGGGCATCGAGTATGAACAGGCCGTAAGATCCAAGGAAGATATTCTTAAAGGTTTTGTCCACTTTAATTTCCAGGCTTGTAAATTCTAAACTCAATTCTTTAGAGCATAATTTCATTGCTAAAGTTGCGGGATTTTTTAACGTCTTCCCCAGTCCCTTTTGAATCACCCAAGAGGGAAAAAGAAGTTGACATTGGTTTGGAAAGGTCGGCTGTCCTTGGCCACAATAAACAGTCAATCACCCAATCTCATTTCATGACTTTTCAATTTTAGCTAGGTATAAGGTTAAGCACGACGGCTTGGTTTCG
The DNA here is from genome assembly GCA_030142905.1 of Heliopora coerulea. NCBI lineage: Eukaryota > Metazoa > Cnidaria > Anthozoa > Scleralcyonacea > Helioporidae > Heliopora > Heliopora coerulea. The sequence continues at coordinate 312,679 of JASJOG010000284.1, read as the reverse complement.
TATAGATATCCAGCATAACGTTTTGCTTCAATAATAATGGCAATTCCAGCATTACGGCTTGTTTCAATATTTGTTTGGTAGATGGCCTTTCACGCAAATGTCGTTTTTCAAGTGTGCTCAACGCAAACACAATGGCTCCGTTCAGTCCGTTTATGTACACGTGTAACGAGAATCTGGCCAAAATGTTCGTCCGTCTAAGTACGATGGCTTGACAAAACAGCGGTCTAAGATTTATCTTGTGTCCGAAAAATTCACAAAACATTCTCCTCTCTGACGTCGAACGTACGGCCACGCGTTCCACTCGAAATTCGAGACCTTTCACGTTCCGTAAGTACTTCGTACCTGTAACTTATTCGGCTATCACGTGATTGCCACAAACCCAATTGGATATGCACACCATTTCGCCTACATAATGCCGCTTTGACCTTCTCTCCGAAGCACAGCAGTCACAAAAATGTTGAAATTTAAACAAAGTTCCACAGATCATAGGGACGTATAACAGTGATTTTCTTTTTACAAAAAGCAGTTCTAGAATTTCATCTAAATAGGAATTACGAAGGAGTTTTCAAAGTGGCAAGAGGGCAAAAATTACAGGAGAAACATTGTCGGAGAAAATAAATCAAATTCCTCTTGGTTCAACAAAGACGTTTGTTCACTAGTTTGATAACTACCAGCTAATTGGAAACAATAGTTAAGTCGCCGAAAAACGGGAGCAATGGGTAGTCGCCTGTCTAGGCCCCCAACTCTACTGTCCCGACAAATTCGCGACAAGTAATTCGTTTTGTCTCATTTGATATCTCCAAGTACTCTACATTTCCATCCTTTGAAAATTTCTCCCTCTCATTCTCTACTGTATTTTTTCATGTATTAAGCCCACTTTCCCAAATTGTACACTTGACAAAACTCTACTACAACTAAAACAACTAAAATTATTTCCAGCCCATAAAACTGCAACCGGGAACCTCTCAAAATTTCTGGCAAGCAGGCTTAAAAACCAGCCTAACTGGGAAGGAAAACCGCCCACCTGGCAACACTGCCTCACGTACGGCATGTTCGTGCACTGCTATCGAAAAGTATCGCTGAACGGTCGTTTTACCGTTTTTAAATTCCGGGGATTGGAAAGTGGCAACTTAAGTGAAGACGCCTGCACGTTTTTCATGTCAACGACATATGGGACTCAATTTTCCCTTTTTTATTTCTCTCCAAAACTGTTTATTTTTCCTCGCCCATGGTAAATGAATAGTATTTTTGTCCATTGACATATTTTGCTGGTGATTATTTCCTGTAGCAGTGGGCTGTCGTAGCCGTTTAACAGTTTATCCACTTGCATTACTTACCTGTCGGTCGTAACTTGAAGGTATAACTGGGAAGGAGGTGACCGTGGATGACTGGAAAATTTTCAAGCGTCCAGCGCGCTTGTTGAAATGTCAGTGGTCTTGAGATTCTGGATTATTCTGGATCTTAGATTGGGATTAGGGTTAAGTTTGGGGTGAGGATTAGGGTGGTATGTACTTTCATTCTTTGGCCGTTTTAACCCAGTGGTTGTCAACCTTTTTTGAATGAACGCCCACATGCCACCGATGTCTAATACTGAAACCTCTTGTCACCTTTACTGAGCACGCTCAGTCCCATTTCTGTGCCCGCGCCAGTGCTCGATTTCAGAACAATGCTGAGCTGAAAACTGTAACATATATAGTTATTCAGTTCGATCTTGCCAAATTAGTCAGTGTTTGATTTTGACACTGAATGACTAATAAGCGTAAGTGTAATTATCATGATGTGTAAACGCTTCTGCTTTAGCCTGTGGTTGGCACTGAAGGATAGAAAATTAATATTTTGAATAATGGTTAGTGGTCCAAAATGACTGAGGTAGCTAAGTTTTTCATTCATAACCAGCCAAGGTTAAGCGAAGTTTTTCGTAGATTCGTACATGAAAAAAAAAAAAAAAAAAAATCTTTTTCCCGTTTGTTGTTTGAAACTAGTTACACAGTAAGGGTTCGTTGAAATTTTGGTTTGAACAGCATAAAACTTAAATGTGTTTTTTTACGACGTTTTTGTTGCCCAAGTAAATACGTAAGAAATAGTGAGTGATAGCATTCGGTAAGGGAAAACAATACTAGTGCTTATCGTAGAGGCTGATTACATGGAGATTTTCAGTCCGTGCTCAAATTCCAGCCCGTTTAACCCGGGCTGAGATTTTAGCCCGGCCTTCTGATAAAATACTTGATAAACGGAGCTTGCGATTACATCAAGAAAGTTTTAGCTCAAGCTGAAATTTCAGCCCGGTTTGAGTTACCCTGGCGAAAAACATTTCAGGCTGGTTGACCGGGCTGAAAATCCGATGTAATTGCAAGAAAAAACTCCAATGCGGGCTGAAAGGATGATTGACAGAGGCGTGGGAACATGCAAATTGCCAAAATAACCAAGGCTACCGACAAATTCCTGCCTGGGTTCACTTTCGATTTCAGTTTCAATCTGTCCTGAAATATTTCATGTAATCGGGACATTTTTCAAACCCAGTCTGCCGGGCTGAAATTTCCCAGTGTAATTAGTCCCTTAATTTCTAACTGAATTGCTGCAGGAATTCTTGGTGTCCCATGGGGACCACTATTGTTGTGAATTGAAATGTAAATTTTACCACGTTGACTGCGTTTCGTTAATTGAAGAAGGTGGACACATTGCTCAATTTTTTTTTTTTTTGCTCTAGAAAGAGGAAGACATGTTTTGTCATGCTGTTCTTGTTGGTTCTTGGTAGAAGGCAACCTTGGCAACTTAATGAATTTTCGTATAAAGCTTAAGGAATACGAAATAGAAAATTGTTTCAACCAATATTTAGGCTCACTGTATAGAAATTAAATCATTCAAAGACGGAAGGTTGTCATTGCTGCTGATACATAAACTAATATCAGACTACGTGGTAAGTAACGCTAGAAAGTACGAATGTACTTGTTTCATTTACATTGTCTGATTATTTTATAGTATTTCATGGGAATGAAGGCAAAAATCATCAGTTTTCTCCAGATCCTTAAAGACTCGTTCACACCTGCGATTTTTTACGTTACGAGGGTCATCCTGATGTATGTAATAGATCAGTAACAGTCTATGCAGTAAAATATCCGCTTATGATTCGCTCCATTCTGTCCTCGATGACTTCGTCGGTTTAACACATTCGCCAAGATTACAATCGCATTGCATAAAATCACTACTGTAAACAAACTCTTAAACTTGGTTCTCGTATGTTTTTCTTGGTGAATCCCAGTAGTTAAAATCACTTAATCCTCTCTTGGCAGTTTATACTAAGTTTGGACAGCTTATCCAACTGAGAGGTCCTGCGAAAACAAACGTAAGGTTTACCCACTGAGTAACACAATATGATGGCTAAGTCGCTATTTGATAAAAAGCTAAGAATAGGTAACTTTGTTTGCTCTTTGAGGTTTATCTACCAGGAGTGGCTTCAGAAGAGAGTAGGGTGGGATAAAGTCCCTCGTTGGAAAGCTTTAGCTTGCCGGAAGTGGAAAAAACTATCAATTTGTCTGGGAACGAAATATGAAAAAAAATCGGCTTACCAAAACTTCTATATAGGTTTATTAAAATGATAAAAGCTATAATAATATAATAAAACTATATATTTTACTTCAACGCATTAGTGATAGAATTGTAAAAAAGCATTTCCTTAACTTCTGAAGGAAAAGAGTTAAATGATGGGCAAGAGGTTGGACCAACGTTTCTGAATTTAAGCCGCAAAATGTGAACATTCACTCTTTCAAAGCGGGAGCTCTTCCCTTGACGAGTAAGATCGTTTAGCGTTAGCCAGAGTGAAATCATACAAGTCTTGTGCCGCCGGGAAAGAGTTGGTCGAGAGTAAGTGACAGAAGTGAGGTGTTAATTGTTGGCTGCAGACAATTAGTCATATTTGACTGTTGTGCCTGCATTCCTTCGTTAATTTTGCAAGAACCAATATGATATGTAACCACTGTACAATATGATACAATATGATATGTAACCACTGTACGATATGATATATTACGATATATAACAGTTAGGGCATTACACTGGCGATCAGAAGGTTGAGAGTGCAAATCCTGTCAGGGGCCTCGAAAACATTTCTTGGTTCATTGGTGGAGAAGCATGTGCACTTGAGATTGGTAATAAAACTTATTATTGACCTCTTAGATGAAAATCTGTCTTTTAAGTCCACAAAATATTGAAAGTGACGAAAAACTATTTCTATGCCATTGCTATTTATGTCATTGTACTAACATCTATGTATTTACAATTATTATTATTATTATTATTATTAGAAGAGTTACTTTGGGTGGAACCCGCTGGTCATGTGATGTCCAGTAGTTGTTTTATGGGGGATCTAGGGGTGGCCATGCCCCCCTCTCAATTGAAACGGCGTACACCCTGTATTAGACAAAAGCTCAGTAGGAAACGGTAGTTAAAATGGTTTCAAATTTTTAGATTGCTTTTAAACTTTTTAATTTTCTAACTATGTAAACTGAGTATGAAACGTAATATACTGTACTAGACGCCATTTAAGATATCTTAATATATCAATTTTTTTTGTTTTTTACGAGGTATTAAATTATTGTTTAGTTTCTCAGCAAAGATTTCATTAACAAATAGAATGAACTGCTGGGCGACTGACCAGCAGTTTGAGTTTCATGGAGGGTCCTGGGGGCACAAGACCCCCGAATACAAACAGCATATGTGACACGCAGATGTTGGTTAACATATAATCTCTTGGTTAAACTGAAGTTAAGTGGAAGGTTAAGGCTCATAACCCAAATTAAAGCGTAATAAGTTACTGAAAAAGCATTTCGCTATTCTGACTTGTGATAAAATAATGTGTCATCACCATTATGCAACCCACACATTACGTGGGTGCGCACTAGAAGTACCCGCTGAGGTAATGTCACCGTGTGGAGACTGGGAATTAAAAATTAAGTATCTTATTTACCAAATAAGGTTTTCGAAAATATGGTTGGGGTTCGGGTTAAAATGTGACCAGGGGTATCACGTCAATGGTTAGAATTAGTTTTAGGATTAGGGTTATGAGTAGGGTTAGGGTTAGGGTTGGTACCCTAACCCTAGTCCTAACCTTAATCCTAACCCTTAATCTTAAGACCATTGACAACTCAGGATTATCCTGAATCATAGTTGAGTGGATATTAGGTAACTAAAATGCTTAAAATTCCAGTCCTAATCTCTACACTATTATCTAATCCGATGGGGTACATTCTAAAGCGCACCTATTACATGAATCAGGTCCCCCACTTGACCACGTAACCATGTAAAGACTGGGAATGGAACATTAAGTATTGTATTTACCTAATAAATTTTTTTGAAAAATTGTTAGGCTTTAAATTAAAATACCACCATGGGTAATACGTCAACGGTTAGAATTAGGGTTAGGATTAGGGTTAGGATCCCAAACCTTATCCTAATCCTAACCATAACATTCAGGATAATTGAAAAATTAAACGAGACTTAACTGGAAGTTGAAGTATGATTGGAATTGTATTGAGTGACAACTTGCGCCAGGGCATCACATGAGATAGCAAACACGCATGCACCAGTCAGTTTTTGAAGCTCAAATGCGAATACGTCATACATAAGGTTGTTGATGTTTATACCAGAAACGGAGAAAGTAATTATTTCGTATATAAATTTATTCGTATAACTTGTATAGTTTAACTGTATATAATTATATTTGTATATTGTTTCATTTTTGTTAAAATGCTACTCCAGCATTTCTAAAATTCTCACTGTTTCTATCTCCCGCTGGTCAACTTTCCTAAGCCACTCTATGGGGTTTCTCCGTGGTCACTGTGTAACATATAGTCTTGGAATCAATTACTAACGACAGAAAATCTGTAATCTACCAAAAATCCAGCAATGTACCAAACACGAGAGAGAGAATTTGAGCAATGATCAAACACTGAGGGAAACAAGGTGAAACTGAACTTCTTTAGTTGCTCTTTATAGTGTTTGATTAAAGGATAAATGTTCTCTCTTGTGCTTGACATACCTATTGAAACAAACCAATATTTTTGCATTCAGGAAACTTACATAAAATGCCATTCCCAGGTTATCGAAAGTTTTCAGGACACCTATTTTCTGTTGGTCCAATTTCCACAGCCTATCCCTCTCTCATGGGTGCATTCTTGGTCGCTATTACATATGAAGTGGAGCCGCAGTCACGGGGTCACGCAGGGGCAGCTGTCCCTCCTGCTCTTTGCCAGCGCTTAAGGGGCTACTCTTGTGAGGCACCAGTGTGTGCCACGAAATAAGAGGTGATGGCACCATCACGGTATCTTATACTTACTTTTGAATTTGTTTTATCAACATAACGAAATCTAGCAAACAAAGCAAAAATATTAAAAGATCTGGTTTCATATTTACCAAAGATTGGAAAAACTCAAATGTCACAACTGGGACATACATTGAAACGGAAGTACAGTAAAAACCCGCATAAAAGAACCAGTGGATCATGAACCACCAAGCTGAAATTTTCCAATTAAATATCCAATATACAAGAACCACTTCAGCCTGACTGAGACAGGTTCTTATGCTAAAAGTATAAAGCTTTGACAAATATGTAAAAAGCATTTTCTAAGGGTTATTGGGAATACATAAGTAGAGTACCAAATTTACTAATCAATACAGGAAAGATAGTGTTATTTAGTACTCCATGGGGATTCATTCTATCATTCTGAGGCTTCTAAATAGCAATTATTAGTGTATTATATTGTACTGTATTAGGATAGAGTGATGGCACACAATAGTTCACTAACCTAAGAACAATTGTTTTTTGCCTGTAAATAAGAACCCGTTAAGAACTGCTCATCCTGATTTCTCACTAAATAGCAAATAAATAACAACCATTAGAGCCTGACGTAGGAAAATAGTGGTTCTTTTATGCGGGTTTTCATTGTCCACGTCGAGTAACTATTGCTCCATAAAAGCAGTTGTTGACTTATTGAAAAACGTTCACTGTGAGCATCTCTAGTTTAGAATGTTAAATTAATGAACAAGGGTGGACGGCTTCTCATACTGAATTAAAAATTCCCTTTTGCTTGTTTTCTAAATCAAATGAAGGTGAGATTTTTTTCGAGATTCTGCCCCCACTGGTCTGGTTTACATCTGGTGCCCCTGAACATGTCGCCGAGCTCACCCCCACCACCAGAACAGTGTTCCCGTATTAGGTTCATAACCCGCTAAGACGCAATCTATCATACTCGAGAAAGACACGAAGGTCGACTGCTGGGTTTTCAACATATTTTGCATATTTGACTCGACTACAATGACGTTTTCCGAGTTCGTCTAGTCAGACTTTTAGTACATCTCAAGCTTCAAGTTCCATTTTACATCACATTTTGGTTCACTTCTACACTTCCACGTCTTCTTAAACAACGGTAAGTTATTTTTGGCTTATTTCTTGTTTGGAAGTGACAAATTTAGAAAGGGCATATGTACTGCATTACTGCCAATTTGTTGCACGTACAAACATGTTTATCTGTTACCAAATAAATTAGATTTATAAACTTGAATACTCCGTTTTGAGGCTTATTTTTGAATAATTCATTCTCACCGTAACTTAATATCATCATTAATAAGCTGTAATGATTGCTATGACCTATTCAGTATGATCAAGAAAACCATGTTCAGATAATATTTGACTGACAATTGAAATAACGACATTATATCAGATAACAGATGTGGTTGCGATGAGAATGCCTGTTTAGTTTATAAAGTTAACGATATTACTAAGATTATTGTACTGTATTATCGCCTAAAAAACTGTTACGTTCAAGGAAACATATTACTTGAATGCAACGGACGAAAGTGAGTTTCAAAAAAGACTTTGAAGTAACAACTGTAAACTCGTTGCACGACAAAATTCGGTCACGACACAGCAAATTAGCCGTGCCAAGACCTTTCAACGTAGAGGTGCTCTGCACGGATAAATCTTGAGGCACAAGTACCAAATTTTCAGAAGTCCACACAGTGAAAATGTGCCTAAAACTAACAGAACCAGTGTCAAAATTTTAGCCATGACATGCCCAAAATGTTAACAGTGTGAATGAGGTTTGTGTGTCCATTTAACCGACCGTGAAATCGAAAGAGCATGAGATTTGTTATCCTTGCTGGAGAATTGCTAACTTAAGAAAAGTTCTCCGGATAAAAGTAATGACTAGAGTAAAAATGCATCAAATTTTGTCTTTTATGACAACATTCTACATTTATAATCCTGGCTTAATAGAAGCTCCGCCAAATCGTTAGTGAATGCATCGATAGAAAAACAACGCATAGGAGTGGGCTGAAAAGATTTAAGGATCGCGCTTTTACCTGACGGTTGATGTAAGTCTGGTGGTCAAAGTGTCGGGTACTTTGCTCATGTCGAGGAACAGCAGCAACGCTCGAGATTTACTCCGTACGTAGTGAATCAAAATAATTTTGTTTATGATTTGTTTAACTCGAATGAGATTTTTAATTCAATGAAGTCGATTACATTTCAAAGGAACTCGACAGAAGAACAGGAGGTTCACCTTTTAATACGAAGAAGAGACCACATCCTTTTATTTTCATATGTGCACGGACAATATTGTTCATTATCGTCCATCTTTGAGTATATTATCTTTCTGAGGTTGAACTAGGACATAAAGATGTACTCGTGAGACATTAGTAGGGTCAATATATAACATCATCAACTTACCGTGAAAACTAAGTCATTGGTTGGATGTTACGTTTAATTATTGGATTTCTTTCAATGTTATTATTGTTGTACCACTCTTCTGCGTACATACGGCTTCATTTTTATGTTGTACTAGTAAGTATAACAATCTCTTTATCCAGTGCACGTGGGCTTTAAACTGAAACATATAAGAGGAAAATTCCTCTCCGTTAATGCCCACATTCTCTACTTCACGCCACATTCAAAAGACTTTGAGTCTTCGGGTAGTCGCAACTGCTCACAAAGACCAACATTTTAAACCCTTTTCTCCAAAACAGCATTGAAGGAAGATGTTTTTTCCGAAGTTGAATTATAGCATAGAGGTGTACTTGTGAGAAATTAGTAGGGTTAATATATAATTTAATCAATCAATCGAGGCGGTTGGTCGAACCTTGTGTTAGTTGAGAAGATATCAATTCGTTGGTTTTGTCGAAAGAATCAAACGCCTATGTAATTATTAAAAGTAACACTATTTTATTAACCTGGGTCTCTCTTAAAAGTTATAAAATTTACAGCTTTCGGAGAAAATCAAGTTGTTTGATACTAAACTACTTCACCGAGCGACAATCAAAATTATGGAATCCTTGCATAATTGTTTTTGATGGTTCATTGCCTTGGGTAAATTAATCCATAAAATAAAATGTCAGACAACTCATCTTAAAGAACAAACTGAAAATCATCGCTCTTTGGTCAATAAACTATTCCAAAACCCAGCATCTAAATCAACTCGGGGATCTGAAATTGCCTTCAAATCTTATTGAACCAGCTCCCTTGGTGAATATTGCCTCACCATGATACGGTACGAAAAGAATCAATCAATGCAAGAAAATGAGGCTCTTCGGGACATAACGAATAATGCTATTTTCCTATGTTCCAGCATATTGTATTCCAGATTTAAAGATTAAGAATACAGAAAGTTTGTAGAATAACAATGATTTCGAAGTGGTAAAAAGTCTTCTTGGTTTCACAATATCAGATATTAAAGATTTCATGAAACCAGTATTTTTTTTACTGGAAAGAATACTAGAAGCGTCAGTGTGCTTGGGAACAATCGACGTCAAAGAAACAACATCACGCTATGTTGCATATTTAAGGAATCGCAAATCATGCATAGCAAAGTTAGCTCAACACGATTCCCTCAAACACTGAACTTGCTAAATCAGCATTTTTACTTCGAACAGGCTTTGCAAAGTTACAGTATGAAACTTAAGACTTAAGAAGTATAAATAAGATTAACGAAGCTAATAAATTAACCACCGTGTTTTATCTACAACATTTACCGGGTTTCTTTAACAAGTCTAATGATTGACCTGTTTTAATGCAAGAGGCTTGCAAGAGAACAGAAGATGACCTTTCATCTCAGGTAAAATTACTTTTAAGCACATTGCGAAAAATCGAACATTAGTTTAGGAGCCCCAGGTGTCGCAGAATGTAGGCAAGAACGAGCTATTCTTGGAAGCACTAGATCATGGTTTTGTCGATAATTATTACAGGAATGAACGTCGTCAGAGAATATGACTTCGGTAATCCTAAGCTCAACAGTTTCACTTAGGTTCTGTGAATACAGTTAGTTTGTTGAAATAGATCGATAAAATTCGATTGAATATGCTGAAACCAATCTGTATACATTGAATATGTTTGTATCTTAATGAAACTCGCCTTGGCGAAGCTTAACGGTCAATGAAATTGCTATCACGAAATATGCTGTTCTATGACTAAATAATTAATTTTAAAATCACATACGAGCTGAAATCAATAAACCTAAAGTAAATCCTATTCTGAATTTATCTGCTACAAGAATGCCTCATGCATCAGTGGAATTAGTTGAAAGGCTTCAAGTGATTCTTACTAAAATCGATATAATTGCTATTGAATATAACATAGGTTCTCTTCACTATAACTGGTAAGCTGGCCTACTAGACGATTGCACCAAGTACCAAAATACATTTATATACTCAGTTTATTCAAGAACAAACATGTATAACTCCTGACACTTTAACCGATCTCTGTCAGTCTTTCTGACAAATGAACTAAGTTATCTCACATCCTTTGCTGTTTCTTATATTGGGGTCTGAGATTATAGTGTACATCTTTTTTGTAAGGAAACACCGTAGTCCAAAATGTTATCCAAGAGTTATTCAAAGTAGGGAACATAAGAAAATTAATTAAAGCTTATGAACCGTTCGAGATGTTGAACAGCGGTTTAGGAAGTGGGAATTGGCGAACCTATCAGAGCATGGGAAACTTGAAAGGAACAGTTTAAGTGCATTGCCAATCAACATGAACCTTTGAAAAGCAAGAGGATTAGGAAGTATCATACATCAAGGCTTCAGTCGAATGTTAAGAGACATGCAAATGAGGGTTAGAAATCGATTAAAAAGGACAGCTAGCATGAATATCAGAGGATCCGATTCGAGAATGTTAAGAATTTTACAAATTAAAGTAGGCAAATCGTCAGATAAAGCTTTATAGAAAATTCTTCTACCACTGACCATTTTGTTACACTAAAATGCGGTTAATATCAAGAAAACGTTGAGATGTATAAGTTCTTTGCTTTCTACAAAAAGTAGAATTCGAACCACACTATCATCAGTGATCCAATGAAGGTCATGCAATAATGCACTAACAAATATTTTTCTGAAATCCAGTCAGATCAAACTTCCACTATTAAGCATTTCAGAAGTGTAAATTACAATCATAGTCAATCCTCAAATTGCAATTTTGGTCAAAGGGAGGTTATTAGTGTTAGCAATATTTAGTAGTCTTGATGAAATTCCACCATTTTTTCTCAAAGCTACTGTAGCTCTCAGGCACTGTTGAATCATTGAATGGAGTTTTCCACGCAAATGAAGAATTCTTTAAAACTGGTAATGGAGGACATCGACCGTCTTCAAAAGCCAATTTTCAATCAAATGTGCATAGTTTAATCTCGCTTCAACAACAATCTGATTTTTCAATATCGATTGGGTTTCAGAACTTTACATTCTACATTAACAGCATTGCTAGATGCTAATGATAGGTGTTGTTCTAATATGGATGATATTATGATATTGTATGATTTGTCAAGCTGAATAAAGAATCCACATCCTCAATGATGAGATTCTTCTTTGGTTTATCTTATTGACATACTCTTATATCTTAGAATCTTTATAGATTATAAAATCATATGATTGACTTTCGTTACTTCCGTCTTCAGTTGAACCGTTCCTTCAAGATTTCTGTTTGTTAAATCACGTACATATAGATTTTTTTCCGTCGGTTGTTTCCATCATTATTTTAATTCTTTTGTATTGTATGCATTGGGGCCGAGTTTTAGTTGGTTAAGAAGTGCTTCTGAGGCACACGGGACTCCTGCCCCGTTGTTCGACAACCCACGGCATTTAGTGTCGCCGGGTTCCAGAATTACCATGGGGTAAGAGACAGAAGTGAGCTGTCAGCATTTTCCCGCATTTCTTATCACAGACATGTGTTATGTTGTTTTTGATAAATTTACATCTAAATATTCTGTGACTATCTGTAGCTATATGTTCCGGTCCAGTACGATTGAAGCATTTAGTTGCTTAAGGCTTTTTTCCGCTTCTCTTCCTTGGTAATTTTATTGCAATTAACTGATTTGTGATTTCCGCTTTCACAAAACGTCCACTTATCAAGTACAGCCTGGGGGGAATGTAGGGGTTGGGGGGAAGTGGGATCAAATTTATCTCAGTTCAGGAAGAAATCAATTAGCCCGGTTACTTGGAAAGTACTGTATTGTATTCATACTTTTTGTTACTGGAGTAAAGAACTATTGCTCGTGTGCCATCAGTGTTTCTATGTAAAATAAGACAATATGACCATTTTTGCATTCCAATTTGGAGACGTCCGTGTTCCAGACACAAAAAGATGAATTACTTTCTACAGTCGAACCTCTACTTACGGACACCTCCCGGAAGCGGACACCTCTTGTAAGCGGACACTGTTTTTGGGTCCCGACAAAAACACTATTAAATTACTACATTTACAACCTCTCCTATGCGGACACTTCCCGTAAGCGGACGCGGACACCAATTACACCTTCCCAAACAACATTATAACCTTTTGTAAGCGGACAGACTGGATTTATTTTCTGTTAAAATAATAATTATGCTGCTTAGATAACTATACAGTATTAGGATAGATATATATGTGTTTGATGCATTCATTAAGTTATTAACTGAGCTGATGACAGGTCGATGCGGAAACTATATACGTATGAATTAAATCCGTTATTGTAGCGTCGAATCATTAGCAGTCATTGTTAATTTAAATTTTCTTGTCCAACAACACATATCCAGTCTTGTGTATTTTGTTCCTCAAACAAGTCAAAGAAAATTGGTCACCCTGGAACGTATAAACGCACGGAATCTCAAGTCCGTAACCAGCCCCAAGATTTATTCGTTTTCCCTTTACTGTAACACTTGCAGAATTGGACGAACGTTTCAAAAATTTGCTCAAGTAGGGTGCCATACTTTTGGGTATATGACCCACAACGTCAACTGTGTCATTAACAGTATTGGCATGAGATGTGCCGCTGCTTTCTGTTGATCTCCGTGATGGTTTAACAATTGCCACAGTGTGTGAATCTTTTTTGTTTTCTGGTTCCCTTTTTAACTCGTATTTTTCGTCCACTTTTGGTTCCCAAATATCCATGTATTCATGGTAACCTCGTATGTATGATTCCACATTAATGAAAGTATCCATTGCTTTGCGCTTTTGCGGAAGGGCTTTGCTAAACTATACGCCGCACGCGCAACACTTGTGGATATCATGACATCACACCTGCTCATGTTTCAGTAACAAACAAAAAGCAAAAGCTGAAGGAAAGGACCAACCAAAATCAACACTGCATAAGTCAATTAAAAATAAGAAAAAGGAAAAGAACTAGGTTAAAGATATCAGCCTGTCTAAAGCTCGCACTTGTTTAAGCATTGATGATAAAGTTGAACTTATAAGATATCATGAAAGTCATCCACAGCTAGGTGTCAGAAAAATCGCAGAGAAATTTAGCTGTGGCCGAACTCAAGTTTCAACGATTATCAAGAATAAAGAATCCATTCTAGACGAGGCAAACCATATAGCAAATCGGGCTAGTCGGAAAAGACAAAATCCGCAAAAATTTTCTGAAATAAACGAATATTTGTGGATATGGTACAATCGCTGCAGAGAATCTAATATTCCTGTGAGTGGGCTCATGCTGCAAGAGGAAGCAAAACTCACTGCTCAAAGACTTGGTGATGATGAATTTCAAGGTTCGAACGGATGGCTAGAGAAATGGAAGAAAAGGTACAACATCAAAGAGATGAGGGTTGCTGGTGAGGACGGTGATGTCAACAAAGTAACGCTTGATAGCTGGCAGGAGCGCGTCAAGGAATTAACAAAAGGTTATGCGCCTAAAAACGTTTGGAATATGGACGAGACCGGTCAGTTTTGGAAAGCGCTTCCAGACAAAAGTCTTTGTGAAGCAGGAAAAAGATGCAGAGGCGGAAAAAAAAGCGAAACAAAGGTGTAAATGGACATTCTTCGTTAATGCCGCTGGTGGTAAAGAAGAGCCTGTCGTAATTGGTAAGAGTAAAAAGCCACGTTGCTTTAAGCACTTAAAGGACAATACCAAACCGTACAAGTGCCGCTATTTCTCAAACTCCAAAGCGTGGATGAAAACTAAGATTATGATGAATGTGTTAACCAATTTGAACGGACGATTAAAACGTGAAGGCCGTACAATAATCCTGTTCTTTGACAACGCACCTTGTCATCCGCATGAACTTAAGGGTCAGTTTTCAAACATTACTTTGGCCTTTTTGCCGAAAAATACAACATCGAAGACTCAGCCTCTTGATGCCGGAATTATTCAATTGTGGAAAGTGAAGACTAGAGGGAAGCTGCTTCGTTTTGTATGTAGCAAAGTGGGTCAAGAAAACGCAAGTGAGATTGTGAAATCTGTTCATCTTCTTCAGGCTATTCAATGGGGCAAACAAGCATGGGATGAAATTGAGTCAGAGACCATCCGAAAATGTTTTGTTAAGGTGTGAATGTATCCAGAAGAGTTAAGTGATGATAACGATGATGACCCTTTTGAAGGGGAAGAGATGATGAATTTGAATGAACTGTGCTCGAAACTTTGTAATGACTGTCCTGCCGAGCAGTATCTTGGTGCAGACGACTATGTCCCATTCAGCGATGACTTGATCAACATCGAAGATACAAACTAGCGAGAAGGATTAAGAAGACAGCTGTTGAACGAAACAAGCGAAATTGACAAACGCCTAAAGTTAGATGATGGCCTTGACATTGACGAAGACACTGATGGCGAACAAGAAGACGATGATTTCGACGTGCCTTTGAAGGAACCAAAAATTAAGACAGCTGCCAAAGCTGCAAATGTTGCGGAGAAGCTTTTAGATTTCGCATATTTCACGGGCAACGAAGAACTTTGTCGAGCTGTATTAAATGTTAATGAGATTTTTACAGAGATACGTTTAGCAGGGCAAAAGCAAGCGCACATAACAGATTATTTCAAACCATCTTAGCAGAACTATAGACACTATAACATCATATTTACAACGGCAATGTAGATGTTACAGTATGTTTGTAATGTAGAGACACAAAGGTTTTATAGTGGAGTTTTTAGAGAAATTTGTAATGATAGCTGTAGACAATAACATATTAAGACCACTATTGAAAGAATCATGTTTCAACAATCACTTATCATTTAAATATTAACCAACCTCTCATAAGCGGACACCTCCCGTAAGCGGACACCAAGTCGTGGTCCCGAGGGTGTCCGCTTACGGGAGGTTTGACTGTATTAAATTTTGAACTTGGTATGACTTGTATTTACTGATTTAAATTTAGAATTGCTTTACTGTTTTGTTCATTTCTGAAGTTCATACGGTGAGACATTAGTGTATTACCGTAAATTTGTGGTCATAAAATTTCCGAAATTTGACCAATGTTCAAAAGATTTAATGAAATTAATTTTCGACAGGGGAAGGTCTACTAATTTCTCTACTCATTACTCCTGGCTCTATTCGGCACTGATCTTATCTTCCAAATATTTGTCTGGAAGCTTCTTCCATAATGTTTTTTGTCCATTGGGTCTTGTTCGTGCTTCCTTTCGTCAGTTTTCGACGTATTGTTTTGGTCCACTTCTGCATTGCCTCAAACCCCGCTTACACTGTAGCATTTTGGGCACGGCACAGCTAATTAACAGTTCCTAGACCAACATATTAGGCTTAGACACAAGTTCCAGGGTAACTTTTTTTGAAAATTGGCAACTTTTGAGAAAAAATGACAACTTTTAGACAACATTTTTATAATTTTCGAAAAATTTTTAAGGATTTTTTTTAGCAACTTGTGTTCAAGCCTTCTACATATACAGAGGTGCTCGGTACGAATAAATTTTCAGGCACGGGTACCTATTTTAAGACTCCGCATTGTTTATGTTGGGAATTCCATCCCAAAAATAGTGGCACTCGTACCAAAATTTTAACCGTGTCGTGCTCAAACTGTTGGCAGTATAAACGGGGCTTAAATCAACTGTAGAAATTGGTACTCCTGCCAATCGTCCTCTGTAGGTACCAGATCTCCTCCTGTTCCTCCATCTTGTCTTAGGTTTTTTCACATATCCGTTTATCTCTTTCAACTTCCCTAAAGTTGCCATTGATTGCACGCTAATCACAAGCTTCTTATAAAAAAGGTAGAGGGCCATAAAAATCCACGTGTAATGTTTCCCATGGTCCTTTCGGCATCTCGGTCATGTATAGTGGTTCCTGGGATGGTGGTTTTCCAACTGCTTGACACGGAATACACTTGTCGAGCGTATCCTTGACCATTTTATCAATATTAGGGAACCAAATCTTTTCTCTGAGTAAAGCTTTAGTTTTCGTAAGACCAGGATGTGTATCATGAGCAATGTCTATCGCTCTTTTCTGCAGCGCTTCTGGTATAACAAGCCTGGTTCCTCGTAATATTATCCCCTGTGACGTCACAGTTAGTTCATCTCGAACTGACTTGAACTGCTTTACTGCGTCATAATGCCATTTGTTTAGTTTAATAGCTGCGCGAAGTCCTCTTAAGGTTTTGTCCTTGTCGGTAGCCTCTTTTATTTCTTCCAATGTCATTGTTTTTGGAATATGGGTTGTGGCTATTGGTGCCTTTCGCTGATCAATACTTAATTTCACGGGTTTATCTTTCAATTTGCCAAGACCGTGAAATATGTTCTCATATTTCATAACCATGTTTTCAATCTTCTTATCGGATGTCGTCGATATCTTGTTGACATGCAAGCTAATAAGTCCAAGTTCCTGAGCCGTAATCGACGAGATCAGATTGCCACCACTTGGTGTTTCTGCTACATAAAACGTTGCCGCCGACATGCGTTTTCGTGTTTCGATTGTTGCTTCGAATTTTCCAAGGAATTTCACTGGTGTTTTTGCACAGTATGCAAATGCTTTTATATTTGTTTTCTCGAGCTTGATACCAACCATATTCTTGTAAGTATTTTGGTCTACAACATTAACAGTCGCTCCTGTATCAATTGTCGCTTTCAAATTGTGTTGACATACGGTGACATTGACCTTTGGAGTCTTCATATTACAGACTGCATACAAATAATCCTCATCTGTCGACTCACCACTTTCCTTAGCGTCGTGAATTGGGTTCACAGTATCTCGCTTTTTCCTGTCTCGACTGGGTCGTTTCTGTGGTTTCTTACTCCAACAAACTTTTGCGAAGTGATTCATTGTGTTACACTTTCGGCATTGCTTCCCTTTAGCTGGGCAGTTGCCATAACGATGTATTCCGCCACAATTGAAGCATTTCTTTGACGTTTTGTCTGGCTCGATCTTGTTTGTTTCTTCGCGGCGCACATCAGAACGTCCAACGCTAGACTCGATAACTTTGCTTTGATAATTGCTTTGCTCGTCTCTTCGTCCATCGAGTAACATAGCAGCTAAGTCGTATTTTGGATCTTTCAAGGCGTTTTTTCGTATTTTTGACGACTGACCACCCACTATTATTTGCTGTTCGATTTCAAAGTTCACGTCAGTGAATTCACACGTTTGCGCCAACGATCTTAGTCGAGTATGGAACTGGTCTAACGTTTCGTCGTTTTCTTGTCTAGCTTGTCGAAAACTATATACTTCGTAACGCCGATTTCGTTGTGGTTCAAAGTGCTCTTTCAACTTTGCTTTTGCCGCGTTGTAGTCATCGTCGTCTCCAGTGTCTACGAGTTGTTTGAAAATCTCTCTCACTCTTGAGCCAGCTTGATATAACAATAATGCTCTCTTACGCTTAGGATCAGTTATCCCGCTAGCTAAAATAAACATATCGAAGTCTTCTATCCAGTTCTTCCAGCGTGCAGCAAGACTGGCGCCAACTTCGGCGTCTGGATTAAATTCTGGCATCGGTTGAATAGATACGGCCTGTGTCGTGTGGATTATTTGTTGAGTTGAACTTCCGTCTTCTTCGGATCCCATCCTCGTCGCCAATATAAAGGTTCTGTCTTAAAAGAGTCTTGAGGCCTTGTAGTTTCTATAGCTTTATTACATATATATACATACATACAAATCTTCTGTTCGCGCTCACAGTCTCTTCTGATCAACGGTAAGAATTGACAGCTCGTTAACAATTGTCCAATCAGATTGTCTATACGATGTGACTTCTCTTTCAAATTAACAATAACAATAACATGCAATCTATTACAATAGTCGGTCGTGATCTTCATCATTTTCTGTACACAATGGTCTTAAAGTGCGTTTATTACCTTTCATTTCTGTAGACGTTGTCGACATGGCTTCTCTCGACGTTTTTATATCTTACCAATGGGACAGCAAGTTGGAAGTTTTGAAGTTGAAAGAAGAACTAGAGAAAAATAAGATCTCGTGTTGGATGGATGAGAATCAAATATTTGGAAGTGTCAAATTGAACCAAAAAATTGCCGAAGGAATAAAAAATGCCAAGGTAAAATTAGGGGACTTTTGTCTAAATTGCTTTTTGCCGGTAAGATTGGTCAGGATTATTTGAAGTTGTTGCAATCTAAGAAATGTCATTTAATGCAGAATTAGAAAACATGTATGGGGAATATTGGCTCACAAGTCACAGAACGTAACCAATATATGTAGCTTTTGGTTAAAGTGAATTGTCTAAAATTTTCTGCAAAAAGAGTATACGAGTTTTGAAGTTATTACTCGGGAATTTGTCATAATCGAAGTTCTGGCTGCGATTATCTCCAGTTTTTTATTTATTTAATTCCCTTTATTTATTTATTTATTTGTTTACTTATCTATTTATTTATTGTTTTGTTTTCATTTGCAAAATTACACATTTTTGCAAGGCCTAAAGAAACCGCAAACATCTTTGTAAAGACGGTTAAACAATTTAATGGTAACGGTACTTTGGTAAATTTTACTGTCATGGTTAATTGCTTAGTCTATGACATTAGCTGTGCACTTCTTGTTCAGAAACTCTTACGCTCATCTATATTGAACCTCAGTCAATTTCTTGTAGCGATTTTGGCTAGGCTTGTCCCGAGGACTTTCAACATGCTTGTTGATTACGACCGACTTTTATCATCGCCATTTCACCTAACCGACTGGCTGGGAAAGAGGATTTACCGACAAACTGGTGAACGAAACGTTTCCTTAAACACATGAAACGGAATATCAGAACCGCCCTAATAAAAGTGACAGCCTAAATTTCGTCTTGACCTTTTAACTAAAGCTCTGGGCTTTGCATTACTCTCGTGAGTAAATGAAAATGATATTGTTAATCTCTCGTTAAAACAAAGTATCTGGTCACGACGGACAATAATACATGGATTTCAGAACGGAATTAATCTTAGCAGTTAAAGGTTTGCATGCTATTTTTCAGTGGTCGATGAGGATTTTCATCACCTTAGTCAAACTTTTCAATTTGTTTTCAAGCCTATTAAAGTGAATACATGTAAAATCACGACCAAACAGTAACTTGCAGCAGGTTACTGCATTTAGGTCTGTTTTAGACGCCTTACTTTACGCGATGTGCCGAACCTAATAATCATTTGGGTCGACCCCAACATGTTTAGCTGACCATGTCTTAAGTCCTCTTGAATCGTCTGTGGGCTTGTACTACTCATTAAACGTATGGCATTTGAAAGAGCGTTAAATTCTGCACAACGTATGTGAATAAAAGAAATCCTATTAAACAGTGCTCTGGAAAAAATAATTTCTATTCGATTCAGTCGAAAATAGCAAAATGCACGGCTAACTCCCGTTGACGCTCGCATTAACTAGCCATGTTTTAAGTCGTGCTGAACCAGTGAACTCAATTTCCATATCTGGAATAGAAACTCCCTGTCATTTGGCCGGGCAAAAAAATGAAACCAAGATGGCCGCCCATGGAAGGAAATTTTCTACGTAAATTGTAAACCTTCTTCCAACAAATAAGGCTCCTGGAATAGATAAAGTTTTACTCGCTACTGTGAAAGATGCCCTACCTATTATCCTTCCCACGCTGACTGAGATTGTGAACTGCTCCTTATTAACTTCAGTATTTCCAGCAGCTTGGAAACATTCAGAAGTAATTCCAATTCTCAAAGAAGGGGATCATGAAACGCCGAATGACAATCGCCCTGTATCCTTACTGCCTGTGGCCTCGAAGGTATGTGAACGTGTTGCACTGAATCAATTAATGGAATACATGTCTCAGGAAAAGAGTCTCACGGACCATCAAAGTGGAAACAAGAAGTTACATTCAACAGAAACGCTTAATATATTTGTGTCAGATATGATTCTCGAGGCTATCAATAGGAAAGAGTTAACGGCGGTGGTGTTGTTGGGCCTATCAAAGGCGTTTGACAGTATTGAACATTCACTGCTGTTTGAGAAACTGCGTTCCTTGGGTGTATCCAGGAAGGCCGTTGCTTGGTTTAAGAGTTATCTTTCAGAAAGAAGGCAGTCAGTGCGACTTGGTCATATACTTTCAGAAGCTCGCATGATCACACATGGAGTGCCTCAGGGCTCTATACTTGGCCCGGCATTATTTAACATCTATCTTAACGACCTTCCTAACGTTCCTACAGTTTGTCCTTTGGAATCGTACGTCGATGATTCAAAAATGTATTTGTCATTTTCATTGAAAAACATCAGTGCTGGGGGAACCCAATTTGAGAACGATTTAAAGAGAGTTGCTGCATGGTGTTGCTCTAGTAGCCTACTCATCAACCCTGGAAAAACTAAACTCGTTCTATTTGGTACCCCACAAATGTTAAGTCAAGCTCAGGACTTTCGAGTACCCTTCCTTGGAAAGATACTACGACCCGTTTCTTCAGCGAAAGATTTAGGGATGGAGTTTGACAAAACCCTGAGTTATGATGAACATATTGTCCAAGTAGTCTCCAAATGCACAAAGTCCCTTTGTCAAATTAATCGAGTCAAACACATTTTGGACAATCGGACCTTAAAAGTGATTATAAATGCCTTAGTTTTTAGTAAACTATATTATTGTTCCTCAGTGTGGGCAAATACTTCTACGAAGAACATAATTAAACTACAGAGTGTACAAAATTTTGCCGCAAGAATCGTCACAGGTACAAAGAAGTATGACCATATCACGCCTGCACTGAAACAATTAGATTGGATGCCTGTTGATTATATGTTACAATACAAAGATGCTGTTATGACATTTAAATGCTTGAATGACTTAGCCCCATCATATCTAGCCAGAAGATTTATATCCAGGTCGCAAACACATGACCGAGACACAAGATGTAAAGGCGAGTTACAGATTCCCTTTTATCGAACTGCAACGGGCAGCGTTCATTTATATATAGGGCGACTAAACTATGGAATGAACTTGAGGATGATATTAAGAATATTTCTAATATCGAAACTTTTAAGATTTTAATAAGGAAAAGACTATATAAAGAATGTTGAAATAGCTGCATGAATAGTTAACTTTTTAACTTTTTATCTTGTTATTAATTGTAATATATAGTTTAAATTCACGTAGGTTGAGTAATTAATGATGTTAATGTAAATATAGATTTGCAACGTACATAATCATTAATTGTAATTATTTCAGAAAAGCCAGAATGGAGAAATAAATTACTTTAATAATAATAATAATAATAATCTCATACGCGGTCTTGTAAGTCAGGTCCAGTCCTTTACACCACTTCATTTATTAGTTTTTGTTTGGTTCGCCTTCAAAACATTCCCAACCATTGGAAAAGTGTTCAAGACAAAATATTACTGGACCAATTTCACATCATCGAGTATTCAAAAGGACTTAAGAATGCGGTGTTGCCCAAAAATTGTGATTAATTGTTTGTACATGGTAAACAAACAGTAAAAAGAGAACGTGCCCTTGATAGTATCGTAAAGTTATTTATCGAGACTGTTTTATCAGGTTTCTCGTTAGTTTGGTAGTTTATTTTCGTGAAAACTATAACCTGTCACTTGGTTTGATTTTGTCGACTTGTATTTGAAGTTCGTAAATTCATTTCTATCTTTTGAAGAAATATTTTGTATGTATTTTCAAACAAAAACCCCTTAAAAAAGTCTAAAAAGTCAAGTGGGAGACTAAAACTGACGTACAAAACTGCCCTCCATGGGAAGCCACCTTGGCTTCACATTTCATTTGTTAGCATTCCAGGTATGGAAATCGAGTTGGCTGTGCTGAACCGAGTGTGGGATTTTGCCAGGCTTAATCTTATATCTTTAGAAAGAAGGTTAAATTCGGCGCAGCATATGCAATTGAAAAAAATGTTATTGAATATTGACCGAGAAAGAAGTGATTTTATTCGACTAAGTTGGATGTTGCAAATTTTACTGCTAATTACAGGTAATGTTTAACTATTTAAGTTTAATGTCTATTGAATCGCTTTTGGGGTAGTCCCACTCTGGAATCTCATACAATTAGAAAAAGTGTGAAATTCTCACAAAGTACACGAATTTGAAAGAATTTCTTATCTTTTTTAACGGCGTTCGAGGTTTGGAAGCGCGAATGCTAAACTAATTTGGCTGTTGAATCAAAATAAAGCTTACAGTTAAGGTGACAAATTAACAAGATGCGGAGTTTTAAGAATCGATAATGAGGTCCATATTTATTGAGTGTTTACTCACTACAAGGGAATCGTTCCTCATTTAGTTTGATTAACAGAGTTCTGTGATCTTTTATTGAAGATAAAAATCGCGCTTAAATGTTCCCCAGCGTCGTTATTTTGAAACTATTATCAATTGAAGCTTCGTACGTACTGCAATCTAAGTTGATGTGCACTTTAAAATAACTGTACGTTAAAATAGCAAATAATGATATGATTTTAGGTGTATCTTATCGATCCATGCATCAGCCTCTTATGAGACCTCAGTGGTCTTTGCAAGGCAAGCATTTTGTTGAATATAAGCCAATTTTCTGATCATCTGCCCAATCATCTGCAAGTTTCACAGAAGTTACGCTCGACTTTGGGTTTCTTCGCGAGACAGAAGACCCAGCATCTCCACTTTGTTTCGTCGTACTCGTCGAAGGAAGCGAGCTCTGGGCAATACGATTAGGGCTGTCAAGCGGTTGAGGACCCGTGAAAGAGTTTTTAAAAAATGCTAAAGTGTTCATTTGTTTGAATAACTTCTGAAGAAAGACAAAGAGCCCCTACTCAATAATATTAATAATAATAATAATAATAAATTCTTTATTTATACTGTTAAAAAAAATCCCATCAGCATAAAAGCTGGTATTAACGGGAGAACAGTGCTAATAAAACATAAATTAACTATGTAACAAAATTGAAAAACATTGAAAAAAATAATCTAAATTAATCTATAAACTACAAATATGGGAATCTTTATCACTGTCTAAAAGATACATATAAATAGAACGTTTAAAACTAGTAATAGAAGTCATCTTTCTGATCATCAATCATCCTCTATAGTGGCTATGTTGAAATATTTTCATTTGAGTGACTATTAACGTCAGAATTGAGTGTATTTCATTGGAAGTGCAAAGACATAACGAGGGAACTTGTCAGTTAAATATATTTAAAAAAAAATACTTATAGATGCAGTCTAACTGCACGACACAAAATTAAGATTCGGGCAAGACAGACAGCGAAATTGGTCAAACCAATCACAGCTCAGAATAGAACCAGTTTCAAAAAATCGGTCATTTGCAATGTGGAATAGAATAGTAAGATTGGGCAAAATGTTTGACCTTGAGAGCAAAAGCTGCTGACGCGTGATTCTGATAATGTCTATTACCTGGATACAACAAAGACATTAAATTTACATGGAAATACATATAATGCCTCAAGAAGAACTGGAATAATCGTAAACAGCAACAAATCTGCGACAGAAAATTAATGTGATATCTTAGAAGGATCAATTTATTTGGCTAACCCAGTCGCCGTTGGCTAAATCCATCGGTTTTTTTTATTTTAAAAGTGTTGATAGTGCAATATCCTTTCGTTTGCTTGGAGATTGAATGAATTAACATAACATTTACTGTATTGATATCTACATGTAAAAAACTAAAATGTTAGAGTTGAGAAAAAACATTTCGGACTATACCGTCATGTTCAGGTGTATAGTCTCAAACATTTGTGTTTTTAATTCTTTCCCTGCGAATGCTTGTCCCTTTGACGAGTAAAATCGTCTGGTTTTAGCCAGAGTAACGTAATACAAGTCTTATCCCACCGAGGAAAAGTTAAACTTTTCCACCCTTATTATATGTATACCCAAATGATTGTTTACCACACTGAAAAGTAATTTGATGATCACTTTTGTTTTTTTCTGTTTAACTGCAGGTCATGATTTCATGTTTGACTAATGCCTACACAAAATCGGATAATTGCTACCGAGAAGTCGCATATGCTGATCAACTGAAGAAACCAATTATACCGATTCGCTTGGAACAAATTAGCAGTTCACCAACTGGTATTTCCGAGATCCTTGCACCACTGGCTTACATAAATTTTTATGGGTCTGATCGAAAGTTTGAGGATATTTTACGCAGTATCAAAAGGTACCTGTCGGTTTGTTGATTTGGAAATGACAATAACGCAGTCTCTTAGTTTCATAAAGAATTATCTCAAGGTATACCGCCGCAACCTTTAAATAACATAAGATATTGACTGTATATTCATTTAAAGAAAAAAAATATTTGCCATTGTTTTCAAAAGATTCACAGTTCCACGCGATCAGGATAATGAGCATATGATAATGATATCATAATAAACATTCAATGAAAAAATAAAAAGGCCGATAAGAATTTACTGTGTACAATCAGTGGGTTTTGGACGTATTTGAAAGCATGGGCATTCACAAGTTGTTAGGGAAGGTTAGGATTACCACAATTTCTCATACAGTTTACCTGATTTAAGAATCATCAACGATGGGCGGTATGTGGCTTATAAGAGTGAAGTTTTATCATTTGATGATGTGTTGTTGTGGCATCATCATGACATCATCCTAAACCGACGAGTTCTATAATTTTATTGCATTATCTCGCACACTGCGTGGCGAAGGTCCGAGAGGGGCGAAGATACTAATCTTGGTACGTGTGGGGTGCATTTACCTGGGTTTTGACTACAGGAAGAAAATCTCAATAAGAGATTCTAGAGACAGAACGATGGCGGCAAAGATGGTGAGCGAGACAGCAGAAGAGCGACGGGTTACATTGGCCATGAGTAATGTGTTTACAAGAAAGTAAAGGAGAACGAGAACACAGGTTTCTGGACTTGAGACGTTAGAAGTTACGCAAAAAGTAGGACGTGCTTGAAAGAGCTCATAGCGGCGACACATATGGATGTACAGGAACGCCATTTGTTCAAAAATTATTCAAAGTAAATTATGTGATATAACGACTTAGAATTTCATTATTTATAGACAATATAAAGAAAGAAAACGTGCTTCATACCTTAATGTGAATAGTCACTTTTCAAATGGCTTTATGTAATGTCGATAAACAATTGGCTTTATATCAAACCATGAGTCGTCATTTTAATCATGGTTTAATATTATGCAAAGACCGTCACAGAGGTAGATACAGGACTTTTTTCAAGGGGGTTGACGATAAGATGCGTAAGCGTTGAACACCACATTTTATAGTTACACTGTAAAGCATTTTTTGACAAGCCTTGCAACTGAAATAAAACTCTATATGTTAATTGATAAACTGATTATATTACACATCTTTCTTGGAATTGTTTCCATCTCATATATATCGTATTTCTAAAATCATTAAAAATTCATGAGGTAAATATAAAAGAAAATTTTAACCATGTCAGATCATCATTTGTGTTAAAGACACATGTGCCTTAATATGTGAAGAAGAAGTTCATTTTTTCGGCTTACGAAAGATAAATTCCAAACATTCTTTACGAATTAGCGTATTAGGTGTTCGTTTTTTGGAAGACATCTAAAAAACTCGCAGTACGTGCTTTTTAGCATCTATCGCCCCGTGTCTTAGATCCGGATAAACCACTCCTGCTCGGTTTTTAAATATTACATACATATTTTTGTGTTTTTAATAATTACATTAACAATTACGTTTTTCACTTACCTATGACCAAATGATTTCAAAACCTACCGGCAAACATCTAAATCCATAAGTAATCCTCAACCCAAGTCAGGTTGAGTGTTGATAATAATCGATATTTCTTTTAAAAATTCTACTTACTTTTAATTATTCCATTTATGAACGTTTAAGTAATATTTAAAAATCGATCAGGAGGGCTTTATCGGATATAAAACACGAGAAGACTGCTGAGACCTATATGAGCTAAACAGATACACAAGATAGCCTTTCAACCTCAATTGCCAAATGGGACTGCGGAGCTTTTTATGACAATAAAAGCTTGACAAATTTTCTCAATTGGACCAATTTCCACATCTAATATCAGTTTTATCGGAGATTGTATTAACCGAACGATATTTTAGCGGAAATGAAGTGCTCGAAATTTACTCGTGTTTACCTGCGTGGTAGGTTTTAATGTACACAGGACAGAAGAGTGTCAGGTAATTTCTTGGCGACATAAACGTGGAGATGTTTTTCAGCTTGGCTGTCGCTGCATCCATGACAAACACCATTTTTGTTAGTCGCTTACGCAAGACATCTTAACAACTAACAAAAACATGCAAAGAATTCATTCAATGCTGAGAGAAAAACTTTTGCTTGCACATCAAAGATCATGTTTCAAACCGTAATTGAAATAGGTCTGTTATAAATGTGTTTTCCCGGTTATATATGTGCTTAGGTATTGTTAAAAAAATGACCATATTTTATTTCATTTTATGTCGAACTAAAAGATTTATTTCAACTCTTTATTAACAGAAAAATTATGTTTTTGACATTAGTGCTTGACAGTCCTTAAATTTACTTTAGCTACCTATGAGTGGATTTTCTTGACACCACTTATTTAGAATATTAAATTTTATTGTATCTCTTGTAATGAACTGTAGTAAATACTCTCGTCCACCAGTCCTTATCACTTTCTCTAACTACAGTTTATTCCGGTCAAATGTTTAGGGTTGTATGTACCGAAAGCGTTGATGGACCGACAGGTACGTATTTCTGCGTTGTACGTAGTCATCTATTTATAAAAGAGAATGGTTGAACGAGAAAACGAAGCAGATCATCGCAAATCAAAAGCCCGTCGGCTTAAGTTTAGTCAATTACTTAGATCATCAATTCGATGTTCAATTTTTGCTCAATACAACATCCATTCAACATTTTTGTTGTCCTTGAAAACGCTGGTCAGTTGCTGAATGAAATTTTCAAACCATTTAGCCCCGGTTTTACTTTCATCTTATCATGGAGAGAATCTAGTAATCAGCATGTTGATAATCACCAAGTGAAAAAGGTTGTATGCATGTATAATATTTGGTTTTAGAATTTCTCAGAATTGTTCGAAAATGTTCAGAAACACCTTCAAGCATGTCTTCTTTCTCGACTAAGGATTATAGCCGAAAAACTCAGAGACAGATGTCAAAGAGATCGAAGGAGAATGTACGAAAAATTACGTATCCGAAAACAATACTGACGACAGCGTCCAGCCTTATGAAGGAAAATCTTTGATAGACAAAGAATGGATATCCCATGATACCAAAGAAAAAATTGCGGAAGAAGAGCGCTTAGACGTACTTCGGCGTCGGTTAGAAAGGTCAGAAACAATGGATAACTGGTATGCGAGATTATCATTGCATTTCTCTTCAGTCTTGAATGTATCAACAGTTTAGAGGAATCCCTAGTAATCCTTTTGAATAAATATATCTGCCCACCACATAATGGCACAAGTAATGACGGTCTCACATACCAGTTATCCACTGTTTCTGACCTTTCTAACCGACTCCGAAGTACTTATAAGCGCTTTCCTTCCACAATTCTTTCCTTCCAATTTTATATGAAAGAGTCTTTATACCTAGTCATTTGAAGGGGTCTGTCCAACTGTACATATGTTTAGAGAGGAAATTAATCATCGAACCTCGAAGTTGAAGAATCGTCAAATAGAAAAAATCCACCGTAATATAAATTACAAACTATTTTTTTTTAATTTTTTTATGTATAATCTTGCAGGATTAATTTAGAAACGGTTCCGCACGGTCAGACGGCTTAGTGAAAAAAGTTCTAAACATAGCTTTGAGACAAGTAGATACCATGGCGGATGGTAATACAATAAATATCTGCTGCGTTCTTAAAAGAACGGTTTGAAAACGTAAATCCAAACTGAGAAATAGCACGATGCATTTCGGCAGACGACTTATCAAGTGCTACGTCTGCTTAAAACTGCAAAGTTGAGAGTGTATTTATGTAGCTGGTTACCAGATGAAGTCATCTCAAAAAGTGAAGTGACGCTCAAAATACAGTCAGATTATAAACAATTTTCTTTTGTCGACATAAAAAGCTTATGTAAATGGCTATAATACAAATGGTTAATATAAGCTTGAGAGTTATAAACTCGTCCGGCGAGCCTTTCTTCGTTTGCATCATGGGTCACAGGGCCTTCCAGGACTCTCTTGTATTTCCTGCTCGCAGACTGCACAACTCATCGAAATAATTCTTGATGGATTTAGAGCGCAAATTGCTATGGTGGATCGGGTTGGGTACTACAATAGAAAGCTGTCGAATTCAAGATATGTTGTTTATTATAAATAGTTGCTTTCAAGGCAGCTCGCCGACCAATATAGCTAATCTAATAAAAGTAAGAGAAAATGGGTATAATTTAAGAGGCCACAATATACTCTCGCTACCCAGAGTAAATAGCACAAAACATGGCCTAAAGGCATTTAGATATTTTGAGTCAAAATGCTGGAATTCACTTCCAGATGCGCTTCATATTATGGCTGGCTCAAAGCAATTTCTGAAAACTATACGGAAGATGAGTTTAAACTAATTTTATTGTTCACACGCTGTAATATATTTGTGTTTAGGTAATTTTATGTATATTAGTGAAAAACCTGTAAACTATCCTCTGGCTATGTGTTTTAACGATGTTAAATATAGTTGTCATTGTCATATCACTACTTAAGAGATGAAATATATTCACCAATGAATCAATTCGATTCTGGTACTTGCCAAACTGCTTGAGATCATCCATAAAAAGCAAATGGTTGATTTTCAGCTGTCTCTCACACCATTCATATCTCATCCCAGTTTTTTCTCAGCTGTAGTGAAGGCGGTATTATGTATAAGACAAAAAGAAGAGGTCAAAGACTATCCCCCTGAATGATTCCTCTTTTTATGTTAACCTCTCCTAGCACTGTCCCTGCAGAGCTTAATTGTGTTTTTCACATTGTCATGCTTCTCTTTATGAATTCGGCTACATTCCCAGTAATTCCAAATATACTCATGCATTCCAATATCCAACTGTAGGGTACAAGGTCATACGCCTTCCTATAATCTACCCACACCATGGCCAAGTTCCTATGTCTCCTCCATGGCCTTTTTTAACTATTATAGTGGGGGGAGCAAATGCCCCCCAGTCCCTCTAGGTGGCACGAAAATAAGTAATAATAAAAATGCCTATAGACAAATTTGTTGAGTGCTTTCTTTCAAATACTGACAATAATCTGTGCTGTAGGTTTACGTTTTGTAGATTTCAGAATGAGTCCAAGTAAAAAACGATTCTAGAGGGTCAAATTTATCAATGAAGCCGAAGGTCCCTTCTGGAAAATGCCCCCTAACGGCAAATTTCTTAAAAAAGGCCCTGGTC
The DNA here is from genome assembly GCA_030142905.1 of Heliopora coerulea. NCBI lineage: Eukaryota > Metazoa > Cnidaria > Anthozoa > Scleralcyonacea > Helioporidae > Heliopora > Heliopora coerulea. Next base: position 282,740 of record JASJOG010000284.1, on the reverse strand, counting down.
TCCTCTTACAGTCGCGAAGTATTCCCTTATCTATCAGCAATTGATCCTTTGTGCCTCTGCTCCTCCGTCTGCATCCCTTTTGCTCTTCGGGCAGTATGTTTTTAGTGTCCATAGAATGTGTGAATTCTCTCTGCTATAATCCCTGTCATAAATTTCCACATAAGTGGTAGACATGATATTGGCCCAAAGTTGTCCACAGCATTCCCTTTTGCCGGGTTCTTCAAACATAGAATAGTCCTCCCATAAGTCATTCAACTTAGTATTGGTTTCCCACTATTTGATATATCATTAAGTACAACTGATATTTTACTGTGAAGAGATGTAATGTTTTTTAGCCAATACTCTTGAACACCATCAGGCTCAGCCCCCTTCCAATTTGGTACTTTACGATACTGGATGTTGACCATTTGCTCTGTAATCACAACTGGGTTTTGGTAATGTATGTTTCCTTTCGTTTTTAATATCAGTTAACCATTCTGCTACCGTAGCGGCCATGGAGCACGAGGCTCCACCGTACTTGGCCCTGCCAGGCAGTCTCCTACTTGATGAAGCCTGCCGTGCACGGCTAGGACGTGGGGTTGCATTTTACATGGCATTATTATTATTATTATTACTATTCGTTTTCTCACGGTCTAGTTCTTAACCGGTTGGTAGCTCACTAGGCTACATTCCGTAGCTTGAGATAGTAAGCTTTCACCATCTATTTAACCGTTTTTTAATACTTTTCGTATTATTCGAGCCGTTCCTAGCAAACAAGATTTTTGAACAAGTTCAAAATTTTCCTCCATATTTATCCTTTTCAAACACTTAGAGAGTCCTTTTTCCAACCGTTCCTAACGCTCCAACCACAATCGGTATGGTATTTACATTCCTGCAATTCCACAGTTTATTTATTTCCCTTCTTAAGTCCTGATATTTAGTAAGTTTCTCCTGCTCTTTCTCCTCCATCCTTGTGTCGAACGAACACGCCACATCTATTATCCAACAATCTCTGTTTTTTCTTTTCATAAATTACAATGTCCGGCTTATTATGGTCAACATGATGATCGGTCTGTATAGGGAAATCCGACAACAGTTTCACATCATCATTTTCTCTGTACTTTCTCTGGAGTGTGATCATACTATTGTGCCTTGTAGGGAAGTTTATATCTTTTGCACATGTTCAAGTGCACTACAACTGCCAATCAATCATGTCGCCAAACCTTATACTTTTACTCTGCACGTTTTTTACACTCAGCCACAGCATGGCTGATTGTTACATCCCTTTCCCAACACATTCTTCACAAAGGGGTTATATCTTGTTTATCAATTTTATTCCTTATTGCATTAGTTCGCAATGGTTGATCCTGTGCAGCTATTATTGCTCCCTCTGTTTCCTTTTTCAGTGTCCCTTTTCTTAGCCAAAGCCAAGTTGCTTTATCTCTTACACTCTCTGTATCCCTCATGAACTGTACGTACAATACTTTTTCCACATAGTGACTCTTCCTTTGCTCATTCAGTTCCCCCTAGTTTTTACCCTCATCTAATATTCCTTCTTTGTTTACACCATTTAGGAGCCTCTCCTGACTTCCTTCAAGGTATTCATGCAATCTTTAAGATTCTATTGCAACACAGTCTTCAACACTAATCAATCCCCTTCCTCAATCTTCTCTTTTAATGTACAGACTATCTGTGTTGGCCCTTGGGTGTAAAGCTCCGTAGATTGTCAATAATTTCCTTGTCTTCCTATCCATACTGCTCAACTCTGTCTTGGTCCAATTTATTACACTTGCTCCATATCAAACAATTGACACCACTCTGGCATTAATTGTTTTCATGATGTTCCCTCCATTTAATTTTGACTTGAGGATCTTTCTGACTCTCCAATTGTACTCTGATGTTATGCTATTCTTCATGTCCTCACTTTTAATCTCATCCCTTTCTACTATTCCCAAATATTTAAATCCTTCTTCTTTCCCTAACCTTCTGACTATCCGATTGTCTGGCATCTTTATTCCATCACATTTAACAATTTTGCCTCGTTTCATGATAAGCACTGCACATTTTTCAATTCCATATTCAATACAGATATAACTACTGAAGATTCTGACTGAATTTACCAGGCTATCCACTTGGTTTTCATTCTTTGCAAATAGTTTAAGATCATCTATAAATAGTAGATAATTGACTTTGCCTCTGCCGTCACGTAAATCATAGCCAATCTTCATCTTCTTGAGAATAAGTGACATTGGGGTTAATGCTACCACAAAAAGCAATGCTGACAAACTATCTCCTTGAAATATTCCTCTGCATATCCTAACATTTCCCAGATCTTTCTTTCCCACCGTCAAATTTGTGGTCCATTTATCCATTCCATTCACCAGCATCTTTTTAATGTTTTCAGCTACTCCAAACATATCAATGCACGTTTTCAACCAACTATGTGGGACCATATCATACACTTTTTCATAATCAATCCATGCCATTCTTACCCCAGTTTTTCTCCTCTTACAATTTCTTATGATTATTTTATCAATAAGAAGTTGATCCTTTGCACCCCTTGAATTCCTTCGGCATCTTTTCTGTTCTTCTGGAAATAGATTCTGTTTATCCAAATGTTCGTGTATCTCTACACCTATTATTCCAGTGAATAGTTTCCACATTAGGGCAAGACAAGTTATTGGTCTAAAATTTGGTACCACATTTCCTTGCGTCTTATCTTTCTTGGTCAAGATTGTTCTTGTTTTCATCCAGTATAGGATCTGGCCTTTCATCAAACATCTTTGGAGTCCATCGTTATTCTTTTGTGACAAGATGTAAATTTCTTTAACCAAAACCCATAAAGACCATCTGGTCCAGGTGCTTTCCAGTTGTTTACTTTCTTTAGCTATTTCTTTACTTTATCCGTTATCAGCATTATATCCTCCCGCTTTTTTACTCTATGTAATTCCTTCTTCACTTCATTTAACCATTCTGCTCTTTCATTGTGTCTAACTGGGTTATCCCAAATCTCACTCCGAAATCTGAGAAATTTATCTTCATTCGGTCTTACATCATCCTCTGTTTCATTCTTTTCACTCAAAAAATCTTTTTTGATTAGACTGGAATAATCTGTTTTGGGCATACTGATCTGCGCTGTTTTCATAACGCTTCATCTTTGCTGCTTTTGCAATAATTCGCTGTTTCAACTCCTCAATCACCATACTCAACCCTTTAGCCTCAATTTTATACTTAGTTTTCAATCACACTTTATTCTGTCTGAACCCAGTTCATTGCCTTTCCATTTTTCTAGCCGGCTTACATCCTTCCTCAACTGTGCAATCTGTTGGTTTATTCTTCTCTTCCACCATGGTTCAGCTGTTTTTTGTCCTCTTCTCTCTTATTCCTAGATGTCTTCCCACAACGCATCCAGCAGCAGCCAAAAGCTTATTTATCGCGGTTATATCGTCAGGAATTGCAATGAATCCTAACACCTCATTCACCTGATCAACTTTCAGCTTTAATCTGTTTCTTCTGACGTACCTAAGGTTAGATGGACTTTGATCTTTTTCCATTTGAACTCGGATCTCAAGGATAAAGTTGATCTTTTCTTCACCGACTCTCATCGCTCGTAGCTCGTCAACATTTTCACCATTAACTCTGTTATCATTTTCTTCCCTAGGGAGGATTATTATTATTATTTTCCTCAAACTCAGACAGGTCTTATGTCGTCAAACTTAACATGCAGAAGCGGGTCATAACAAATGACCAAGGGTCGTGTAGTTCACACTCCTTACTACATTTGTAGTACCCTTCTCAAATTTCGGGCTGTTCCCAAGAGTGTAGTTTTTTGCAATAACTCAGTTCGAATTTCCACACTAATCTTTGAGATTCAATTTTGCGTCTTCTTTGTTACCATACCAAGGGCTCCAATATTAATCGGAATAACCTCCACTTTGTTCATTTCCAAAATCCGCATTATTTCAAATTTCAGTAGCTGATATTTATCTACCTTCTCGTCTTCCTTCTCCGTAACCCTGTCATCTGCTGGCACTACTATGTCAATCAAGAGGCAGTGTTTTCTTTCTTTATCTACCAGTGTCAGATCTGGTCTTCTTGCTATGATATTCTCATCACATTGGATACTGAAGTCCCAAAGGAGCTTCCCTTTTGCATTTTCCAGCACTGCCTTAGGCTTATGCTCGTACTACTTGTCAGGTTTCTCCATCCCAAACTTCCCAAACAATTCCCAATGTACAACGCGTTCAACATTATCGTGCCTCCGCTTGTACTACTTCTGCACCAAAATAGTACATGCACTAATTATGTGGGTCACAGTTTCCCCTGTTGCACCACACAATCTGCACAACGGAGAATCTCCTGTGTGGTCAATATTGAACTTCACATAGTTAGTGCGTAATGTCTGTTCTTGGGCTGCACAGATCAAGGCCTCTGTTCCAATTTTCAAATCTAATTTCTTCATCCAGGCCCATGTGTCATCTTTGTCAATCCTATCTCTGTATTGCTCTTTTTCCATATCCCGCACAAATTGGCCATACATTCTTTTCTCTCTCCATACTCTCATCTTGTCTTCTTTGAGGTTTTGTTTGAATTCTTATTTACTCTAGCAGTTTTTTGTGTCTATTATCTCTACTTGTCTCACTCCATTAAAAAATTGTTCTTCACTGTTTTTTGTATACCATTCTAGTCCATTTTTCTCGCTTCTTTTGCAATCCGCGCATCCAATGAGTCCCCTCCCTTCTTTGTTTCTTGGTATATACAATCTATCTACATCACTGTTCAGATTAAATGCTCCAGCCCTCGTCATTTTCTTCCTGGTTTTCTTGTCCAATTCTTTGACCTCATCTAGTGTCCACTTCAGTATACCCGCTCTATATCGTAAAACTGCAATAGCCCATGTATTTATTGCAGTGATTTTGTTCCTGCCATTCAATTTCGAGTCCAAAACCAGCCCCAGTCTCCTGTAATACCCAGTTGTAAATGCTTTCTTCATTTCAACATCCTTAAATTTGTCCATCTCCAAAATCCCAAGGTATTTGTAACCATTCTCTTCTATGTCCTTCATTACCTGTCTATCAGGGAGCTCTATCCCATCAGTTGTAATCGCCTTGCCTCTTTCCATCACCAATACGCCCCACTTCCTAATGCCAAACTCCAAACCTATATCACTACTAAAGAGATACACTGTGGCTGACCGGAAAATTTCAGAAATATCAGTAACTGCCAGGTTACTAAAGTAATACAGTAGTTACTGCCAACCCAAAGACTACTTAAAACTTTTTCAGTATACACAAAGTCATAGCCCTAATGAAACATATTCATATTCTTAGGTGAACAACTATAATATATCGAGTGACTATATTTTTATGAGTTGGATGGTTAACCAAAGACTAGTTGGTGGTTGCAACTTTCAATGGTCTTTCTTAGATTTCTATCAGACTTCTCCGCCAAATAGGCTGTCCAGGCTACTTACAATTGACTCATTAACCAAAGAAAAGAAAAAAATTACCCAGTTCCACATGATTTTTACAATGACATAAACCATCTCATGTTCTTGTAGTCGGGCTCTCCACCATTGGTGGCGCTCATACCTCTCACTTTCCGACGCCACTTCAAATCTCCAACGAATTTCGAATATTCAGTATTCGGCTTGATGCCTGATGCCTCTATTTTAGGTATGAATTAAGCAACCTGAATAGTATTACTACTGAATAGTAATACTATTCCCACCAAATAGTACCAATAATGCGAATAATGGAAATATGAATAGAGACCGAATAAAGAACATACGAAATTCGAACGGCATTGCTTGTCGAACGACCAGACACATGATAGATTATGGATAACTAGAATTTTCGACCCGAAGATGACAACAAAAGCACCGACCAGAATGACATGTGATTGAATAATGAACTGTGTACTTTGATTAGCTGATACATTTGTTATGGCAAGATAACATACATGAAAAGGAGATTGGAAAATGGCCACCATTTTGACAATGTTTGAGAAAGCGAGACATTCAAGAACAAAAAAAGAAAAGATTCCGTATTAATCTATATATTGGGTCATTTATGGCCCTAATTTGCTTGTTCTGGTTTTCAACCTTGCAAAATTGGCAAATTAAACAAAAAACTTCAACTTCAAATTATTTTAGATATAGCATTGTTAAAAACTGATTAGACAAGCGAGCAAAGGGAGCCCTGTAGCTGGTCCTCCGGTCAACCATCCCCACATTAACAGCAAGTTCACGGGACCCGAGTCTCTGCAGGGTCGGGCCGTCCCACCTATTATGGTCCAACGGCACGTGGCCTTCAGGGATACGGGTGTTTCTCTTTTTTCTATATACCCGCAGTATCGTCTCATTTCCTCTTCAGAAGGACACCTCTTTCGCTTCTCAAAATAACCACTCGCCAAAAGGTTCATAGACCAGGGTCTCTTTTTAACCTCTGGACTTTAAGGACGGCCACCTATTCGACGAGGCCTTCCCATAGAATGTTTATATTTAATTCCTTCATTTACGGAAAGAAGTATTTTTCCATTCCGTTTTTCAAATTCAGATATGCATCTGTTGCCAATAACGTCATGAGCATGTGTCAATGGTCAATAAGTAATGCTTTCAGTATCGTTTTTCTGTTGTTAATGCATCGTTATGATTGATCTTTACGTAAAAATCTCTTACTTAAATGACAAATCGCTCAATTTGTTCAAAAGTTACCTGATTAGATACTTCTTTATTTTACAAAACTTTCGACTTTAATCAGCCTTCTAAGCTATCCAGCGTCACCAACTTTCGTGAGGATTAGTTCACTTTAGCTTAAATTTATTTCGTGGTATTTTCTCTTTTCAGTTTTACTAGTCAACGTACGTTGTTTTTTACTTTTTGAAAACTTTAATAGTTCCACGTAGCCTACGTCTTTTATGAGCCCTTTCATCAAGTAACAGAATGCATCATAAAGTAGATGAACGATCTTCAAGCTCGATACTCAGAAAATGATATCTGAGCCCCAGACGGGGATCGAACCCGCAACCTTCTGATGACCGGTTAGACGCTCTAACCATTGAGCTACCGAGACTCAGATGGCGAGCTAAGTTGCAAATTCGATATATATATGTGCGACCTAAGCGGAAGCCACTATATATTGATAATGATTGAAGCAGTTTGATGTTTAGGAAACATGAGAGCTTGGATATATTGAAGTAGATGAACGATCTTCAAGCTCGATACTCAGAAAATGATATCTGAGCCCCAGACGGGGATCGAACCCGCAACCTTCTGATGACCGGTTAGACGCTCTAATCATTGAGCTACCGAGACTCAGATGGCGAGCTAAGTTGCAAATTCGATATATATATGCGCGACCTAAGCGGAAGCCACTATATATTGATAATGATTGAAGCAGTTTGATGTTTAGGAAACATGAGAGCTTGGATATATTGAAGTAGATGAACGATTCAACCTTCATCAGAAGGTTGCGGGTTCGATCCCCGTCTGGGGCTCAGATATCATTTTCTGAGTATCGAGCTTGAAGATCGTTCATCTACTTCAATATATACAAGCTCTCATGTTTCCTAAACATCAATCTGCTTCAATCATTATCTATATATAGTGGCTTCCGCTTAGGTCGCGCATATATATATCGAATTTGCAACTTAGCTCGCCATCTGAGTCTCGGTAGCTCAATGGTTAGAGCGTCTAACCGGTCATCAGAAGGTTGCGGGTTCGATCCCCGTCTGGGGCTCAGATATCATTTTCTGAGTATCGAGCTTGAAGATCGTTCATCTACTTCAATATATCCAAGCTCTCATGTTTCCTAAACATCAGAATGCATCATTTTACACATTTGACGTCCAATGTATTTATTTTCAATTCCATGGAAAAGATATAGAAACGTGAGAAAAAAATGAAATAAAAAAGGAGGTAGTTATGCACGATTGACACGTGGGAGCGTCATGGTGATATCACGGGTGATATACAAATATTTTCCTGTGGTTGCCACATTTATCGCATATGTGTGGAACTCGCTGCTTAGCTTGCCATTTGAATCTTGATAGCTCAATGATTACAGCGTCTCATCGGTCATCGGAAGGTTGCAGGTTTGATCGTCGTCTGGAGCTCAGAAATCGTTTCTCTGAGGTACGAGGTTATCGAACGTCCAACGAACATCCATGGATATCTGCAAGCTCCCACATTCCTAATATCACCCGTACTCGACAGAATTATTAACATGTTGTGGCTGCTGCTTAGGTAACACATATGTCAAACTTGCACCTTCGCTCACCATTTTAGTCTGGGAAGCTCAATAATTAAAGTGTCTCATCAGCCGTAAGGTTATCGTTTCAACCCCCCCCTCCGGTGTCACAAACCGTTTTTCTAAGGTATGAGGTTAACTAACGTCGACATGTCTGAATCTGAAAATGATTCAATGAACTGGGTTAAACTTATTCTCGTAAACTCTGCTGAAAATATACTAAAGTGGAAAGCTATGAAAGAAATTGGAAAGAACTGAAAAGGATGATTTCGGCTTTTAAGCCGGAAAATAATGCATTGTGGTATTGATCAGGGGACTAGTTACGTCCTAGGAATTCAATCTGGGCTGAAATGTCAGCTCCGCTAACAGGGCTAAAATTTCTAAAGTTCATTTTTGGATGAAATTTTAAAAGCAATAGCAGAATACATCCCTTGCGAAAGATTTGTGGTATTAGGTCACTGATTGGTCGCTTGCAATAAGCAATTCACGAGATATGTGATACACATGACACAGCATGCGATTGAAATAGTTTCTCATATACGATACGAGTTATAATAACTGAATACTAATGATACTAATCATGTCAGTAATACCTCTGATAGGTATGGTTATATACATTATACTTAGAATACGAGAGGTGCGTTTACTACAAATGAAACGCTTGACACATGTGATACAACTGATACGGGTGAGTCGTTTTATGTAAGTGAGACGAGATGCTCAGTAACCCAAACCGTAACCTTATTTAACATTCCTCCCTCGCAAGACCAATTACTCTCCTGATTACTAACCTAGTCTCTACCAGAATAAAGTAAAGAGGAGAACGAATTAATCGAGTAATATTGCATGCAAAATAATTTTCCAGAGCAGCACATAAACTTGCAAACTTCTCTGAAAGCATCCTTTTGTTCTAAATTTAAAAACGACTTGATCCTTTATAAAGTTCAATTATATTTCATATTGTCATAAAACTGGACGAAATTCGATCACAGAAACTCGTTACAGGAACACTAGCTCAATATGCATGAAGTAAGACTGAAAAGGAGTAGTGCAGTTCTCACAGGTACATCATTTTTGTTTGTTGATGCCACATGTCAAGCCGGTCAAAATTTACTGGAAACAAGTAGTTAAAGCAGGAATTTTAAGAGAGAGAAGAAAAATTTACAACCTGTGGGCTGGCTAGTTAGGAATGTATTTAGGAACCAATTTGTCTGAATAACTTCAATCTTACAAGGCTCCTACGAGTTAGAACAATTTGATGTGGGTGCGAACAATCGATAAGAGATGGCTAAATCGACAAAAATATCCACCGAAATAACAGGTTCGAACAAAGCAATCTAACCCTCGAAGAAATCATGTTTATTTATTCATGGGCATCGGGGGTTGACCAATTTCAAATCATGAAATAACTCTCATAGCAACTAATTGAGTTGGGGACAGGAATATATTTTGTCGAGCGGTATGAAAAACATTTATCTCGCAGAAAAGAGAAATCATGAGACTATGCGAGGGATGTGACAAGAGTTTGAAATAGATGGGATAAAAGTTGGAAATAGCAAATATGACAAATGAGATTTGGTTGAAAGCTAGTAGGTATTTTACGGAGAAAAAAAAACAAAAAAAAAATTCCAAAAGATCGTTTCTGACACTAGCTCCAATCCCATATAAGTTGATAAATCAAACTCAAATATAGTTTTTGGTGATTAGGCAACTTCCATTGCTTTGAGGGACTAAAGAGGGCCATGGAAGTTTGGCATCTCCTCAATGAATAAAACCAATAAAACCATAGTATTGGATGGTCAGTGATGTGAATAGTACATCTCCAGTGGGGGACCTGAACAGAATCTTTACAAATTTTGCGGAGAACATTTAGCACATATTTGACGGAGTTCATCTGAAAAACTTAGGTGGATCATCTTGTAAATCTGTAATCAGTGTACGAATGGAATTAATTGGGAGTGCCTGTGGGAGTGACCCAGGTCTTTTATAGGGGGCGCCCTCCAGATCAGTTGTCGGCCAGACAAAGCTGTAATCTTCAAATATGATTTTATAAACGAACCCGGTTGGCATACAGATATAACCGAATGCCACTGGCAGCGACGAAAAACCTCTTTGCCGAAACATGGTGGTAGGAAAACTCAACTATTGTTATTCATAACGGAATTCCCATGGCATTTCTTTGAATTCTTGATGACGTTGAAAAATAAGAAACAAAATATAAATTGACGATCCGTTTGCTTTTATTTCTATTTTTTTTTATTTTCAAATGAATAACCCTCTTAAAAAAATTTCACATGCAATTTCACGTATGAAATTAATGTGTCACATGTGAATAGTTTAAATTCCATATGTAAATGAAAATCTCACTTGTGAAATCAATTTTCATTTGCGAATGTTCCATTTCATATGTGAAATATGTGTCGTAAACCAGGCTTTCACATATGAAATTTTGAACCAGTTTATTTCACACGTGATTTAAGATGACACTCTTATTGTCTGTGCAGCCCTTTGTAATTTACTTCCACCATTAGTTAAGTAAATAAACTGAATAGCAAGTCTTAATTGTTGGATTGCAAGTTACATCACAGCTGCCAATACTGGTATGGTATCAAAGCTTTCCTCATTAGCTTCTTTTGTTTGGTCACCTAGCATGGCAGCTTGATCATTGTTATTTATAACTTAAGGGTTTTGAGGCCCAAGAAAGCAACTGACAAATTTTCATTATTTCCTTTTTTTTATTAACTCTAGTGCAATATAATTAGCAAAAAAATAATCAGCTGCTTCAACAAGCTTTTGCCAAAAGGAAGCATAAAATGTAATTCTTTCTAAGTGGAAACCATGTCTAGTATACACAAAAAAGTCACACCAGGACCTACCAGTAACTGCCATTTGTGTTTGGACCTGACTAAAATATGGATGGTTGTGGTTAAGTTTGATTTCCTGATTATTATTCTTTTGTAAATAAGAAAGATTGATATCTGTGGGCTTTTCATTAGAAATGCTAAAAGGACATTTAATTTCTAACAGTCCCATGCCACAGCAAGTGCAGTTCACTAGCCCATCTGGACTTGCACCAATATAAAACCTGTCTTGAGAAATAAATAGTCCGCAGTTCTGCACAGTGACATTTTTGTGATTAATATGCTTCATTTCCTGGATATACATTGTCCGTGCTTCACTTTCCATTTCCTGGCCATATTGCAATGCAGGAACATAAATACCATGAGATGTTGGTTCAGATACAAGATCTTTAACTAATGATGTGACAGAGCCCTGTTTTTTTTGAAGTGATTGCACCTTAGTCCATACCCTGTGAATTGTAGATTCTGTTATCCTTCCAACTCTATGTGACTTCCAGCTTGCGCTATTGCTTTGGCCTCTTGTATGTTCTTCTAGTGCTTTTACTTCTTCATCAGAGAGCACAGGTAAATTATGTATGAGCTCCTGTACATTGCTTGCTTGAGAACTGAGGTCCAAAAGACTTGGAGGTATTTTAATTGTTTGAACTTCAACAAACACACCAACATTGAAATCATCTTCCACATTGTGCTTAGTAGTCTCAGTAATGTCAGCATACCAGAAAATATTAGCATCTGGTATGCTGTCGTAAAGTGCATTGACTAGTTGACCGAAACATGGTTGCTGTTCTGGCTGAGTTCTAGGTGTTTTTGTGACTGAGAACAACTGTCTTGTGACAGGGTTTATTTCATTAGACTTTCCCTTTTTACTATAGTGTGGTTTCTTCCATCTCATTTCATTTATTCTCTTTGGTTCATCAACTTTCCTTTTGCCCTCATAATTGTTCCACGCACATTCTTTGGATGTTGGAGCCACTCCTAATGTCAATCCATTCTTCAATGAATGTTCCACTTTGAAAAGTACTGCAGCTATATGGTTACAAGTTGAACCTAAGCCAGCAAAACAGGTACAATATGCACTTTCCACTGTGCCATTATTTTTGTTCTCACAGACCCAGATTTTATGCGGCACATTTTTTTATTTTCTGAGAAGGCCTTGATTGAGATTTCAAGAAACAAACTTCCTGTGTTGGGGTGATTTCATGGTAAAACACCTCTCCAAGCCACCTTGAATCAAAATAGCTATACGCTTTTCCTTGTTTATAGTCGCTCAGCAACCTTTTACTCAAATCTTTTCCTTGATCAATGGTGAGTATAAATTCTGCGATTTGAAGTTGAAGAATAGGTGGCCATTTTGCCATCCCAGTATTTTCGCCAATCCACTCGCTTTCTTCAATATCGACAGATGGATCCGGTAACAGTTGTCCTTTAATATTCAAGAGACTTTTGTACTGCTCTGCCTTTGCTGTGGCTTCTTCCTTGGCGGCAGTGGCGTAACCAGGATTTTCTGTCAAGGGGGGCCACAAAAAACCTAGAGGGGGCCGATCTTAAGCGAGGTATATTATGCAGTGTCGATCCTGTTAAGGAAGAATCCAAGTAGAGGTTGGCGGAGTGCACCTAAAAATGCAGTGGTTTCATATACATTTAATTCGTAATCATCAATCAGTGATTGAATATATTTATATACCATATACGTTTGTGATAATCTAAATACTTTAATCAAAGCCGGAACAAAACACAAGTGTAAACGACAAACAAGTGTCAAACATCGAACCATTATAATGTTACAACTAATCTTCTAGGTTTTGCATTCCATTTCACCAGAAACTGTTCAAAAGTAATTGCTCTGGTGATGGTGTTCTCAAAATGCAATAGAGTTAAACTTGTTTCCCGGTAGGGTGTCATGCTACGTCGACGACAACTGTCAATTCTATTCAGTGCAGAAAAGACACATTCCACCACGAGCTGGAGTACCCAGCAGTTACAGCAATCAAATAAAGTTGCTGTAAGATATCAGCACCAGTTAATGTTAACACAAATTGTGTTAACTGTGTCATCTTATTCTCTTTCTTTTCTTCTTTTGTCATCCTTCCTTTTGCTTCATTTTCTGCTTTCTTCTTCTGGAATTTAGCTTCTGCCAATCTATCCTGTGTGTCGCTAAAATCCATTATAACACTGCGAAACACGGCACACTCACTTTTTAGTTGATCAAAAGAGAGCTGTTCGACTCTCCGACTGACCACTGGAATAGTCTTGGCATAGTCTAAAAGTGGTTTAAGCTCTTCTGCATCAAGAAAAGGGATGTTAGATGGTTTTAACGTTTGAAACGATGTCCACAGCTGTCTATTTACATCATTAAATCGGTTGTCAAACTCAACATTGAGATTATTGACTACTTCAACTGCCAAGGCATGTAACTCCTCTAGGTTATTATTCTCATCTCGATAACATGGAAGCTTCTCTGTCACAACAGAATCCTGGAACTTTTCAGGAATTGTTCTTTTCCTTTTAGAAGGTTGCGATTGAATTTCGTCATCTGAAGCAGTACCTCTTTCTGGGTAAATGATATGTGTGATATGAGCTAGCGTGTACTTGTCAATCAGGTTATTTAGCTGTTTTCTTACAGACTCCAATACACTAAGTGCAGTTGCTATGTCACAATCTGACTTCTGGAACGTTTTGTTGAGAATATTCAACAAGGATAAGACATCCATCATGAATGTTATGAGGAAAATGTTGACAGGCTGCTCTAGGGATGAGAAATAGCCTCCAGCCTTGGCACGCTTGTCTAGATCCACTGATGTTGAAGTACTGCATTTCTTCAAAGTTGTACATATATCATCAAGACATTTAGAAATAACTTTGAGACTTGACAAATGTCCATCCCATCTAGTAGTAATTAACTTTTTCAATGTTGTTCCTTCATAAAACTTATCGATCTGCGGGATCTTGAAAAAATTATATAACTCCTGATTTAACTGAAAGAAATCACCCAGTTGTAAAATGGTAGACAAAGTATCTTTAAACACCAAGGCAAGGCGATGGTTGAGGCAGTGAATATATGGGATATAACGACAACAATGTTCCTTGACCAACTGCTGTAACCCACCTGCCAGAAATTGGAGCACAAATTAAGAAATTATTTGTGTCCTACAATAAGCAGTTGACTGGGTTTTCAAGTGTGAGGGCCCAGTCAAGTTTAAATTGTATTATTGAGTAACCACCCTTTCCCTAAGTAACATAACTATACTTTTTATAAATTTGGTTTCTTTGGAAGGTTATTTACTTAGAAGCTTAAATTATTTAAAGTTTTGTACATGCCTAAGCTTCATTTTGGTTCATTGCTTAGCCACAGAATATTGCAATGATTTTTTTCCGAGAAGAGAAATCACGTAACATGTTTTGAATGCTATTCTAAAAATAAAACATAATCAACTCGACACTAACCCTTTTCACCTGACATGACACTAGCACCGTCAAATGTATTAGACACCAACCCATCTGCCAAGGATATACCATGCTCATCAGCAAGAGTTGTTTCAGCAATATTCATAAGACCCTTGGCAGACCTATCTTCAGTAAGTTTGACATCTACCACGTGCTCTACAACTCCACCTTTGCATTTGTTCCAATATCTCAGCGAAATACCTTCCAATTCCCTTAAAGATTTTAACAAGAAAATAAACAGTACATCAATACCAGTATAATCAATCAATACAATTATAACACATCTTGTATATGCTATTTTAAAGCATTCAAGTAAACATCTAAATACCTGTAATGGCTGTTGGAAGTTCCATCCATCATGAGGGTAAACAATTCAGCTGCCTTGCATTCATTTGCCACCGTTTCCGGTACAACCTCAGCAATAGTTTCTACAACTTCGTTTTGAATTGCTGGAGATGTATAATGCGCATTCTTTGGGAGCTGCCTTGCTATATCTTGCAAACCAGGATCGTGGATCAAAAGAAAATCAGAGAATGTGTTTAAATACAATCCTCCTGATATTGTCTCATCAAAGTCTGTATTCTCCTCATGTCCACGAAATGGCAGGCCGTTAGCAACTAGATACTTCGTGGTGTTGAATACAGTTTTTAGCCATATTTTATGCTCTGGTCGTACTTGGATGAGATTGTGAACAGTTTGACCACGCTTCTCTCGGTACTCTTTCTCATTCCAAGTCGCCATTGCTCGTTTATGGACCTCTGATTGCTCATGTTTCTTGAATCCTTTTCCACTTTCCATCGCTGTTTTCCAGTTTGAGAATCCAGTTTCGATGAAAGTTTTTTCTTTAGTAGAGTCTTTCGAGAACATTTTACATGCATAACAAAAACATGCGTCCACATTTTCAAAATACTCCAGCCAGGGAAAAACGCTATACCATGCGCTTTGGAAAGATCTTTCTCGGTTTCCTTGTTTCTTCTTTGGGTATTGCTGAAGTAAAGGCTTTGATTTTGGTCGAGAGAATTGAGACTGGTGTGACCTTGCTGTAGAAAATTGGGACAACATATCCAACCACAAATTAAGTAAGATATACCAAGCAAGGACTTTGAATTCGAGGTTTTATGTTGTCACATGTCATATAAACGAACTTTCGAATGTAGTAGATGAACGATCTTCAAGCTCGATACTCAGAAAATGATATCTGAGCCCCAGACGGGGATCGAACCTGCAACTTTCTGATGACCGGTTAGACGCTCTA
The DNA here is from genome assembly GCA_030142905.1 of Heliopora coerulea. Lineage (NCBI taxonomy): Eukaryota > Metazoa > Cnidaria > Anthozoa > Scleralcyonacea > Helioporidae > Heliopora > Heliopora coerulea. The sequence continues at coordinate 266,952 of JASJOG010000284.1, read as the reverse complement.
ACCATTGAGCTACCGAGACTCAGATGGCGAGCTAAGTTGCAAATTCGATATATATATGTGCGACCTAAGCGGAAGCCACTATATATAGATAATGATTGAAGCAGTTTGATGTTTAGGAAACATGAGAGCTTGTATATATTGAAGTAGATGAACGATCTTCAAGCTCGATACTCAGAAAATGATATCCGAGCCCCAGACGGGGATCGAACCCGCAACTTTCTGATGACCGGTTAGACGCTCTAACCATTGAGCTACCGAGACTCAGATGGCGAGCTAAGTTGCAAATTCGATATATATATGCGCGACCTAAGCGGAAGCCACTATATATTGATAATGATTGAAGCAGTTTGATGTTTAGGAAACATGAGAGCTTGGATATATTGAAGTAGATGAACGATTCAACCATCCAGTATACAAATTATCGCTCAATCACCCAAAAGTTCTCTTTCATCCACGGCAGATGACAAAAAGCATAATACACACTTACGCCATTTTTTAAAGTTTTCTAGCCAAAGCAAATTTTCTCAGGGGGGCCCAGAATTTTGTCAGGTGGGGCCAGGCCCCCTGGCCCCCCTTCTGGCTACGCCTCTGCTTGGCGGTCATTTTCAAAGGCATCGAGCATTGTTCTGCCCCGAATGCAAGCGCTGTCAGTTCTTCCTTCGTACCAGATGTTTTCAAACCTCTATTCCACAGAAAGTCCTTCAATTCAGGAACTTTCCAACGTTTAAAGTCGTCGAGAGACTTTTTTACAGTAGAATCTTGAGACATGATTGAAGTAATTGATATAACAAAAGGAAAATACGAGTCAACAAAAGCAGAATTATTCCAGCTCTACGTTGAGCACCATTTTGTTTTTGAGTTTTATCCCGAATCGTTCCCAGTCTCCTGCATTTCGTAGAGCATCACTAGTGCGTGACGTGAGACTACGATTTCGCTTATTGATCACGTCAAATTCAAATTAGGAAGTTTTTGTTCTGATTTTGAACTCAGTCAAGCATTTACATTTTCTCGCAGTGAAGATCCAAGATTTATAAGTAAATCACAGTATATGGTGTGGAATTGCAGTATGGAACTAAAGAATATAAAATTTTGATGTTAATGAGACTGACAACGTCCATTTTCCCGAAATGAGAAATGCTGAAATTTCAAGTAGGTTAACGTGATCAACGGAAAACCGAAGTGAATCTAAGATGAAATTTTGCCCTATTTTTTGATGTTTTGATAGTTACTATAGTTTCTACTTGTGTATTAACTTTTCAACTCGGAGAGAAACGATGGTGTTTCGGCGCTGAATGATTTCCATTTTCGTGTATGTTTAATACTGCATGGCAACATGCTTATCTTTGAATCTTCGATTATTGTTAGAGTATGAGCCTAGAAGATGGCTTAGTCTTGTAGGTCGTCAGATATAGATGGGTAGAAATCAGTGATATCATGAAAAGGTTAGAATATAGTATTCGTTGTTGTCCTTGGTCTGGTAATGCCATTCAATTGCTCTCTCTGAAACCCTCCACTTGTTTACTTTTGGTGAGGTGTCTGATGTTTACGTCGATGCCGTCCAAGAAAACTTTCCTGATCTTACCTGATTCACTATTTGCAAGGTTTTTTAGTCTCCACCTTTTTGCAATTGTTTCCTATCTGTCGCCAATAGATGGGTTGCTGACAATTCCTTTCATTTTATTGTAGATGACTGCTACGAGTTGGCAGTCGCTAAATTTCCAGGTTTCTGTCCAGTCATTTCTCAGGGATTTGTTTTTATGTGTCGGGAGTGGTTTTATAGATGTCTCTTGCTTTGTCAGCGAATATGAAAACGTTCTGTCAGTAATTATGTAATTTTCTTTAAGTCGTTGGAAAAAGAATTTTGGAATTGATCGTTGATATTTCGAAATTTTATATATTCGATCATTTGTATAAGATCATCTTAAAGTGGTTTCATATCATTGACCGGTGGCGGGGCTTTCTTCGATATTAATCAAAATTCTTTTTCGTTTTTATTTTACCGTGCTCGAAGAAGTAGTTTTCGCATCTCATTTGTCTGATTACGATATCTATTTTGTCGATCATTCTTCTCTTGTAAATGTGTCTTGTTGGCAATGTGATGTCTTTCAAAAAGTAATCGAATCTAAATTTCCTTGAAGTTCGATTTACCCAGACTTAAGCCGACAATTGGAGGCCAGCTGCAAAATATTTATTTAAAAGAACAGACAAAATGTTTCCCATACACAAAACAGTGCTCCATAAGGTGGGGAACATATAGTTAAGGAATGTCGCTAAAAGGTCTTTGATTTTCAATGAGCGAGGGAACTATAGTCGACAAAAAAAGAACGTGCATTGTTTTTCCTAACCCGAATTACTGATCGATAAAAGAGGTTTCGTATAGTATAAAAACACAGCTTCAAAAACCTTTAATAGTACAAAAGGTTAAGAACGAACAAAAGACATAATCAAATGTTAAATTTGTTGAGCTAGGCAACGAAATTCATGCTGAATTTCGTCATTCGATTTAAAAAGCCTCCAACAAAATTACTGACTACTAATAAAGTAGACAAAATGAAGATAAGAAAGCAGTAACCGAAAGAACCACCAGTAGAATAAATTTTTGTAAGCCAATAGCCAATATGAGGAAAAAGAATACAACCATAAATACCGAAAAGCAGCCACATATCTAATATATTATAATAACATATTAAATAGATATTTTTCTTAGAAAGGGAAAAAAATCTATTTTAATAGTTGTAGGGACTAGAGCCTAAAGTCCCACTTAAGTACTCTGTGTGAGGTTTGAAATTTTGTAAAGCTGTAACGTAGGCAGGGGTGCCACTTCCTAGGTCATCTCATCAAAGTTTGCTCATTTTATGGAGGTCACTGGCTCCGAATCAAGGTCCTGCCTACCTACTTCTGGTTTTATGTCAGAGTTCCCTTCTCCTAGATACGTTGTCATTCAAGGCTGAAGAGTCTTATCTACCCTTGGCTAAGGGGTTGCTGGCACTTGCCAAAGGCGCCACCCCAGACTCTGGTGGGCGGGGGCGCCCACATTCCCATAGTAGGCTGAAGCTGTGCTTGTCCTACTCCAGTGCCCATATTATTATTATTATTATTATTATTATTATTATTTTTATTTCCTTTGATGTCTGTGTTTACATATCATCCAACCGGATCTCACCCAGAGACGTAAGACTGGAGACAGTTGTCATGTTGGATTTCATCCAGCAGCTAAAAGACCCGTTAAAAAAAAAAAAAGAAAAAAAAAAAAGTTGATTGAATTTGTATGTTTACATTATTATTATTATCATTATTATTACTACTGTTGAAGGTAATGCAAATTGATATAATGGATATTAGTGTATGTCAAGTAACTTTCTGTATTATGCTCTTCATGTCAGGATCTGGCAAGAAACAACTGAAAATCAACGAGCTGAACGTAAACGTTTACCAAGACGTTTGTCGCAATTTAAATATTCCAAATCCTGGCAGAGATTACGAGACATTGGCTGGAAATCTGGGCTACAACGCAGTACAAGTAAAACAGTTTCAACTGAAGAAAAATCCTGCTGATGTTCTCCTGTCTCACTGGGGAACCAAATTTGGAAATACTGTCAACAAGCTGATAAAAATCCTCAAGGACATGGAAAATAATGTGGTTGCCGAAAAACTGGAAGAAGCACTAGGTAAGATTTCAACATTATTTTTGATGAACCACTAATTTTCAGCTTAGTCCAAGAAGAAAAGGTCTTAACGTTACCCTCCTTAGCACATTTGGGAGGGAATGAGTAACGATAGTTAGTAAGGAAAAATTAGGACTTATTTTTTTTGAAATTGGGAAAATGGGCCAAAACGAGACACTTCCAGAATAAATGGATTACCATTCCGAGACTATACAAGATTACCGTTTTCACTTATACTGGATTGGGCTACACGTTCACTCTGGAAATACTTTTCATATCGTAAATTCTAAATAATCGGGAACCTGCTAGCAAATTTGAAAAATGAACTTTAAGCAATTATCTTACAAGAATACTAATAATAAAATCTTCTTTAATCGCTAAACAGTTTAGAAAAAAAAGAAGAAGAAAGAAGATGGTACATGAATGCAATCCGTGTAACAATACTACGTTATTACCTTTTGTTTTTCAAGAGAGACAACTTTCAGATGAGGCAAATTATGAACGTGGTGACCGAAGCACGACTGGCGCGTTGTAAAAATAAATCTTGTCTTGAGAAACAAATAATAAAGCACTAACCACAAAAATTTTGTAATGTACGTAACTGTCAATTTAAGTAAGTAATAAAGTAATAACTGCCAATTCAATTAGGTAATGACTACTTAAAACTACTGTTTCAGTGAAGTCGAAATTATCCTTCAAACCAAACATATTGTGAGCAAATTATAATATTAATTATATCCAGTGGATAGATTTTTATTTGAATTGGATAGTTAACAAAAGACTAGTGAATGCAACTTTCGATGCCTTTTCGCAGATTATTATCGGAATTCCCGGCCAAATAGGCTATCCAGGCTTCGTACAACTAAGCAGTTGTACGAAAAAACAATACCCAATAGAGATCATTTTTACGATAACTTTAATCCTCTCCTGTTCTACTAGTTAGGCTTTGCACCAGTGGTAGCAACAGACGTCCTAGTCTAGCGGGGATAACCAGGGGTAACGAAGTGTCTATCATGGGCAAACTCTCGGGGAAAATTTGAAAAAAACCCACAACCAGCCGACAACTTTAAGAAATATAAAACGAAACAGATTCCGAAAAATAGCATCTTGTGAACTCAAAATTCGAGTTAGAGCAAGACAAAAGTGAGACGATCTCACTTTTATTTTGCTCTAACTCGAAATTTGAGTTCACAAGATGCTATTTTTCGGAATCTGTTTTTTTTTTAAATATGCTTAAGTTAGTGAGAAATATTCACTACGAGCATTATGCAAGATTCAGCTTCCATGACTCCTATAAGTATCATAACACTGTAATGATATTCCTTATGTCGCATTCAAAACGCTTTCTACATAAATAAATAGCGACTGAGATATACACGATAAAATGTTGAATTCGGGTGTTCGTGTAAGAAAAACGTGTACGAAATGTTCTTTTAAGCTTTCATCACACTAAGCAGTGCTTCTGCTGTTGAGCCTTTGAGCAGGTTTTCTTGATGTAAATGAGGCGAGATCGGAATGGAAGCGATTGAGTCGTAGTATTCTATTATGGAACCTAACTTTTTTTATTACGAGATTGAAAATGAGATCATCGATTATAACGGCAAGCAACGATTCAATATTAAATCACTAGAATTGGATTGGTTTGCGTGTAAAGTGAACAGACTCTGAACGGATATCAATAACGGTAGTGATAATGCTGGCAAAAGTATGCCTAGGTTTTGTCTGAGGAATTTTTCGCCAGTATTGCTATGTCCCGGCATTACTACTTCTGTTTATAGAGTAAATAACGTCGATAATTGCTCGTTAAGGCTCGTTTACACGTGCGCTTTCTTGCCTCGCGATTGTCGTCTTGGTACATGTGTTAAACTCATGATAACATTGAAGACGAACTGGAGCGAATCATGATCTAATATCCAGTTCAAAAGATTATCTTGTAGTTACTACATACACCAGGATGACAATCACAGTGAACAAAATTGCAAGTGTAAACGCGCCTTTAAACTGTATCATTCGCAAAATTTTTGTGTACCTGGATTACTTCACGGTATTAGGCGCCATCTTGAAAACAAAGTCAGACAACTAGGACGCTTTATCGTATGAATCATAAAGAAATCATAAGTGTATGAATAGAAGAGGCGGCTCCTGTTATTACGTCGGCTGAATATAACTACCAGAATACCTTACGGTTTCTTCATTTGCACGGACACATTGAATTGCCAAAGCGAATGGAAGGACAATTGGTTCAATTAACATTACAAACAAAATTCTGCACAGCATTCTGGTAGCTGTATCAAGGAAATTTATTAAGTGAACCGTCCATTGGATTTAACGAGCATTGGGGCGGGTTACATGGCTAAACGTCATCCTGTTTAATCGAGCTTAAAATACAGTCTTGTCCGCCCTTCATGTCGCAATCACGAAAGTTTAGTCCTGTCCAAGTTACCAAGGGGTAAGATACGAGTTTGGTTTGAAATGTGATCTTTGCCTGGAGGAAAAGACACCATGTTTGAGGCATGAAAAAGAAGCTTGTACTGACGACGACTGCGTATGCATTCTGACTCTTGAAAGCTTAAAGAAACATTCTTATGTCTGTCCAAGAAACCGTTGTGGCAAGAATTCTTCGGAGCTTCATAAAACATTTTGGGTAAAAGTCACAGGTAAAAAAAAAGTGCTTTTCCGCAGAGTTATGGGGAAGTAATGAGATTAGATGATTTAAATAGGAATTTGTGGAAGTGTATCTTGAAAAATTTATATCAAATTTGCTTCCGGTTTCTTTGGTACTCCTTACCAACAAAACTTGCTTGATTTCATTTGTTTGATTTGTGAAGGCGAAACCATGGTCCGTTAATGTACAAACAGTTACCAAAGTTTAAGCTGTAATTTCATCATTTTACATATTCTCTTCCTGAGTCATGGGCAGCGTGGATTCCGGTCAGTACATATGGATAGTGGCCTTGTCAATGGGGTCTTCTTTATCAACCTTAAAAAGCTTCTGACCGCATCAGCAATAATATTGTCATACGTAAGCATCAAAATTATGGTGTTGACCAAACTATAAATGCAGTGCACAGATAAATGGTTGAATTCAACAATCAATGCTTTTTGTGCATGCTCTATTTACTCCCAATTGAAAATGCTCGAAGGCAATTTCTACGCCAATCTTGGGACGGAGACTTCATTGTAAGAAACTTCTTTATTCAACAGGTACTGAGTCCAGGGAAGGTTTACCTGCTGAGGAAGACATCGGCTTCAACGAGACGAGTAAGCAGTTTCTTTTACTTCTTGTGTTCTCTCCCGATCCATCTAATCATAAACTAGTCCGATATTTCTCGAAATGCCGATTATTTGATTGGCTTCTTCCACTCACGAGCTAAAAGTAAGCTCCAAATCGTTAACTTGTACTAATATTGGAAAATTGAATAAGTAGTCACTTTTCTGTATTAAGTAAAGGCGCCGCGAAAATGAAATCAACCGGTAATTGACTAATGCTTAACACAATTATTCTGTGAAAAGTACACAAATGTGTCAAAATGTGGAAAGTAAACAAAACCCTAAAGTTGTGAACAAAATTTAAATGCATCCAAGAAGCTGATTATGGTTTGTAACACGGAAAATAATATACTATGGTAAATATTAAGGGGATGGTTATGCGGAAGAAATTCAGCCCGGGCTCAATTGTCAGCTCAGCTAACAAGGATAAAACTTAAAGGCTGAGGCCGGGTTGAAATTTTCGCCGAGTAATTGTAAGTAAAGTTTGAAAGAGACTTTTTAGGGGAAGTCAGGCTAATATATGTGTCCTATTTGAAATTTTCCAGATATAATCATTCGCTGAAAACATTTGTCATTGTAGTATCTCCATGACAAAGATCTTCGGTTCTTGAAAGCTGCTTATTTGCTCTATCTTTAACCGCTTTTCGTTAAAAAATTTGATAGAACTGCTTGATGAAGAAATTAGTAGAATAGCAAAAAGAATTGGGCACAACTGGAAGCAAGTCGCCTTGCGGACCTACCAATTCCAATCACACGAGATTGACGACATCTTTTATTCAAGAGTGAATTAAGATGAAACGTCAAAAGCTCTAGACATGCTGATCCGCTACCAAAAGATGTGTGGAACACGAGAGAATTTGGTGCATGCTCTCAATCGCCTGAAGCTTTACGATGTACCCAAGAAAGTGGAGTCTGGATATTTTCTAGAAAATGAATAATGTATGCATTTGAAGAACTAAATTTCTTTTTCAAAATGGAACGTCATATGAATGGTACGTGTCATTGGAATCTTTAATAGCGTCAGCTGAATTTTGACATTCTGCAGTTTGTGTGTTCAAAAAGAAAAATCATGTTTAGCAATGTTTTTTTTTTTTCTGAAGATACTGGAAATCTACACTTTTACTTATTTACTAATAATAAAATAACCCACGATTAGGCGAAGAGAAAATTTCACGATACAACTCTTTACCAGGCCTACCCACCAATTATTATGGAGGACTTTGAGGTCAGTCACTTTAGCATGCGATTTTGCGAGATATCTTCATTGAAGATCGAGAATGTCCCACTTGAAGGGCAACTGGACTACTCTGCGAACATGCAATAAAACGAAACTCACCAAAGACGGGGGCTCCTTTTGCGTACTTGGTAGGTCATTTTTTGACAATGTCATAACTAAAAAATCTAAAATTGTGCTTGGTCTTTTGATTTATCGCTTTTTTATGGAGGATAGTGAGAGGAACAAACGTATGGTCACGTACGACCCTATTAGCTGGCTAAGAGTTAAAGAAAGTAAGTTTTGATTCGGTCATTATTACTGAATGAACAACAAAATTCTGCCTATTAATCAGCGACAAAATATGCGACTTTCTGATAGAATCAAAATAATGTCATTTCAATTTCTATCGTCTTCTTTTTATGAACTCATATCATGGGTTTTCGAGATGATGTTTTTTGGTTTATTTCTTATGTTCTAATTTTTAAAATCAGTTTAAAATAATCACAAAGCTATCACATTTGGCAGTATTTTGCAGTTAAATACTGATTTATTTAACGAAAACCAATGGTTATCACTGACCGTTTTCCAAGAATAAATCTTAATTGGGGACATAAAACTGGGACAATCTACTGACATTGCCTTAATGTCGTTTTGTATTGCAGAAATTGGTTTGAAATGAAGGAACTCTGGTTTTCGTAAAAAGGCTAAAATTGATAGAATTGAAATGCAGTTGTTTACTTTTAGAACAATCGTATTCCAGTTTTAAAAACGGCCAACCGCGATGATCGGACGTTTAAAAGATACAGGTTATTCCCATGGCAATAAATGTGAAATCTAAGGGTCCGTTTACACGTTATATTTTTTTCTCGCGATTAAAATCTTGCCGGAAGTGCTAAACTGACAAGAGCATCGAAGACGAATTGGAGCTGATGAAAAGAGGATATATTGCTACAATAGCTGTCATGGATTTATTGCATACACCAGGATGACAATCGCAAAGTACAATATCGGACGTGTATACGGGCCGTATCAACTCACTTTTATTACGACAGAAGCTCTTTTGTTTAAGAATGAGTCCCTCAACAATCTTGTTTTCGAAATAACTTTGTACTGTATAACAAGCGTCAAGGGCGGCAGAAACGGGGCGGAGCTGTGAGGTACTCACCCCCACAAAACCTAAAAGGTGGGGGTATAGTCCCACGAATGGTGACAATGTCTCCAACCATTTTGCCACCAAGCAAAGCGTTCATTGTTCTCAGCGTTAGTCGTGCCAAACATTCGAATGCGAATTGAGCTATTTTGACCAGCAACAAGCCACTGAAAATCTGAAATACATTCGACTAATGCAGTGAACTTTTATTGCAATTTCGAGCAAGACTCGTCGTGGTGTAGACAAAAAAACTAACGTATTTGTAAAAAAGAAATAAAGAGTAAACAGAAATTTAAAAATACAAAAAATTCAATGAGAAGAATTAATACAATAGCACGCCTTAGGAATTCGGAAAACGTTACTTTTTAGACAGTGATCCTAGAGTCTTCGATGATTTCTTGAGATTTTGGACCTCGCACTCACAAAACTCAAACTGTACTGCCGTCATTGAAAACCATCAATGCTAATGCAACTATTAATGCAAATAGAAAATGTTAAAGTCTCACGTGGTACCACCACGTATTGTTTGCAAGTTCTAGCTTTAACTCGTGCTGTAAAAACTCCTGACAATTAGTCTTCTTTTTGTTCAGGCCTTTCCCTTTCCTTTCCCACTACCCTTAAGACACGACCTTTCCCTTGTAGCAATCGCGCTATGGGTATTCGGTGGCTAGAAAGTTCGGGTTGGTTTGGGTTGTGGAATGCGCCATTGTCTTCCTTTGTCAAGGATACTAACAACTCATAAGCGTTGTAATGAGCGTTATGCCTGTCATTGATATTAATTTTAGCTGCACGTTTCATCCAGAGATTGAGCACCCAGACATCGGTTCTTTCTGCCAACTTGACCACCGTATAGTAATATTTGCTATTGTGTTTGTTTGTGCTGAAAAATTTAAAGCACAAGTCCAACTTGACTTGACATCCCCCTTCGTCGGTTTTATTCGCAACGACCCTGATCCCACTGGGTTTGCCAGACTTCCTGAAAGAAGTCACTGTTAAACATAAGAGTAGAAGGTGACAAAAACAATAGACTACTTTATCCACTGCTGTGTCGTATTTTTCAAGAAATCAAACGCCCAACAGTAATTTTTCGATTTGCAGATCGAGTTATAAGAGGAAGACAAAAGAGACATTGTATACAAAATGTCATGGATATCAAATATCCATTTGAACCGACTGACGGAGAAATCGTTTAGCTAGGTGAGAAAATGTTATCGGCATGAAAACTATTCCGTTTAAAAAACATTGAATGCCATAAGTAAGTTTTCATTGACGGCCTACACGCCGTGGTTGTGAAATATCGAAGTTTCTTCATTGTCACGGTGGTACTTAACATTCCAAGCTATTTCCTGGGTTGGTGCAATGGCCAAGTGTATGATTGCGTAGCGCTCATAAAAGGAATTGGACGTTCTAACATGGTGATGGCCAGACTCCATTACTCTTATTCATAATCGTGATTCAAACAAGCGGAACGTTGCGAGACTCAGTAAAGCGTAAAAAGACAGGCCGCTAGGAGAATGTTTTTCGCTTTTCCAAAGTCGAGCAACATCCCAAGTGTTTGGATCACAGTATCCAAACCAGGGAATCCATTTGGTGTTTCTTTTATAAAATAACGACAGACGAGAAGCAGTTAACTTAATAAACACAATGATGAGGTAAGCAATTCTCCCGAAAATCATCAACTACGCACCAATCAGAGCCAAGCTTATGAAGATCGAACCCTGGTCAACAAAGCGAAACCACTTCAACGCGGTGACGAAGAGGAAAATCAAGTGTGTTTTTTTAAACTCGTTGAAAGTCAACTAACGTACCAAGTGTTTGGATCACAGTATTCAAAGAAACAAAAATCGTTACATATTTCTTTCATGAAATAATAAGGCGAAACGTACAAAGCAAACTTCAGTACACTTTTTGCGGGAAAATTTCCGTGTTTGGATACTCTTATCCAAACACGGGTATTAACCAATAAGAGCTTGCGAACAAGTCATGTTATTTTATAAAACCCTATCAGCTAGCTGAACTGTTCTTCCTAGAGGGACAGTAAGGGCCACCCCTCATGGGTCCAGTGCTACTACAGGAGGAAATCGGAGTACCCAGAAAAACCCTGCTATGTTTGGTAGATTCAAAATGGACTACACTCTTCCAACATGTGGCCAAGGTAACTTTAATCAGACATCTGCACGGAGCTGGAAGCAAACCCTAGTCAAAGTGGTGAGACACGAGCACTACCACAGTACCTCCAGCAACTAATGTTGTACCTTTGCGTAACAATCCCCCCCCCCCTCATATCAAACATCTTTCACCGCCAATGCTCCACCTCCAGTGTTTACCTGCTGATAATTTTTAATTAAGTAATCAGTTACATCGGCACATCTCTACGATTCCTCGTGACACAGTTGTCGACGAAGTAACCACATATTAAATAGCTGGCCACTGCATTTATTGTCGGACCAAGGAAAATCATATTACACGGTGGTGCTTATGCTAAAACCTTAGTTGTAAATCACGAGTTAAAATCAGTCCCATTTTAATACGAAGTTCCCTGAACTGCATTTTCGTCGTTAGGCAAAATTGCTTCTGAGTACAGTGCAATAACTTACGAGGTACATAAAATTTAAAAAAGACAAAGACCTTGGTGATGGTAACATTGCTCGAGATGAATTCATTCGTCGATAGGTGGCAAGATAACTTTAGCAGTTGGGACAGTGGTGAGTGACATCTTTGCAACTATCCAAACAGAATGGAATGAGGCAGTAAGGCCAGCACCTGGTGACAGAGTAAGACAGTGCATTTGTTAAGCCGGTGTTGAAGCCCTGGTTAAGCGATCCAACTTTAAAAAGAAATTCTTCATGAAAATCTGACGCTGCCGAAGTCATCTGAAAAATGAACACTTTTCAGTTGACTTCGGCAGTGTCATATTATCATCAAAAACTTCTGTTCATGTATATCTGTGAGTATGATCCTGAAATACAATTGAAACACTGCACATTCTCTCATGGATAAGTGTTAAGTTGTTGGGAGAATATCTCCTGAACTTAAGTTGGATAAAAACTCGCCTCCGATCCCTGTGGACTCGATGTCTCAACAGGTAGAGCGACGGACCGGTATCTCGAACGTGCGAGTTCAAATCCCGCTCGAGTCAAAATTTTGCAGTTGACTTCGGCAGTGTCAGATTATCATGAAAAATTTCTGTTCGCGTATATCTCTGAGGATGACTCTGCAATGATCTAACTTCGTTGGACAACTTTGTTGCATCCAACATTGTTTAATCACTTGCCGCGCTATGTTCATCGAACATTTTTGTTGGAAAGGATGTTGGAGTACGTTTGCTTCTGATCAAAATCTGATCCAACATTTTGATTTGTCCAACAGATGTTTGAGTATGGTCGTTTGTCCAACAAAGTCGCATTGCTGAAATGGAGGAGCTGGCACCACACGCCTATCAGATATGACCAATTAGCCACGTGCTTCGGCATTGGGGAGGTTTACAGATACAGTATGTTAAAAATCACACTGAACAACCCAGTACGGCGAAAGTAATAAAAGTTTGGAAGGACACCGATAATGAAAACTGGATTAGTCAGTACGAATCTAGACGCAGTCTCCGGGTAGGGTTTGTACACTATTGGTGCAGCAAAATTCCACGACTTTTCCATGACCATATTTACAAAAATCCATGACCTGGAAAAGGTAGAAACAACGAAAGGAGCTGAACAGGGGCTTTGTCAAACCACAGGGGTTGCGGGGACCCATTCTCTGAATTGAAGTGCACGGCCAAGCTATGATAACTTAAGGTTACAAGTATCGTAGATATAATTTTTGCGATATTTTTCGCGGTCATTGGTGGCTCCGAGAAACTTGAAAATGCGAGCGAAGAAAATTGAGATAAAATTATTTACTGATCCAAAAGAAATCTAATTTTCCATGACTTTCCATGACCGACACTAATTTTTCAGGTTTTCCCTGCCTGGATTTTGAAATTTTGATTTTCCACGACTTTCCAGGTTTTTCATGACCCGTGCGAACCCTGTCGGTGTAAATTTTATAAACATTATCGAGAATTTTCAGTTATTTTATTGCGATAAAAAATCCCCGCTTTATTGGTTGCTTTATCCAGTCTCGCGTCTTTTTGGTTAGGGACTGATCATATGGAACGAGCCAGCCCCGGTTAACCACTCGGTTAATCGATCTAGATTAAACTGCTCGCAAACCCATCAGGATATCTCGACTTTTATGAATGTGCTTATTTTGTTATCATATAGAAGCCAAACTTGTATTTATCTCAAGCTAGCCATGGCAAAAGTCTCACATTTCTCGTCGTTGACATTCCCACCTTTTCGAGTAATTCGTAATGAAGCAGCCTCGATGCAACCTCACTCCAATTTCCCTGCTCGGACTAGACGTCATCATTTTGTAACCTCCTTACTGCACGGCTAGACAGCCAATCAGCGTATGCCATTTTGCGTACAGAGGGGATAGCAAGCACAGCCATATAATAAAGCTCAGTATAGCAACTATCAACTAGTAAAAAAATTATCATAAAAAGATAAAAATATCTGTCCCAACAAAGTAGAGTATGGCAGCCATCAACCAAGTGATGACATATATGATAGCAGTATTCAAGGCAATGACAACTGAGAATTCCAAGCTGACATAGTTATGAAGTAAATATATTATCGATGAGTGATGAAGATTTTATGCTCATTTGGCTGACATATAAAAAAACAAAACTAAAAAGACGTTTGGGCAAACAAACTTTTTCCGGGGCAAACTGAAAAGGACCAATGGTTGCCCAAGGGACAACCAAGAAAAAAATCTCACTTCAACCCCCATACCCGTATGCACCGAGGGAAAACAAACTTACTACAATAAGATGCCAGAGAGCAAATTGTGTCTTAAGTTTCCCAAAGTTAACCGAAATATAACGTACGGCGTTCCTTCCGCCACAGATTAAGCCGAGGATTGTTCACCACAGCTGCAAACTAAGGCTTCATTTGGATATTCAAAATTTTCCCGCACAAAATAGGGCCAGTGAACAAAATTCTCACAAGTTAAACTGGAATACGAGCATTTATTACATGGCTGTGGCAGCGAGTGGTCCGAATACCGAAATCCTGCTCTGTGATTGGTTCATAAGCGGTCGGATATTTCCCGTATTGCCCGCTCTGGTGTGGAAAGTAAAGAAGGCTGTGCTTGGGTTGAATTAAAATTTAAACCTTTGACAAAATATGAAGTGCACGTGTATTACGAACAATCAGAAAACGAAAAGTAACCATGTAGAATGAATTTGAAGAAATTATATGTCAAAAGACGACAGAACTGCGAGCTAGTCTATCGTTCTCTATCTTTACACTTGTCAATTATATTTCAGTAAAGCTATATAAACCCTGTTTACACTGCCCCATTTTGGGCAAGCAGCTAAATTTTGGGCACGGCACCAATATATAGAGGTGCTCAACAAGGCTAAATTTACAGGAATGGATACCAAATTTTAAGAAGTTTTCACCGCTTAAATTGAAGTCCGCACCGGCCAAAAATAGCGGCACTCATGCCAAAAATTCAGCTGTGCCGTGCCCAAAGTATTAACAGTGTAATCGGGGTTATAATAAACTATTTATTGACCTCTCTTGTTTGGTCTGTATTAGTGAAATATCGAACCTCTGTTATGGCAAGGATCTGAACTCGTCTCGGTCTGTATTTAAGAACATCGGTGCTTAAGAGAGATGAATGATCGTCAAACCCTGTACTCAGAAAACGATTCTGAGCCCCAGACAGGGATCGAACCCGCAACCTTCTGATGACCAGTGAGACGCTATAACCATTGAGCTACCGAGACTGAGATAGTGAGCTAAGGTGCAAGTTCGATATATACGTGCAACCTAAGCGGAAGCCACTATATATTACCAATGATTGATGCAGTTTTTGTTTGAGGGACATGATAGCTTGGATATATCTTAAGAGAGATGAATGATCATCAAGCCCAATACTCAGAAAACGATTCTGAGCCCCAAGCGGGGATCGATCCCGCAACCTTCTGATGACCGGTGAGACGCTCTAACCATTGAGCTACCGAGACTCAGATGGTGAGCTAAGGTGCAAGTTTGATATATATGTGCGACCTGAGCGGAAGCCACTATATTCTGAGCCCGTCCGGGGCTCAGAATCGTTTTCTGAGTACAGGGCTTGACGATCATTCATCTCTCTTTAGATATATCCAAGCTCTCACGCTTCTCAAACAAAAACTGCAACATCGGTGCTATATTGTAATAATAATAATAATAATAATAATATATGTATTTATTATGGTAATAATAAAAGTAGTTAGCGTCTAGCAGTATGTGCTGTTGCAATTATGTGTAGACTGGATTGGTCAAATGGGGATTTTCTACCCCTAGTTTTTAAATAGCCTGGGCGAGCATTCTGAGGCCTCAGCTGCCATTTCTTGTTGCCATGTACATGCATGGCCTGTCCCGAAATAGTCAGTATTTCGTGGTCGTTGGAGGATATCACGTCTCTTCCCAACGTTTCGGCTTCTTCTGTGTCATTTGTGCCAGAGGTAATTTCGTCTTCAGTGCAGTCTACTTCTACTAATTCTCCTGCCCTTCTTTCCGCTGCCTCTATGGCCGGTTATCTGCCTACGTTGGTCGTTTCATCCTTCAGTCACTCCCCGGTTTTGGCTTCACCACCCTCGCCGTTGCTCGGTTTGCCCGTGGTGTCCGTAGCAAGTGCAGTGCACCCCCGCAGCATTCACTCTTCGACCAGTCTATTGAATCATTTGCTTGCCTTCGTTCAAGCCCCACCTCCCTCGTTCTCCGCTGCTTCATCAGTCTTCCCTCCACGATTTATTGCTCCATCGAGTCGATCCTTTCTTGCCTCCTCACCAGCGGCTAGTCTTGGGTTTGCCACTTAGCCAAGTGCAGCCATTTCCACCATACTACCTTTTTCGTTGTTTCCGACGTATTCAGGTACGCCATCTTTTTTGGATTTAATGTCCAGGGCCGGGGGACTCTATTCGGGTGTACGATCTACCGATTTCCGCCCCTCGGCTCAAGGACTTTTCCCTGGCAGCAGGTTTGCTTGCCCGCCGTACGTTGCTGGCCCAAGTTTTCCTCTGGTCTCGTCCAAGATGGTTGGCGCTATTCTTTCAGGCGAGTTTATAGACCTCGACTCATTGCTTGACGAGTCAAGCAAACTTGATCCGCCGGCCTTTTCACTGCTGGGGGGCCGCCTGATATTACGTCCCTCCAAGAAGAAGCGGGCGATTCATGACATTTGCTCATACATCAAAGCATTTTCTATATATACGCTCGTGCTCACCACGTACTACCCCAATCGCGCTACGGACTTATTGAGATATTCGCTGTTGATCATTCGCACCTCGCGGCATTTTCCTGGTTTCGGTTGGCGTTCGTATGACAGGGCCTTGCGGCATGAAGCGGCAGCTACGAAACTGACAGACTGGTCCAAGTTGAACACTGAGTTGTTCAATTTTTATATTGAACAACTGTTTTTGAACAACAATTTTTTTATTGAATGCTACCGGCTTCCACAGAGCCGTCGTCCCCCCGTAACGCACACTCAGAAGCACGCGGTAACCCCCCAATCTGCAATAGTCTGCCGCTTGTGGAACGCTGGTCATTGTTCGAGCTCCTTCCGCACTTGCCGCTTCCGTCATGCGTGTGACTTCGCGAGTTGCCTTCGTTCCCATTGCAGCTCCCAGTTCCACCGCACCTTGCAGACCCCTCGCAGTTAGGCATTTCCCGATTGTGCTCGGCAACTTCTGAGCAACTTCTGGCGATTTGAGCAACTTTTTCCTCTTCCACCAACCTCAAGCAACTTTTTGATTTTGGTAGCAACTTTTTGATTTTGGCAGCAACTTTTTAGGAAAATGTAGGTTAAATGCATAAATGGACAAATTTGAGGGTAAAAAACTGAAATATCTTATGAAATTTGTCATCAAATCGGATTTCGGACTTCCCTTGCTTGGCTCACCTGTTCTTCTGCCAAAAATATTCCAAAATGGCGCTCTCGTAATATTGATTTCTATAAATAGAAATTTGATTATGACTTACGGATGGATGAACAACAAGACCAATCAGAGGAATCCTCTGAAAAAGAAGTAAACCAAGAAGATCATCCAATTCTAGTAGCAGCAGTAAATGCTGGTGCAAGTCCTAAAACTCCTGCAAAATCTGCTATTTCTCGTAAACGAAAACTTCCAGTAAATGAAGGAAAATATAAGCAAAGGGGAAGTAAAACTACCGTCAATACCGTAAGCGAAAAGACAACTGCTTGGGATCGATTAAAGGATTTCCCAAACCATCATTTTGCTGAAGTGGACAGAAGATTACGTTGTAATGCTTGCAGCGAATTCATCTCTTTAAAAAAAGTTCTATCACTAAGCATGTAGTATCAGTGAAGCACAAGAATGGACTTTCTGATGTTGCAAAGAGCAAATCAGAAACCCAGACGATAATGGAATGTCTGCAGAGGAGAGACAAGAAAGAAAATGCAGCTGGGTCATGTTTGTCCGCAGAAATGCGACTATTTCGCTTTGAAGTAGCTGAATCTTTTTTCAATGCTGGAATACCACTCGCAAAGGTGGACGTTCTTCGACGATTACTGGAAAAACATGGAGAGAGGCTAACCAGCAGTACTAAAAAGAGAAAAGAACAGACTCCTGGAAGAACTCAAAGATATAATACAGACATCCATAATCTTTGATGGTACTGCTAGATTGGGTGAAGCCCTTCTTATCATAATTTGCTATGTTCAGGAGAACTTTTCTCCAACTCAACGTGTAATACGCTTGGAAATTCTTGCAAAGGCACTGAAAGGAGAGGAATTGGGTCAAAGACGAATGTCCTGCCTGGCTGTGGACTATAAACTTGGTCCTAATGTATTGATTGGGGGAATGAGAGATGGTGCATCCGTAAATGGAGCTGCTTTGAGACAACTAATGTTCTTTTTTCCAAGGCTCTTGGAAGTTGTTTGCTTCTCACACACAATAGACAATGTTGGCAATCATTTTCAATTTCAAATCCTTGATCGTTTTGCTCGCTATTGGATAGGAATGTTCCTTCACAGCTACAACGCACGACTTGTTTGGAAGGAGAAAACAGGGCAGCCTATTCGTACACTCATTGAGTCGCGTCGGTGGAGCAAATGGGAAATGCTTAACGAAGTAGTGAATTACTTTAGTTTTGTTGACCCATTTCTCAGTGAGAATAAAGAAATCTGTCCTTCTAATCGCCAACATCTGCTAGAGATATTCAACGATTCCCAAAGCTGCCAAACCCTACGCTCGGAGTTGGCTGCTCTCACTGATGCAGGGGTGCATTTGTAAATGTAACGCATTACCTGGAAGGAAATGGGCCACTGATTTTCACCTGCTATGAAAAGCTTTCCGCTGTTTCCAGGGCTGTAGCAGTTGACAGTTATCCAAATACATTGGCTGTTGCTCGGCAAATTGATGATGGCGATGATGCGCCGTACACGCAGTTAGTTGCACAGGCAAAATCTTGTACACAACCAGGTCTCCAGTTTTATCAAGAAAAGTTTAGTGGCCAGTTTTATGGAATTGCGTGAGCATTCAACGCTTCACGTCTTTCCTGCTCTATTAAAGTGCAAAGCTTGAATCCGACAGCAGCATCACTGCAAGAGTTAAGGAATTTCCCTTTTATCACTGACGACATAATTGTTGATCTGGCACATGAACTACCATTGTATCTTGCTGCAGCTGATGGGGTCACAGTCACATGTGACAATGATAAGTTGACCTGGTGGGCTTCTCACAAGCAGACCCTTCGCACTGGGCCTCTGTTATCAAAACACTTTTGTTGATTCAGCCAAGTTCTGCATCAGCAAAAAGAGCTTTTAGTCTTTTGACAAACGCTTTTGGCTCCCAACAAGAAAGGACTCTTGGAGACTATCTTGAAGCTTGTGTCATGATTCAATATAACAGTGCAAAGAAATTATAGAACTTAAGTTTGTTGGACTTTGTGTAGACAAACTCTTGAAGTTATGATTGTTATACGTTACATTTCAGTTGAAGTGAACAAATGTAATTATACTGAAATAAATCACTTTTTGTTCCTGATTCAAGTAATTATGGAAGAAAAATTAGTTTTCCCTAGTTATTAACGACAACAAAGGAAAAGTAAAACATCACATTCATAAAGTACTGTGTGGAAATATTGTACAATTTCAATGACAGGTAGTAGAAACTCCGAGTTTTAAGGCAGCAACTTTTTGAATTTTTGGCAACTTTCTAGCATATTTTGGTGTTTTTGGTAGCAACTTTTCATGATTTTGGGAGCACAATAGGGAAATGCCCACTCGCAGTCGACTCCTCCCTACCCAGCCGACCTCTCCCTCCTTCAGTCAGCGGAGCCGCAAGCGGTCTCGGCCTTTCGATACTGGTCAGGCATAATATTGTGTGCATCCCACCAACACTAAGTTAAACCCGAAGTGCATGCACGTCGTTCTTGCTAGCCGTAGGACATGGCGTTCGGAGGCCGCCAATTTCTGCTATTACTCGTGTCACACTACTGGTAGCCCGAAAACATAAATAATGTTAGTTAGAATCACACGGTGTCGGTGTTCGTCGTCGTCTCATCCCCTGGACGTCTCGCTACCGCTAGGTGGGCATTATTGGCCCCGCGTCGACAGCCTTATTTCCTCATTGGTGATCCCGCCTTTATTAAGCTGGCCTTCGCCAGCTCATCCAATTGGGGTATTGGCTACCGTCGAGCCCGCACTATCTGCTTTCGATAAGCCTGCAATATTCTTCGGTTCTCGTTGAGCCCGCATTCTCGGCTATCGTCGAGCCTACACTAATGGCTATCTGGAAGCCCGCATTTTTAGCTATTGGTGTGCCCGTATTACTTGCTCGCGACGAACCCGTATGTCGATCGCTTCAGTTGCCTGGGGGCTGAGCTCGCAGATATAATAATAATAATTCTAATAATAGTAATAATAATAATTTAAACTTATTAATACACGGTGGCCTTTCAGTTTCCTGTTTTTCAAAGGGCCGTGTTAAGTTATAAACAACTATATACAATACTAAATTACAAACTGACAATATTACTATACAAAAAAGCTATAGAAACAACTATATACAATACTAGTTTACAAACTTACAGAAAACTATTGTGTGATATGATTATCCCGGCTCAATTGCATACATCATTGATCACTCTCTTAAAGGCTTTGACAGTGGTTTCATTTAATTTTATCATTGGAGCCTTGCCTGCTAAGGTTTCATTCCATAAAGCAGCTCCCCTGTAAGCAAAGCTCCGTTTTAGGAAATTTGTTTTAGCCTTTTGCAAATAAAGCTTTTTATGATTACTTCGTAAGTCATACGTGTGGTTGGTAGAGACCTTAAACATGTGTTAAGTATTCTGGAGTCATACCCTTAAGAACTTGGAACATCATAATAAGTTCTCTATTTTTTTAATGATGACTGGATAGGGGTCCAATTAAGCATTTGAAAAATATTGGAAGATCGCTCTTCACAGCCTAAACCAGTTATGACCCGGGCCGCACGCTTTTTAAATTCAGCCATTTTTGTAAGATTCGCTTGATTACCATCGTGCCATGGGTATCGGTGAGTAGTCAGTTTGCCAATTGTTCTTAAGCTGGCCTTCGCTAGCTCGGCCAATTGGAGTAGTGGCTACCGTCAAGCCCGCACCATCCATCGGCTTTCGTTGAACCCATATTCTTCAGCTTTCGGTGAGCCCGCATTTTTTTCTCGCTATTGGTGAGCCAGCATTACTGGCTCGCGACGAACCCGTACTTTGCTCGTTTCAGTTGCCTGGGGCTGAACCCGCAGCTGTGGCTATCGGTGAGTATTCATTTTGCCGATTGTTTTTCTTCTATAGATTCCACTGCCCCTACGGCTGGACCAGTTCCTACCGCCCCCTAAAGTCCTCCGAATTCCAGCCCGAGCTCGCACGCCACCCGGATCGGGATCGTGTCACTTACGTCTGTCAGGGTATTCGTCCTGGTTTTCGCACTGGCCTTAACCCCGATTTGGTATCTCTGCAGTCCACCACCCGAAACATGAAATCAGCCTCTGAGTACCTAGCGATCATCACCACCTATCTTGCAGAGGAAATCTCGGGGGCGAGTTGCCAGTCCATTCTCCACGTTCCCACGTCCCACATCTTCACTGTAGCTCCTTTGGGTGATTTCAAGAAAACAGAAGCCTGGGAAGTGGCACCTGATCGTCGATTTGTCCTCTCCAGATTCGCACAGCGTGAACACTTGCATCCTTAAGGAGCTTTATTCGCTCCACTACATCATTGTGGATACAGCCATCTCGGCTGTTGCGCAACTGGGTCCCAGTGCTTTGATAGCCAAGTTCGACGTCGAATGCGCCTATCGTAATATCCCAATTCACCCAGACGAACAGTATCTCCTCAGCATATGCTGGCGCGATCAGTTCTACATGGACCTTACGTTCACCTTCGGTCTGTGCTCGGCTCCGTTCATCTTTGCTGCAGTCACGTGTGTGGTCGAATTGATTCTTCGATCAAATTACTACGTCCTCTATCTCTTTCATTATCTTGACGATTTCCTCACGCTCGCTGGCATATGCATCCAATGTGGCTATCGCTCGGTCGGTGTTCACCCTCCTCGGTCTTCCTCTACATCCAACCAAGTGTGAAGGACCCACCACCCGTCTCGTCTTTCTTGGCATGGAGCTTGACTCCTTGGCAAAGATGGCGCGAATCCAGTGAGACAAGTCCGCCACCAGGCGTCAGCTGCTACATCACTGGGCATCAAAGCGTCGGTGCTCCCGCAAGGAGTTGGAAACGCTAATCGGCAGCCTCCATCATGTTTGCAAGGTCATCCCCCATGGTCGGTCGTTCTTATGTCGCATGATCGAACTGTTGTAAATAGACAGATAGATGTTTTTATTTGGTAAAGCTTGCAGCCATAGGCTGAATTATGTTTACATTACAAAATACATTCACTTCTACTACGTTACATCAGTTATATAAATTACCTGGAACTAACGGAAGCTTAGAAACGATAAGTAAAAAATTACTCTAATGGACCATTTTTAGAAAGGTCGATACTAATGTTAAAAGTTCTAAAATAGTAAAATTCAATGTAAAATAGTAAAATTAGTTAAAATTTTAATGTGTTTGCGATAAAAAAGCTGTTTTTAAAACGGTTTGTTCTGAAGTTTACATTAAACTTATGTTTGGTCCTAAGTTCGGTAGCATAGGTATTTCGAGGAGGGAGAAATTCGTGAAGTTTGTGGTTTTCGTCACTCATGATATCCAGGAAAAGATTATTCGTTATCTTTTCTCTTCTGGTACTGAGGTGTTGGAGGCCAGTAAATATAAGCGCATCTGCATATGAGGTCCAGGGGTAGATTATTTTCAACGCTCTCTTCTGAATCATTTCCAGGTCATTGGATAGGTAGTTGGACAGGCTGTTGTGAAAGACCGGGCATGCATATTCCAAGATTGGTCTAATACATGTGCTGTAAAATACAATTAATTCCTTAGTCCCAACTTTGGCTCGTTTGAGTTGTGACAAAAAGTACAATCGCTTTCTTGCTTTCACGATGGTTTGGGAAATGTGATCGTTCCATTTTAAATTGTTGGAAACGGTTAATCCGAGGATTTTTGCACACGGAACCACCTCCAATGGGGTATCGTTCACAATAACTGAATCGAAAGTAGCACTTGGTTCACCAAAGCCAATACGTAATTCTTTACATTTCTTTTCATTCAATTGAAATTTTAATTCAGAGATTTGGGTTAGTAGATCATTAACTGTGGTCTGGATTCTGCTTTCGCTGCATTTGCTGACTAATTCATCTACAGTTGTGTCATCTACGAACTTCCACATGTCACCACAAGAGACTGTTAGTTTATCGATCATTATTAAATATAGCCATGGGCCTAACTTTGTACCCTGTGGAACTCCGGCGGGAACTTCAGCCCAATCCGAGTAATCCTCTTGGTTTAGCTTTACCCTTTGTTTTCTGCATGTAAGAAAATCTGTAATCCAGTTGACAACCCAATGCGGTAAATTATATGATTGGAGTTTGGTAACCAATAAGCCATGATCTATCAGGTCAAAAGCCTTTTTAAAATCAAATAAGATGACTCTGACCGTAGCACCAGTTCCATCGGTAGAACCATTCCAAGAGTGTAACATACTTAAAATAGCAAACGTCGGGCTAGATTTTGGAATTGTGCCAAATTGATTAGGATCAATTCTTTGGAGTACAGTTGGTTTAATGTATTCTTCTACTATATAATCCTCTGCTATTTTGGAGATGATGGGTGTTAAGGATATTGGTCGTAGATGTTTATTTACCTCTCGAACGGGTTTTTGTTTCGGAATTGGAACAATATCCGCGTGTTTCCATATCGAAGGGAGACGCGCTTCTTTATAAGATAGATTCAATATGTCTGAAATAGGTGAGGCTAAGATATCAGAGTTTTCCTTCAATACCCAAGCTGGAATGCCGTCTGGGCCACTAGCTTTGTTTGGGTTTAAGCTTACCAGTTGTTCGAAGACCGAGAACTCGGACGTACAAAAGGATCGGTTGGTTAGTTGGGAATTCTCAATAGCGTCTCGATTCGTAAAACAAGATGGCAATGGGTCGAAGACTTTCATTGGCTCGAGGAAGGTTAGATTTATTAGATTAGCAAGGTGGTATGGAGTGTTGGGTGTTTGGCCAATCCCACACTCTAAGTTTTGCAATAAAGACATCGAATCTTCGTGATAGGTGACCTGCGACGCCAAACCACTAAGCTTTTTGACTTCCTTCCACCAAATAGACGGCGAGCATTCTTTTAGGTGTTCTACTTTTGACTTATAAAACTTCGATCGACACGATTTACGCTCGCGGTTTACTCGATTTCTTAGAGCTTTGAACAGACATGTATTTCCTTGGGCTAGGGCCTTTTGACGACGATGAATTGCTTCTTTCAGAGATCGAGACATCCAAGGCGGTTCGTTACAATACTTAATTTTCGTCGTAATGGGAAGTAGCGAGTCCAATCCAAATTTAATAATTGACCCTAACATCCGTGTTTTTCCATCACAAGTATTCTCCGTAGCGATCAACGACTTGACATCAACTTCTTTTAAAAAGGTACTCATCGCAAGACGTTTTGATGGTCTCATGTCTTTGGATTTCACACTAATTTTTGGTTTTGGGATTTTCTGTCTTTCTAAAGGTTGGACTTCCACAGTGTCACGGTCAGAAAGGCCGAAAGCCGGGTGTTTGATTGGGTCATTATAAAAATCGTTCATATTGGTGAAAATTAAATCTAGCCGATTCGGACCTCGTGTTGGAAATTTTACAATCTGTCGGAGTTTAAAACCATTGGTTATTCGAGATGTGGTTAATTTATTAAAATCACCAAGTAGAATTATTCCGCTATTAGGGAATTTGGTTTCAATTGTTGTTAATGATTCATATAGATAATTGATCGCTTCCTGGTCGTTTCCACCGGGAGGATGGTACATGTTGCATAACATAATACAGGGAATTCCCCTAGGAAGGCGTAAAGGTTTTAGTTTTACCCAAAGAGCTTCAATATTTGTGTTCATCATGTTCATCATATCTTGGGGGCAAGGGACATGACATTGGATAACATAATTGACGGTACAAATCACGCATCTAATCCAGTTCAATCTGGAGTTCCGTAAGGACCTAGCGTGGTGGCTTGAGTTTTTCCACTCGCAGAACGGGGTCGCTTTCTTCCGTACGCCCAGTATCGTCTCCCTTCCAGACTTCCGACGCCACGTGTGGTTTGCTGGCACTTGGCCAGCGTCAATGGTTCCTACCAATATCGCCACCTTAGAGCTTTTCCCCACTGTCGTGGCCGCGCAAGTCTGGGGTCATTCCTGGGCACGCCAAAAACTGGATTTTCAATGCGACACCTCCGCCGTAGTCGCGATCATTAACTCGGGCTCTTCTCGCGACAAACTGATCATGCACCTCGTGTGCCGTCTTACTTTGGCGGCCTGCTGCCATCATTCTTCGTTTTCGGCTCGGTTTGTTCCGGGTCGCCATAACGCCGCCTCGGATGCCCTTTCCCGCTCTCAATTTCAGGTTTTCCGCAATTTTCACCCCTCCGCCGACTTCCATCCCACTCCGGTACCGTCACACCTAATTCCGTAGCCGCTCTATGTGAACTTGAGGACTTCTGTCGTGGTTTCCTAGCACACGGACTAGCGGCCAATTTCCGCCGCATTTATGCTACAGGTCAGCGAAAATTTTGGTAGTTTTGCAGGTTATTCCCGTC
Source organism: Heliopora coerulea (assembly GCA_030142905.1). Taxonomy (NCBI): domain Eukaryota; kingdom Metazoa; phylum Cnidaria; class Anthozoa; order Scleralcyonacea; family Helioporidae; genus Heliopora; species Heliopora coerulea. The sequence goes on along the minus strand of JASJOG010000284.1, from coordinate 241,365 downwards.
CTTGTGTGCAAATTCCTCTCCGATCCCAGCTTCGAAAAATCACTTGATGATGTTCGTTTCTTGGCTAGCCCAAGGTACTTCACGCTTTCAGAGCTGATACTTTTCACGCTGATACTGCACGCTTTCAGAAACTTGACTTTGATCCAACCACTACACGACTTTCAACACTACAAGCGTACTTAAACACTCATTTCAAACGAGGTGAAATTTCTGCTTTAGAACTCGATTTCCTTAAACCGACAGCAGCACACTTTGGCAGAGCACACGGACTTCCAAAAATTCACAAAAAATACGATAAGTTACCACAATTTAGACCCATTATTGACACCACCGGCACACCACATTACAATCTAGGTAAATTTATTTCCAAACTTTAAATCCTTTAACCCAAAACGAGTATTCTCTTTCCGACTCTATTCAAACGGTTTCGGACATACAAAATGTACCCCAAGAATTATTTTCAGAAGGTTATCGCCTTGTTTCATTTGATGTCGTTTCTTTATTTACCAATGTTCCTTTAAAAAGAACGATTAAAATCATTCTTGATCGTGTATTTGAACATAATCTCATTTCTACGACACTCTCCAAAAGAACCTTAAAAAAGTTAATTTTAGACTCCTGTACCAAAATTGCATTTTCATTTAATAACCAAATTTACGAACAAACCGAAGGCGTTTCCATGGGCTCTGCCCTTGGCCCTGTCCTAGCCAACATAATCCTCACGGAATTTGAAAAAACTATAGTTTCCAACTTAATTAAATTAGGTACTATTAAATTCTATCGCCGCTATGTCGATGACACTCTAGCATTAATTAAACCTTCCGACATTTCTACAGTCTTAGATAAGTTTAACAGTTTTTATAATAATCTCCAATTTACAGTCGATACTTTCCCTGATGGCGTAGTTCACTTTTTAGACATTTTGATATCTACTGAAAACACTGATGTCTACCATAAGAGCACACACACTGGTCAATACACTAATTTTACGAGTTTCGAACCATTCTCACGCAAAACTGCCTGGGTTAAGTCACTATTTCACCGCGCCTTTATGATTTGCAGCAACAATCGACTATTTGAGAATCAGATAACCAAGCTTAAAGCATTCATGTCTTGGAATAGATTTCCCCGCGCCATCAGATCCTTACTTATAGCCAAACTCAGAGATAAGCATTCAAACCAACGAGAACATCTAAGCTCTTTTAATCATGAAAACGATGACAGGCCCAAAATTTGGATGAATATTCCATATCTTGGTAAACGAGGAAAAACTCTTGTCAAAAAATACATAAAGAAAATCCGGCGTAACCTGACACAATCTGTCAACTTTATGATCATTTATGAAAACAAAAAGATTGCTTACTTTCTTCCGAATAAAGACAAAATCCCAAAACTATCAAAGTCGAAAATTATCTACCAGATTACATGTCCTGGTTGCTCAAATTCATATACAGGAAAGACCGAGAGATGTTTAAAAAGTAGACTTCTCGAGCATTCCGATCGAAATAAAAGTGCTGTCGGACATCATTTCTATAACTGCGGAAACGTTCAGCATATTGTCGACATGCATCATCTCTTTGACCGCCTTAACGACAAAACAACTGACTCAGACGATGTTTCTACTTTTATTTCTAATCTCATCATCAATAACTCTCGAATTGTTCACTCTCCCAATCCTTGAACATCTAACTTTCTTATATTTCTTGAAGCTCTTTATATTAAACATAAGTCGCCTGCGCTGAATACAGGACTCAAAGCCAGCAAAGAACTTATGCTTTTTCCTTAATGTTCACATCTGGTCATCTTTCTTCCTGTAACAACACGTACACGCCTCCACATAAATCACTCCTTGTCTGTTGCTGTCGGCTGAGATGTGAATTCCTCCCGTATGATGTCACTATAGACCTTATATAAGACACTGCGTATTTGTAATTAGTTAGTCTGACGATAATTTTGTAATAAAATCGAAATATCACAAACTCATTTCTCGTCTTGTTTCAATCCATATCTTGGATTTCTCAAGATGCTCATCTTCGGATTATGTTTTGTTTTATATTTTTTCAAATTGTCCGCTGGTATCGGTTTTTGGTTTCCAGTCTCTTTCACCGACCTCCATCGATGTGTACCTCGCTTCTGTTCGAGCCCTGCACCTTGACTTGGGGTTCCCTGACCCCATCACGAGCGCACATCAGCTCCGTCGGGTGCTAAAAGGTATTCATCGCGTTCGGTCTGGTTCCCGTCCTTCTCGTCGTCCGATTACCCGCAATGCCCTCCGAGCCATTTACGATATTCTGCGCTCGGTCGGTCTTGACCGTGATGCCATGATGTTCTGGGCGGCCTGTTGTTTGGCCTTCTTTGGTTTCTTACGAGCCAGTGAGTTTACATCTTCCTCACCCTTTAACGTCCACAATCATTTATCTCCCGTAGATGTTGAATTTCACCTGGCCAGCTCACCTTCTGCACTCCGTATTACAAAACGCTACAAAGCGCACCCATTTGGCAACGGCTTCCAGATTTATGGGGGTCGGACCTATAAAGACATCTGTCCGGTCATCACCCTCCAGAACTACCTCGCTATAGGTGGAGCGGTACCAGTCCCATTATTTGTATGGTCGGACGGCTCTCTTCTTACGGTACCACAAGTCAATTTCTATCTTCGCGACCTTACTCGGGCCGGTTTCTTCGGGTACTACTCGACGCATAGCTTTCGTATCGGAGCTGCCACTGAGGGCGCGGAGGCCGGGGTTCCAGAGCATCTTATTCAGACGCTGGGTCGCTGGTCGAGCCATGCGTATCTACGTCACATCCATACGTCACCGGACACAATCGCTCGCATTGCCTTGGTGTTATAAGGGGGTTGGAGTTATTTTTGAAGGAGGTTCCAATGGTAACCTTTCTCCAACCCCTACTTTGGTTGGAGGGTGTCCTTGGAAGAGGTAGCATTGGTTGGTGGAGGACTCCTTGAGTCCTTGCTGGTGGCTTCGTTGCAATGGCGGTCGGCATAGCTAGCTACTGACTAGATCCCTGCCGATCGGCTGCGGACATGGTAGCTAAGTTAACTGAGCTAACTATATGTTGCGTAGAGAGTTGAATACCGTGTTGATCGCTAATCTTTATTCAAGAAGCGTAAATTTATACACCTACTACTTTGCAGTATTCCTAGTGGCCCTTGCAAATAGAAACATTTTAAGAAATTAAAACAATTACAAATAACTGAGTATTTACAAGATAAACAAGCAAAATGTTCGAGATGATTTACTTCATAATTCATCTTAAAGAAAATGTGTTTAGTATTAACTTTAAAGGACGAAATAGTAAACTATCGATTATATTCAACTCAGTGAGCAGTGAATTAAAAAAGCTTTGCACCACTGTAAGATAATTTAGATTTAGACAACTTAGATTTAATAGATAGAAGCTTCAAATCAGTTAATGAAGATCTAGTTAACTTTTTGGGATTCACGGTAGAAAGATAATAAATTGCGATCTTCAACAGGTGTTGAGGTGTGCAAAGTATTGATATACTATATTTCACTAGTACAGACCTCACGTTTAGGTCGATCAATAGTAAATATTAATCTCAAGTGATACGCCAGGACACCTGAACATAATGTCCAGATGTAAAGTCAGGAGTTGTGAATTCAGAAATTGAAGCTTAATTTAATTAAAAGACTATGCAAAGCAAAACAAGTTACGTTTACAGTTGTCCAAATGTTCGTAATCCCACGAAATTAGCAAATATTTTTAACATCATTCGAGACAAACTCACACAAAATAATCCTCTGGATATTTCGGAGATCTTTTTCCTGCAGAAATTCAGGTGCTTCGAAGAAGCTTCCACACATCGTCAATGTTTGACTCAATACCGGCCCTGGTCGCACTATAAAATAAAATAAGTTATTGAGTGCAAGGTTCACCTCGCGTCTTCTTTAACCATTAACTTGAATCGACTTTTTACTAGGCTAAGTTTGTTATCACTTGGAGTAAGTTTGAGCTTGTACACATTTTGAGGCAAGCATTCTTTCCCATGCGGCTTCGTTTTGCCGCTACAACAAGCCGTCGCAAGTTAGTTCTTACAGAAACAATATTTTTGGTAGAAAATTCAAAACCGTGGTTCCCAAAGGATGTAAGCTATTTCTTTAATTTGTGATGTAATTGCCTGAAATTGAAATGCTATTTATTCTTTAACATTTATCATTATCTTTTATTATTTATCGTTTATTGTTCACTATTTACCAAGATCATTATCATTATCACTATCACTACCATTACCACCACCATTATCATTATCAATGTTATTAGTAACATTAACATTATCATCATTATCATTATTATTATCATTCCCATTATCATTCCCATTATCATTCCCCTTATTGTTACGATTACCATGACCATTACAATTGTTACAATTACTATTACAATTATCATTAGCATTGCCATTCTCATTACCATTATCATTATCATTACAATTACCATTATCATTACAATTACCATTATCATTACAATTACCATTATCATTTACATTCTCATTACCATTATCATTACTATTACCATTATCATTACCAATATCATGACCATTACCATTACAATTATCGTTACCATAACCATTATCACTACTATTACGGTTACCATTACCAGTATTACAATGACCATTACTATTACCATTATCATTACCATTATCATTACCGTTATCATTACCTTTATCATTACCATTATCATTACCATTATCATTACCATTATCATTACCATTATCATTACCATTATCATTATCATTACCATTATCATTACCATTATTTAAACTTATAAGAATACAGTTTAGTGGATGCAGACAAGCCGCTAACCTTTCAGAATTAGAGTTTCAATTATAACTATGGTTAGGATAAGTTTCATGGTTAGGATTTGGGATATGGCCACGTCTAGGGACAAACGCGGCAAAATTTATAGTACAGTTAATACTTAAAAATCAAATCTTGTTAATATACTTTACCAGTATCTGTAAGACGAGACCAACATCCGCTCTCGAACTTCTCCACCAAACTTCTGGTCAATTAACGCCTCAACCTTGTTATGGCAAAAAGAAATGCATGAAACAAATTGAAGAATACAAAAAAATATTGTAAATTATATTAACTACCATATTTCCTCTATTTAGCCCCAGTCTTCTAACACCCTCCCAGTTCAGAATGGCAGAAAAAAAATAAGCCGTCTCCTCCGATGGAGGTAGTCTTATTTATTGAAAATTTGAAGTATATTTTAATAAGCAAACATGAGAACTAACCGACAACCTTCCACGAAGAAACACATTCATTTAATTGAAAGTCAGTATATTAACAACCGTCAGCGTAATATATATTATAAAATTTCTATTACGCATGCAGTGATTATTTAGTTACCGTGTTTATATCCGGCTATGCGAACACGGTTATTACATCAGAGACGCCGCTTAACGCCAGGATTTGTTTTTGGTGCCAATGGAAAGCTCTGATTGGCCTAGGAACTTGTAAGAAGAACTTACGATTTCATATTGAAAATAAAGTTCGTTATTCACAATTATTACTTAGTTCTTTGCTTATCTTATAAGAGAAACATAAACTGTTTTGTGTTTACGTAGCCTGATGCAAACACTTAGAGAGATTGCGAGTTCTCTAACTGCTGTTTAAACCCTCAACCCTCGGTCTCGGGCGTACACAACAGCTTTCGATTTCTCCCGACCTTCTTCTCGTGCTTGCATCGGGCTATATAAACACGGCAAAACAGTTTCCATTTCTTTATTATTATAAATTACATTTTATCTCAAATGTAAGCAACAGAAGTCTAAAGTTTATTGAATGGTGTTTCGATATCATCTTAAAATCATTATCAAGTTTTAGTGATAAAAATTACAAGTCGGTTGATTTATACAGAGTTGATGAGGCATAAACCAAACTGAATCATCTTCGGACAAATCCAGGTACTGAAATTACTGAACTATACGTTACCAATATCTTCAAATTAACCAGTTCCAATTTAACGTAAGGAGTCTTTACGCAGGCGGCGTAGTTTAAACAAAATACCGCAAACACTCTATCGAGTCCTCCATCTCTATTAAGGCTCCGCTCTCTAATGAGCCCCCACTCTAGAGCTTCAAGTTTTTAATAAGCCCCCTCTCTATTAAGCCCTTTTCCGAACAAAAGCACAAAAAAGATAGCGACTTAGGACTGGTTAGAATCGTTTTATATTCTTAATCTCAACATCCCCAACAGTTTTAGTACTTTCTCATCAAGTTCTCTTTTCAGCATATCAATAATCGTTCTTGACTTGCACATCGCACAATATGTTCCTGGAACAACAAGTCCATCTTTAAACATACACTTCAGTAGAAACACATTTTTATGAGCCTGAATTTGCTTCGGCTTCAAGATTGCACGTGACAAGAACATGCCAGCTGTCATGCTATTTATTATAGCTGGCCGACATTTTAGAAAAAATCATGTCTTTGTCTTTGACTCCAGGGAGTGCTGATGGCACAGTGGTAGGGCACGGTGGTAGTGCACGTGTCTCACACCACTATGACTAGGGTTCGATTCTGGCTCCATGCAATCATCTGGTTAAAGTTACCTTGGTCACATGTGAGTAGAGTGTTATCCAGATTGACTCTACCAATCACCACAGGTTTTCTCCGGGTACTCCAGTTTCCTCCTGTAGTAACACTGGACCCAAAAGGGGGGCCCTTTATTGGAACTCTGGGGAGAACAGCTCAGGTAGCTGATAGGGTTATCCAGTATAAATAAAGGTACTTTACCTTGAAATAAAGGCACTTTACTTTTATCTTTAAATAAGTTCCACTCTCTATTAGCCCCCTCTCTATTAACACTCCCTCTCTAATAAGCCCCCGGTCTAGAAGGTTTGAAAATAAGCACCCCAGCGGCTTAATTAAGGGTTTATAGTAACAGTAGTTTTCTCGTGGTTTGATTAAAAAGAAATAAATCTGAGCTATATCGGTCAAAAAACTGATTACTGTAAAATGCACACCTTTCTCGGAATTATTTTCATATCATGAACGATGCAAAGTATCTTGATGAACTATTCATAAGTATTCGGTGGCACAAGACCAATGATTTTGACTTGATTATTGCTACGATTTGTTTATACAATGATTGATTGTGAGACCCTTTATGGGTACAGGGGTACGATTACATGTGTGACTGGATATTGTAACAAGTTTAGGTTACATAAATTTTTAATTACACAAACTTGAAACATCTAGGAGTGAACTGGATCAAGTAAGGATTTTGATAAAAATGAAGATCGTGATCACATTAACTATCGCAGTGATAATGATTAATGATAATGACAATATTTATGACATGTTTGTGGAGGTTGATTGTCCAGGTTAGTGCAGTCTTGAGAAAGACTGTTGGTGAAAGTGACTACACTAACCTGGACGATCAACCTCAACAAACATGTCACGATTCTCCCAGGTTCAAACCATTTACTTACGACAATATTTATGATAATAAAAGATGATGAAGTGATAACGACAAGAATGATAACTTATCTATGAATGTCAGTACCAGTGCTCTGACTTCGTTTTACACCAAAAACTATTTTGAATTTCTTACAAAACAATGACAAGTGAATGTGAATGGTAACGGCACTGTCAATGAAAATGATGATAATGATGAAAATGATACTGATGATTATAACAATGATGATGATGACTGTTACAATGTCCATGACAGCAGTGATCATGACAACAAAAAGAATGATGACAATGACAGATAATGAATGATGAAGATGGTGGTAATTAAGGTAATGGTGATGACAATAATGACAATCAAGTTAATGATGATTATGATGATGACATTGATATCGGTAATTACAACAGTAAAAGTAAAAATGTCTACCATGATGTAACAATGATAGTTACAACAAAAAATAATACAAAGAATGTACTGTACCATCAACTGTTTGCCATCTGCATTAATCAAGAGTGTTTCTAATGTTTGCTGGATAAAAATACCTTCATCCAGCTCTTCCACAAACCTATAAGAAAAACAAATTAGTCCACCATTACTTGTATGGTGAAGACCAGAAAGTTCTACAATATGCATGGTTGCCACAATCAAGGTCGCAAGACACTACAAAAGTCATACTTAGTTAAACTTTTGTACTATGACCAGTGTTACAGTGTTTCTGGTGATGAATGACTTGTCTAGGGTTCTATGACTTCCAGACAATTATATAAAAATGGGATGCTGCATAGGCAGTATAAAAGAGCACTAAAATTTAAAAGGTTGGTAGACTGCTCAATTTATGATAAAGATTTCTAATGTTTCAAAAAATTAATCATTTCACTCTCTGATGAAGGGCCATAGCTCGCAATGTTAGAAATCTTTATCATAAATCCGACAGTTTACCAACCTTTTAACTTTCTGTTCAATGACTTCCACTAGAAACTGTGATTTATCTAAAGATTTAAAAAGGGCACCCCACATAAGGAAGACAAAAGGCCTTTTTGGTCAAGTCAAGGGCTCTTTCTTCAACTCAATGGCCCTTGATTCACCAGATACCTGCAAAACTACTGTTTTAAATTGTTCACAAGTTGTTGGCCAGGCACAGAGGTCTGCCAGAAGTTCCTGTTATTAATTTATGGCACAGTGTGGTACACAAGCTTTCTTAAGGTCAGGGACAGCAGGTCACTACTCTGAAGTTGCCAAGGTGAAACAATGGAATATGAAACTTTCCTGAATCAGAATAAAAACCCTAATGCAAACTCTAATCTAGTCACTAACCTTAATCTTAACTTCAATCACAATAACCATTGCCTTAACTCTACAAAAGGTTTTAGGCTTTGGTCTATAGACAGACACTGGGTGTCCAAAATGTTAAGGGATCTGGTTTTTGATACACGGATGCTGCTATACAGCATTCATGAGTCTACGAAGGCATTTGCACACATTTCAAACATTGCCTATGGCATCAAGAATGACCAAGCAACTTAGCAGGTAAACATGACCAGGTTACCTTATTGTTATCATCATTGATGAGCAATGATATCTATTACTCTATACAACAATTTTTAAAGTAACATTTAGGTGTGGTGACATTTCCAGAGATTACTTTACAGGTATGTAGCAAAGTCAAACTCAGTCAAGGTTTCATCTGGCCTTCAGTTCTATGGGTGAAGTTTCAAAATTGCCTGGCCCAAATTAAAATTTTTATCTTTATCACAGAAAAGGTCAATGGCTTTGACTTGAAGTGAGTCTGAAGATTTCTACAAATATTGCAAAATTGTCATTGCTGGTTTAAGAAGTACAGAGGGAACTACAGTATTTGATATCCAGCCAGATAATGAACATTGCTGTCCAGCACACTAATACTGCTGGATTAAAGTTTGAAAACTTGCATACATGTATTTACTGTACATGTTCAGGATGATGATGCATTTCTAAACACTTTCAAATGCATCAAAAAATCATGTCAATATGTCAATATGGTTTTCCCTACATACTGAATCAAGCTCTTGAAGCTCCTGGATTAATTATAAGATGAGAAAAAACAAATTAAAGAAAATTAGATTCTGGATAAAGCACAAAAAGGAGTCATACCACACCACACCAGTGCATAAAAGCACACATTTATGTTAAGTAATGGTCATCTAGCAATCTGATGTAAATCTTCCTTAGTACCAAAAAGCTAGAATACTTCTACAAAAATGCTGCTACTTCACATGGACTGTAAAATACAGCAGGTGAGAAATTGAGTGTAAGATAAATATTTTTATCTTTATCACAGAAAAGTTCAATGGCTTTGACCTGAACTGAGTCTGAAGGTTTCTACAAATATTGCAAAATTGTTGCCACTAGTTTAGGAAATAAAGAAGAAACTGACATGGTATCCAGCCAGATAACTAAAGTTTGAAAATTTCCATACTTACTGTACCTGTTCAGGTCATTGATGTCTTTGTAAACACTTTCAAATGCAAGGAAAAATCTTCTCAATATGGTTTTCCCTGAATCAAGGTCTTGAAGCTCCTGAAGTAATAAGTTGGGGAAAAATCAAATAAAAGAAAATCAAACCTTAGATAATGTACAAAGAGTCAAAATGATATCACAACAGTAAGTGAAACTGCAGTTTAGTAGACTAACATGGGTCAATGACCTATACCATGGGCTTAGAGAAAGTTTTAGCACAAAATAATGAGGAAACATGTAATGCATGAAAATATTGGAAAAGATAATATAAGAACTGACAACAGAAATTTATAAATCATTTACTGTATAGTATTTTTCAATTAGGGTTACAGTAAGAATTAAGGTTAAGGCAAAGGTTAAGTAAGATTCATGTTAGGAATTAGTGTAAGGATTTACATTGCCACAGTGACTTTGGTCAAAACGGCAGTACAGGTTGGAGATAAATCAATGTTGAAGTTTTGCCCAGGTAGACAAATGTTTGGAACTATTTGAATTATTCAAAGAACTGTTCTTCTGATAAATTGAGATCCTGTTTTCACATACAATATTCTAAGAAGTACAAATTGCACAAACATTGTCACATTCAAGTCTTCAGTGATTATTTCATTACTGTATTCCATTTAAATTCAGTGGTGACTTGTGCACCTCTATGCCACAAATTTATTACAGTAAACTTCTAGCATGGTGCTATGTCCTGATGACAGCTTCTCGATGATTCTCAACTTTGTTTTTGTATATATAGGGTAGTACATGCAACCATTCAAGTGTTTTTGACTGAAAGAAAGTGCATTCTACTTGGCCAAAATCCCCTTTTGTCTATCTCAGGTAGGGAATGCTTTCTAAACCCAGGGGGGAATGCTGATTAGTGTCTATCCAACTGACTTCCATGTGTCAGGGTGCTTTGCTTCATTAAATCTAGGGTTAGTCACAATGACTTGAAGACACATGTATTATAGATATACAGTATGTTCCCATTATGAAATCTCTGAGTTCTCTGATTCCTCAATGTAAATGTAAAGAGATATCCTTTAACTGATGTCTAATGAATTCTAATGTTTCCCAGATTTTAGTAATTTTTCTCCAAAATAAAGATTATCTTGTAAAACAATAATAAAAATATCATAAAATAATTTGCATCCATTGTTGTCAAAGCTACAGTATTTTTCTGATCACCTGGTACACCTTGGCATTTAAGCACCTTGATTCTTCTTACTGTAAACTGGACAGATTCAGTGCATTGCATATCAGTTTCATACTGGTAGGAAAGACCACACCACAAGTATTGAGAAGCAACTTATTGTACCTCAAATACCTGTACTATTCACAGGCAGTAATTTCAAGAAATTTTAGAAAAACACACTCTAAAGAAGTGCCTGACATTAGACAACAGCTTTCAAACAAAGTAAAAATATTTCCCTGACCAATTTGTTTGTGTTCTTTAACTTGAATATTGACATTTCAAGATGCTTTTTATCAGCATACTTTATGTTTCTCACTCTCATCGCAAACAATGATCATCTCGAACTTCCTGTGTCCTAGTGGGATCTTCACACCCATCATTTTTGAATCAAACTTTGATTTCCTTGTAACAAATTATCTCTAACTGTGCAAAATTAGGAAGCAATAGTCAACTAATACTGTAAGTAGACGATTATACTATTTTGAAATTTGAAAAGCTTGATACAGCTACAAGAGAACTAACCATGCTATCAGAACGTCCATTTACTTTTACCTAATAGAGTTCGAAAGAAACAGGCCGAATTTTTTCGAAACTTTACAACCTCGTCTTGGAGGGCAAATGCAAATGCAACGGTGTGAGGAAAGTTGTAGAAGTTCAAGAAGTGAAATGCAAGACGTCAGTGATTACCGTTTTACAAAACCTAATAAAAAGGCTGAAGAGCTCTAATAGTTTCGCCAAAACAACTTGTCAGTACGTTCTAGTCACAGTCAGATATGAGTACATTATCAGGCTAGTTTAACTCGTCGCACTTACCGGTTTACCGTTGATTTTCGTTTCGTAGAATTCAGGTCCACGGAAGTACGAGAAGTCGATCAAAACGTTGCATATTTCAACTGACCTCTTTTATTATCAAGACGGAATTCAGGTGTAATGAAATTCGACAAACGCAAAAGTTCAGCGATGATTGCATTTCCTCTGCTCACTAACTTTAAGAACGTTTGACCACAAAGATTATTTTCTGCAAGATGTCTACAATTTTGAAAATGATGACTGAAATTACCTCACATGACAGCTGTCGGAAAATATCGTTGAATGATCGTTTAACTGCCGTTGCTGCAGTTCACGGTCCATTTACACGATATGATTGTCGCTGGTCGCTAGGCCTATCCAGATTGTGTTGGAAAATTTTTAGCAATTTTCGGGATTTCGAGCAACTTTTTCGCAAACTAGCATCTTCAAGCAAATTTTCTTAAAGTTAGCAAATTTTCAGCAACCTTCGGGCTTATTTGAACCAAGATATAGAATTTTTGAAGTTTTGAACATTTCCTCATTGGTAATATGGTTGTTATGGTACAAGAAAATTCTAAGAAATATTGTTGGGCAGTTTGAAAGTGTTCTTTTCCAGAACGGCAGGGGAATAGGCTGAACATTAGTCCTTGACCTTTGGATTTTTTGTGGAATGTGGTAATTCATTTCAATTTCCAAGTATGGAATTGATATCAGTATCACAGGAAAAATGGTGGACTGACGCCACGTTGTCGTCACATTATAACACGCTTCCACAATGGGCAGCAATGGTAAAGAAATTGCTACTGATTCAGCCTGGCTCTGCTGCTGCTGAACGGTTGTTCAGGTTGCTAAGCAGTTTATCATTACAACAAGAAAGTGCACTGGAAGATTACATCAAGGCATCTGAAATCATCCGCTACAACAGCAGTAAGAGAAAGGACGAGAACTAGAGCGCGCTCGTTCAATTTCTACGTACTTTGTAAGAAACTAAAGAAAAATCTCATTTGTCATTTACAGTTCTGGTAAACACTTGTTAAGTTTTGTTCGCGGCCCCTATATAGGCCGCATGCACGAAGAAATTTTTAAAATAACAGATGATTCAAGATGTGAAACGTCAATTGATCCAATAAAACAGATATCCAGCAAATATATATGCTTAGAAACATTTAATTTTGAGACGAACATTTCAAATTCCGGAAGCAACTGGCAACATTTTTTGATTTTGAGCAACATTTTAGCAGCTTTTAGGCATCTTTTAGAACAACTTTTCCGCAATTAACAAGCACAATCTAGAGAGGCCTACTGATCGCTCTGGGGAAAAATTATTTGACCTCTTGGAATGGTCTGGCATGAACTAGTGAACGAATTTTTTTTGGCCTCGACAAATTGAACAATATTTTTTCCTGAACTGAACTCTGCTTTTTCGGGGGATTTTTCCCTCGCCCGTAGTTAAAGTGCCTATACGGACCTTCGATGCATCTCTCCCTGTTTCCTCTCCTTGAAGAATTTTCATCATATGTAAGCGGAGGGGTTGGGTTAACATATGTTTGTCTTCTTACCGGCCACCGTAAAATGAAACCTCCCGGACGTATTGATACTTTGGCGAGCGAATGAAAGCTGGCAAGAATCGTGCCTAGGAGACAACATTGCAAAGCACAGGATGAACAATTGTTTACGATAATCGCATCGTTTAAATGGGTCCTTACGTACATTGTGGGCTACCGGAGGCGATCTTCTTGGATCAACAAATGGTAGAAAAATTAAATATTTACTTTTTCATACAAATAGGCGTATTTAAAGTGATATATCTTCCAAACAAATGTATTAAAACCAAAAATTGTAAAAGAACTTATCATTTACCATGGTTTCTCTATACAAAAAAAAAATAAAAACAACCAAAGATTTAAATGCAATTCAAAAAATATCAAGTGTACTTTGATTTTTGGATACTGTCATCAGAACATGAGGGATGTGGCAGCACTTGAGAAATGCGACCTGCGAAAGCAAATTGGCGCCTTATCCTGGAAAATATAACTTGCAAAGAAATATTAGTTTAAAAAGAAATATCCTGCATTAAAGTGCCTATACGGACCTTCGAAAGTTTACATATTTGTAAGATTTGAGTTCTTCCGATAAAAATTGTAGTATATCTTGTATTACAAAAATTTCATTTTCATGGATTTTTTTGCTGCTAAAGTTGGCTATTTTGAAGCTTTTCAACATTTGACCGTGTGATAGAAAAGCTGGAATCTAGTGAGCGGAAGTGACGTCACTTCAGGAACACCAGTACGTAATAACAGTGATTATACAGTGCAAATACACTATATTTTCTTAGTGTAAGTTTTATAATTTTGAAAATCCGTTCGAACAACGAAGTAAAACTTCTCGAAATGTCTTCAAATTCGTCCGACACCAGTGGCAGTCAGTGTGATTCCGATACTAACTTTATTCCTGGCTATATTATGGAGATTGAAGAGCCATCTTTAGCATCTACTACAAACATTTCTACAGATGAAACTCTTAGTGCCAGTGGCGATGATTCTATTCAGCCATACCAAGACGAACCACTTGCCGACGAAAATTGGATCTGTTAATATACTGAACAGCGTAAACGTGAAGAAAACAAACTACAAATACTGCAACGTCGGTTAGACCGGTTGGAATCGGTGAATAATTGGCGGGTCTATAACGTATGTTAGTTATCACTGTTTATTGACATTAGAAATCAAGGCTGATTTATGCTAGGTGTACTTGTGGTGGTTGTAGGGCTGAACTTCTTCAAAACGCAATGGAATGTCAGTGCTGCAAAGAAATCGACGCTTGTGAGGGTGCCCTCAACAATGAGCTTATTCTTCGGGAGGTTGGAGAATCCCCACGTTGTGTGACACTTCATCCACGTTTTAAGCAAGTCTGTCTAGAAGTTTGCTCGTTGCGTCTCGCTGGAAGAAAATACCGCAAAATTGATAAAAAGAAGTACGAAGTTCATGATACAGAAAACAGTTACAATACAATAGTAATACTATTTATAAAATATTTTTGATAAAGTTTAATTGGTATCTTATTTTTCTATATCTTCGCAGTGTGGCATATAGAGAATTTATTAAATTGATATATGGCTATGTGGGTCAAAGAAGAGTTTCATTGCCAGCATGTGCTTACAATGCCATACGGCAACAGTTTGGGGAAGAAAAAGAATTTATTGGTTATGAAGACAAATGACAACAAATATATGAATTATTTTTGGTTTTTTGGGCAGTTAACATTTTTATGGCCTTTTATGGGTTGTCCACATGTTTTGTACTGAAGGCTTGCTCTTGAACGTCTTGGTTGAACTTCAGGAACAGACACTACAATAAAGCAAGAGTTTTTTTCATACCTTCGTATTTATTTACTTATCATACTCTGTTAACAGAGCCAATTTTTAAATTAAATAATTAAATTCATTATAGACTTTTTCAGTGTGATAAAATAACCATTTGTTGTCTACTGTAAAACTTGCACATGAAATTTAGGTTTGTCCTGAAGGTAATGGAATATTGTATATAATTTTGTACTTATTTTAAATACCATACTGTATTTATTTTAGTCTTGTTCAGATGTATATTTCCAGATGAAATGGTATCTGTTGTAGACTAATTATTAGTTATAATACTTTTGGTCATCAGCTTTTTGTGTGTTTAAGCTCAGCTTGGGCAGTTGGAAGAACATTTACAGTGACTGCTTCTTTACACATTTCCACTTTAGCAATGGCCTCTTCTTTAGTTTGCTTCACAAGCATTGTATGGATTGGTGCTTGAGTCATTTATATTAACTCTTCACAAGCAGTTGCAAGTGCATGATGATTAGCATTGACAATTCTTGGTAATTTTCTTCTACATAATGTGAACAAGAAACACATATAACAGTTGTAATACTACAAGCATACCAATATTTTTGAGTACAGTCACATGATGCCTTGAGTTACCCTATCACAAACCTACCAAACTTTTGCTCAACTCTTATATCCCGTACTGTCGCCTCTCCATTTTTCAATTTTGGATATATAACCTTAACTTGATGTTGACGAATGGATGAAGTTCTTACTTCACACTGCAGGTTGCAGTTGAAATGTATTGCAGCCAAAATATGTCTAAATTAGAGAGAGAAAGTAAGGTTAAACAACATAACTAAACAACACAAGTGTATAACTTTACTACCAGTAATTATAATACTGTAAATTTCACTAAAAGTAGTGTTAATTAGTGATCACAAACCTGCAATACATTCCTTGATAAGAGTATGAAATCATTTTGGGTGAAAAATAATTCAAAACTGAATGAAACTCTTCCAGGCAGCTGGTTTGGGATGATGGAGAGGCCTGTAAGATGCCATTCTTCAGTCAATCACTTGTCAAGGCATTGGATACCTTGTCATACACAATGGAGTCTAGAAGAGTGGAACTCATTTGCTAAAAAATTATGTACTTTTACAACATTTGCTTTGCTTCAGAATTATTTAAATACATATAACACTGTAGTCAGTACCTCTATTTAGCCAAGTCCTTTGTGCAATATTTTCATCATGAGCACATGTGTTGAATAGTGGCCCATATCACTTGTTCATTCAAGAGCAAAACATGTGGACAACCCATAAAAGGCCATAAAAATGTTAACTGCCCAAAAAACCAAAAATAATTCATATATTTGTTGTCATTTGTCTTCATAACCAATAAATTCTTTTTCTTCCCCAAACTGTTGCCGTATGGCATTGTAAGCACATGCTGGCAATGAAACTCTTCTTTGACCCACATAGCCATATATCAATTTAATAAATTCTCTATATGCCACACTGCGAAGATATAGAAAAATAAGATACCAATTAAACTTTATCAAAAATATTTTATAAATAGTATTACTATTGTATTGTAACTGTTTTCTGTATCATGAACTTCGTACTTCTTTTTATCAATTTTGCGGTATTTTCTTCCAGCGAGACGCAACGAGCAAACTTCTAGACAGACTTGCTTAAAACGTGGATGAAGTGTCACACAACGTGGGGATTCTCCAACCTCCCGAAGAATAAGCTCATTGTTGAGGGCACCCTCACAAGCGTCGATTTCTTTGCAGCACTGACATTCCATTGCGTTTTGAAGAAGTTCAGCCCTACAACCACCACAAGTACACCTAGCATAAATCAGCCTTGATTTCTAATGTCAATAAACAGTGATAACTAACATACGTTATAGACCCGCCAATTATTCACCGATTCCAACCGGTCTAACCGACGTTGCAGTATTTGTAGTTTGTTTTCTTCACGTTTACGCTGTTCAGTATATTAACAGATCCAATTTTCGTCGGCAAGTGGTTCGTCTTGGTATGGCTGAATAGAATCATCGCCACTGGCACTAAGAGTTTCATCTGTAGAAATGTTTGTAGTAGATGCTAAAGATGGCTCTTCAATCTCCATAATATAGCCAGGAATAAAGTTAGTATCGGAATCACACTGACTGCCACTGGTGTCGGACGAATTTGAAGACATTTCGAGAAGTTTTACTTCGTTGTTCGAACGGATTTTCAAAATTATAAAACTTACACTAAGAAAATATAGTGTATTTGCACTGTATAATCACTGTTATTACGTACTGGTGTTCCTGAAGTGACGTCACTTCCGCTCACTAGATTCCAGCTTTTTTTATCACACGGTCAAATGTTGAAAAGCTTCAAAATAGCCAACTTTAGCAGCAAAAAAATCCATGAAAATGAAATTTTTGTAATACAAGATATACTACAATTTTTATCGGAAGAACTCAAATCTTACAAATATGTAAACTTTCGAAGGTCCGTATAGGCACTTTAATGCAGGATATTTCTTTTTAAACTAATATTTCTTTGCAAGTTATATTTTCCAGGATAAGGCGCCAATTTGCTTTCGCAGGTCGCATTTCTCAAGTGCTGCCACATCCCTCATGTTCTGATGACAGTATCCAAAAATCAAAGTACACTTGATATTTTTTGAATTGCATTTAAATCTTTGGTTGTTTTTATTTTTTTTTTGTATAGAGAAACCATGGTAAATGATAAGTTCTTTTACAATTTTTGGATTTAATACATTTGTTTGGAAGATATATCACTTTAAATACGCCTATTTGTATGAAAAAGTAAATATTTAATTTTTCTACCATTTGTTGATCCAAGAAGATCGCCTCCGGTAGCCCACAATGTACGTAAGGACCCATTTAAACGATGCGATTATCGTAAACAATTGTTCATCCTGTGCTTTGCAATGTTGTCTCCTAGGCACGATTCTTGCCAGCATTTATTCGCTCGCCAAAGTATCAATACGTCCGGGAGGTTTCATTTTACGGTGGCCGGTAAGAAGACAAACATATGTTAACCCAACCCCTCCGCTTACATATGATGAAAATTCTTCAAGGAGAGGAAACAGGGAGAGATGCATTTTTCTACAAAGAAAGTGCACATTACTATAAGTTCTTTTACACTTTTTCGATTTAATGCATTTATTTGGTTTGGAAGATATATCACTTTAAATACGCCTATTTGCATGAAAAAGTAAAGATTTAATTTTTCTACCATTTGTTGATGCAAGAAGATCGCCTCCTCTAGTCCACAATGTATGTGAGGACCCATTTAAACGATACGATTATCGTAAACAATTGTTTATCCTGTGCTATGTAATGTTGTCCGATAGGCACGATTCCTGCCCGCTTTCATTCGCTCGCCAAAGTGTCAATACGTCCGGAAGGCTTCATTTTACGGTGGCCGATAAGAAGACAAACATATGTTAACCCAACCATTCCGTTTAGATATGATGTAAATTCTTCAATGGGAGGAAACAGGGAGAGATGTATTTTTCTAGAAAGAAAGTGCACATTACTACAGAGAAGGCGTCTATTTCTTAGAGCAACACGCTTATTTCTTCGACGGAAATGCGAGTTTTTCCGGTGAAGATATGTCACTTCATAGAGAAAAGCTGCGTTTACAAATAGGAGATGCACAATTTAATTTCACAGTGATAGTGTCATATTTCCAAGGACAAAATCCATTTCCTCACAAAATCTACTCTGCTATACGGAGAAACTACTTAACTACAGTGCATCCTCACTTATCCGAACCCCTTTGGACACGAGCCCAAAAAAAATGTTCGGATAAGTGAAAAGTTCGGATAAGTGAAGTATAATATTAGACATTATTTACAGCATTTTTACATTACTGTATTAATATTAAATATACATTTTTTTCTCTTTTACAGGACTTACAAGAATCACAAGAAATTTAGTTGTTAATATTGTAAAAAAAACTTTGTGCTATGTATTGCATGAATTGAAATGGTGCAATGTCAATTGTGTGAATATGATAAAACTGTACGCCTATGATTTGTCCTCAACTATTTTTTAGGAAACATATCTGTTAATGTCCACTGTCTCAATGATGCAGTTCTCTTGTGCACTGCTAATTTATGAAGCTGTTTCAAAGTAGATATATTGTACTGGTTGGCTTCTGGTTGATGTTCAAGCCATATTAGGCATTTTTCAAACATACGAGCAGCTTCAGAATTGGACACTGTACAATGATAGTGCTCATGTTCTGGCTCATCTTCCTCCTCTTGGGGTTCAGATGAAACTTGCTCACATATTTCGTCATCAGTTAATATCTGAAAGCCAGGGTCATTTTGATCACAGTTTAACCAAGTTTACAGATCTCCTGAATCAAGTTCATGACCTAATTGTCCAAATCCTTGCAGTAATTCTTCCTCATCTTCCTTATCTGAAACTGTAGATTCTTCAACTTCCTCTTCAGTGTCCTTTGGTATTGGAAGAATTTTTTGCCATGACTTTCTTAATGTCGATGCTTCAATCTCATCCCATGAATCTGAGATGATGTGAACAACTGCATTCATGTCTATGGATTTCAAAAAATCTATTATAGATCTACCAACATCATCTTCTATTAAAAGCTTTCTCAGCAGCTTCTTCCGATACCGACGTTTGAGTGCTACTAAAACACCTTGATCCATGGGCTGGGTAAGTGATGTAACATTAGGTGGCAGGTAAAGTGCCGAAATTTTTCCATCACTGCTAATAAGGTCTTCAACATTTGGATGTGAAGGACAGTTATCTAGAACTAATACAGCCATTTTTTCTAGACCTAGGGATTCTAGCTTGCTACGAACAGTAGGTACAAAAGAATTGTGAAACCATTTGTAAAAAATGTCGCTAGTCATCCAAGCATTCTTTTGACCACAATATTCAACAGGCAATAAATCCATCCTTACTGACTAAAAACATCTAGGACGTTTGGCTTTACCAATGACCTGAAGTGGTAGTTTTATACTTCCAGAAGCATTTGAGCAAGCATTTATGGTTACCCGTTCTTTGCTCTTCTTTCTACCATCGGCTGATTTTTCAAAAGAAGCAGCAAGTGTCTTGTCTGGTAAAAGCCTGAAATTGGGACCAGTCTCGTCACAGTTAAAAATCTGGTCAGAGCATAGCTGATTCTTTTCCACAAACTCGGAGAAATCTGTAATAAAATCTTCGCTTGCCTCTGGATTAGCTGATAGCTTTTCACCCTCAATTGAAAGATTTCGTATTCCATGTCTTTTGCAAAAACGCCATTGCCATCCAGAACTAGCACTAAATGTTGAATCTTGCCCATGTAGCTTTTTATGTAACTAAACTGCTTTTTCACACAGAACAGGGCCAGTTATTGGCATACCTTCCATCCTTTTTTGCTTAAACCAAATATATACAGCCTCTTCATGTCTCATATCTTCACCCAACTTCATCACTTTAGCCTTCTTTCTCATGCCCATATCAGTTGCTTTATCTTTAAACTTCAAAATGGTTTCTTTTTTCTTTTTTATATCACTAATAGTTGACTTACCAACGCCATACTTCTCCGCAATAACTGTGGCCCGAACAGTCTCAAGCTCTTTCAAAATCGAAAGTTTGTCCTCGATAGAAAGTACTTTCCTTTTACGTTTCCCACTTGTGGTAAGCACGGAATAAGTGGCACTGCTCCCAGAAGCATTCGGGTTGGAGGAGGATGCTGCAGATTCCTTGGAAACTGTGGTAGAACCAGCAGAAGTAGACGCCATAACGAACGCTTAACCGTTTGTTAAGGAATGTTTATTTGTTAATCCTACATGACGTTTAGTTTGTTATATTATCGCTGATATTAAAAACGCGGGCGCTCTTTTTTTGCCGATGGCTTTAATCTAACGTTGAAATACACATTTAAAGCAGTTCCTTTTTGTGTTCGGTCGTTTTATTGAAAGACTCTTTGACTGTTTCGGTATTGTCGGAAACACCGTTGACTAGTTCAATGCGCGTATCGCACATGGGCGATTTTTTTTCGGATAATCGAGGGTTCGGATAATCGAGGTTCGGATAATCGAGGATGCACTGTATATGTTTCCACGGAGAAGGTGTGGATCTTAAACACGGAGCGACGCTGTAAAAGGGTAAGCTCCTCCCACATTTCTGGCTTCGTATGCCGGTTGCATGTTTCTAAATGGCGGATACTTTGAAGCGTGACTAAACTCGACAGCGTAGAGCTCCAAAAGCGTGTCCTAGAGCCTAAAGCTTACGGAAATACTTTTAAAATGTTTTTAAAATACAGCTAAACAATATATAAAGCAATGAATGGCTGAACATGCCACATTTACTAATTTTCCTGGTTGCTATACGTCGTATTATAATTATTCGAGACGTCCTGCGAATCTTCATTCACTTATAGTCATCCTACCCGCGCAGTGTTTGGGTACGATTCACATTTTATTACGTCCGCGATGTGTCATAGCCATCTGTAATCTTTTTGGCGCATATTTGAAGCTTGTAATATTATAAATATAAACAAAAACTGGCGCCACTTTCAAATTCATTTGTGACAAATATGCTCGGTTGCTCTCATCCAACCGCTCGGACTTCTACCTCTGCGCAAAGCATAACTCCGCTTTCTGCGAGGCTTAGCAAGTATGATCGCAATAAAGCCTACTACCAGAAGAATGAAAGTGCAATTAAAGAGAGCAAGGCCTACACGGCTTCAAAATGGAAGTGAAACGCAATGAGGAAGGGCACTTGGTAGAAGTACGTAAAAAGATCAACACCGTGAGGAATCAGTTTCTGTCCAACGGAAAACGGGCAAGAAATATTGAAGTGATGGAATTGCTCTTGGATTGTTGGCTCAGTCAAAACAGTTCAAATGGCCAACAGGCGCAAAATACTATCCAGGCAGCAACGTCGTTGCAAACAAATTCATCTCCTATATTCTCCTCAATTGAACGTGATATTCGTCCACCGGAAATTAGCCTGCACTCAATTGACCAATAACATGCGACCTTTCCTCAATCATAATTGACAGGCTGAGAAACTCAGCCTCTTCTTATGCGATCGCTCCGTGTTTAAGGCTGGTTCATCAGCCACCATACCAATGAGTTAATCGGATACATCAAACAATCATACACAACTATCGTATCGGGTAAATAGGTCCTATGTCAACATCCACAGTTTGTTGTGTGGGTAGGGGTCTAAAAAACAGATCATGTTTCTACATGATTTGTGTCAATTGTTCAACTAAATTTTGATAGTGCTGTGCTCGCTGTGCTCGCGTACGGTGCAGATGCACCATAACCCCGGTCCTAACGCTAGTCCTCATCAATAAATAGTAAAAATATGCTGAACTAAAAAGCAACTAAGAAAAAGAGAGAAAAAAAAAACAACTTATGGAAAGAATTGCTGTATTTGATCCCAATACATTCCCCATCGACCCCATGATATGAGAATGAGCCAACCACTGGACCAGGATCATGTCTCCTCTTCTTACTACGTCATGGATATATATTATTGAACAGGTAACGAAAGCAAATTAGCCATCTGGGCTGTGACAGCAGAGGGAAAATATTTCTATGACAACATACAAGAAAAAAACAAATTGGTGTGTATTTCCTCTCGTAGTGAAACTGAAGTAGAGAATAAAGTGGCATCACGCCATTGGTCAACTTTGGTTAATAAGCCAAGTAAATCCGGAATTAGATTAGAAGGTCAGAAGTCTCTGGTTACATATGGTTATGTTGTTGCTTCTAAGAGATGCTTTCGTTGGAAATCAGGAAATATCACTCAGATGATTGCTATAGACTTTACTCGCCTTCAGGTAAGAAAATCAACGATATGTACCTGCCAGTAAGTGATAACCTCAAACATGGCCTATCAAACGCAAACCAAAGAACTTACTAAAGTTGAGTGAACTCAAGTTTGCTTCACACAAACCGACATCGCTGACAAGTTATTGGACACCTTGTTTTTCGCAAATTGATTACATGGTTTGCGTTTTGGCACGTTACGGTTATCTCATCTCGATGCTAAATTTAAAATACATTAGGTCAAGCTCTTATAATATTCAAAGACATTCTAATACTATATGAATGAGCTACTGCTATACGAATACGAGTGGCAAGCACAGAACATGAAATTATGATATTCAATTTGGAGCATAACAATTATAACACGTAATAAAGTAAATGGTTTGAACCTGGGAGAATCGTAACATGTTTAAGGAAGTTGATCGTCCAGGTTAGTGTAGTCTTGAGAAAGACTGTTGGACGATCAACTTCCTCAAACAAATTATAACACGACTAGTGTTTCTTTTCGTTGCGCAACATCAGAGTGGATAAAATTATAATACACAATGAATATGAAACTAGTCTGATGCGGATAAAGTCAGTGTAAGAGACTTTCTTGCCGAGTTTGAATGGGCGGCAGTCAACGCTAACGAGGGAGTGCGAATTCTGTATTCTATTGATTCACTCGACTCTTTGCGGACATTCCAACGCTTTGCTCTTAAACTTGGGAAGGTCAAAATTAAATTTCACCTTTAAAGAAATGTAGCAAGCGTTGCGTCTTTTCGTGGATTTTGTGGTTCAAAGTTGCTAATCGACAATGGCTGATTTCGAATGGGTAAAGCCATTATCCAAAGAAATTTCTTCAAGAAGAAATATTCGCAAACATTTCGCTTGTCATCTATGGTCACAGTCGAATGTCGCCAGCTCAAGCTTGGCGGATCTTGCATGCGTCTTCCATTGACTTAATCCATCTCAAACTAGCTTTATATTCACTGTATATGTAGTTTTATTCGCTCTGACGATGTTTCGCGATGCTATGAAGCGTTTTAAAATTAAAGTCATATTAAGATTATTTATGAAAATACATATTAAATGGCTTAGTTTAGTGTTTTGTGCTGGGACATTTATACACATATATTATATTACGATTGTGATTATAGTCTGGTTTATTCCCTACCAATGACTGAGCAATAGAACAGACCCTGCTTAAATGACTGAGATTTGATTCTTGATTCCTCTTTAAATTATAATTTTAAGACAGTATCACTTCTCAGAGAAGATTTCTACTTGGCGTGCAATCCCATTGACTTGTAAAACAGCCTTAATGCGGCTAGGCAGCCATTCAGTACTGTAGGGTATTTAGTAACATACCGAATTTGCTTCGTATCCACGTCTTTAGCACAGGAGAAACAAGGAAAGTGAAGGGATACTGTTTTATCGTTTATCGCATGTTCTACACGGAAAAGAAGTTAAGCGCATGGTGTTTGAGCAAATCATGGTCATTTCGGTACATGTAATTCACTGTTATCATAGCTTCGTGTTCAGGCGTGTTATTCGCATAAATATGAAAGTTTGTCTGTCCCCTTACTTCTCGTAAGCGTAAATACTTCATGGTAAAGCGACTTACTTCATCGTAATGCGTAAACGATGTCATTTTATATCGCAGTATGCATTAACAGACACATCTTTCAAGTTTGACAACCTTTTGCCGCTTTCCAAAGACATGCATCTCACCTAACACAGCTACAAAACACAATTTTTTCACCTCAGATGCTTTGGCCAACATACGGAGGGCCGTAAAACAAGCACGTCCGGACATCAGGTTTCTTTCCGATGTACTCACGAAGATTAAGCAAATCTGGAACAACAAATAGCAAACTGAAAAGGGACCTCAGCGAGAATGTCGATTCGATGCCTGACAATATTCTGGTTGTAATAAAAACTAAAACAATGGGATGTGCCCGCAGACATGTCTCTATAGTCAGCAGTATATTAGTGTTCTTTTAACGTGTGTACCTTACAAAGAACAAAATCAAGGCCAATTGACAAAGGCTCTATCATGTAGTTTTACAACCTCAGGTCATGTTTTCTGTGAAGAACCACTTCATCTGATCACGGCGTAATCTGAAGTGTGTCAAATTCGGGGTCGAGATGACACGACCATATCATCCTAAATTTCATGCTTACGATTATCTAATTAAAAACAAAGTATTCAATTATTTATAAGCAACTCTGCAAAAATGTTGTACTCAATGGAGATGCACAAACAAATCCAAAATAATAACACAAATCTATACTTTTATGGATTTCTAGAAGGAAAAGAATAATCATAATTAAAGTTGAGTCATACGTTCCTGTGATGACAAAAGCCCTACCTTTGTTTTAAAACGAAGTGTTTT
Source organism: Heliopora coerulea (assembly GCA_030142905.1). Lineage (NCBI taxonomy): Eukaryota > Metazoa > Cnidaria > Anthozoa > Scleralcyonacea > Helioporidae > Heliopora > Heliopora coerulea. Next base: position 215,926 of record JASJOG010000284.1, on the reverse strand, counting down.
TACTGCTTGTCAACAGAGTGACAACGCACCCGTTCCGCTCATTCTAATTCACTTATACTGAGAGATCTAAAATAGGGCGTGTTTATATGAACCCTCGTTAGCCGCCAACCCGGTCTGGGCGCCAACTCGGATTGTTAATAAATTATGTTTACATTGACCAGGGTTGCCAGCCATCCGAGTCTGGTTCACCCAAGATGGGGCGATCAAGTGGCTGAAAAGGATTAGCAATCTTGCATTTTGGGTAAGATAATGAACCCAGGCTGATACGTCTACCACCACTTTACTCGAACCCCGCTCAATCGAACTCGTGTTTACATGAACATTCCAATAAAATTTCACACTTTCACGCCCACGCCAACCTGGGTCAACCCAGGTCTTACATCGGTTTACCCGGCAAAGCGGGTTCACCCGGCTATCATGTAAATGTTGACAGAAGTTTATTCGCAGGCGGGTTAACCTGGGTTGACGACCTGACTCGGCTTGACGACACACCCGGTTTCGTGTAAAAGGCCCTTAGAATCCCGCTTTCATGCGACAGGAATTATCAACCCAGTAATCTTGCATAAGATGACACTGCCTAATCGGTTGCAAGCGCTATTTTCATTGTCACAGAAGACAACAGTTTAAAACAAAATCTTCCAAAGAAAGTGACTGGGTCAATTGTACAGGTTTATACAATTCCTAATTTGAGTGAAATGCTTCAAGAAGGTTTGCAAATGTTTCAACGCAGGGGTGGTGGCAAAGGGGGCTACAGCCCCTCTCTGGAGTTAAAATTAACTATTTGTCGGGGAATTTTGACTGATGATACCACATTTATGTATTGTAAAACTATGAGCACTTATTATTGTTTAACCAAGAAAGACAATACATGTATACCCTCTCTTTATGTAAAATGTAAAAGTAAACTGTTTCAAGTCGGTTGTCGCGATTATTCTTGCGAAGAACAACAATTCTTTTACCTTTACAAAAGGAAATTATAAAGGAGGCGTGGCCGTGGCTCCTCCATTTTAGCACCCCTGCCGGGGGCGTTAGTCCCAGCGTGGGGAATTACTGGCACCACCACTGTTTCAGCAATGATTTGGATTGTCTCGATAGACTTTATGACGACCTAATCAACATTTTGTGCTGTCACATTTTTAAAGGGTGACCCCACGTTTTAGCGTATGAGTGGCTAACGAAATAGGCACAAGCGCAAGCAGGGGAGTAAATTGGTAAATAAAGTTGTGGGGGAGTCTTTTTAAAAAACAATTACAGTTTGAGTTCAAAAATAATGAGTGCTTGCATGGTAAGAATTTAAGGCAACCAGGCACTGGTGTGAGGGAATTAGGTTAAGATCAAATAAAGCTAAATTGTCTGAAAATGTTGAAATTGCAGCCAGGATTGCGCATATTTTAAAAGTTTTAATGATTGACACTGGCTACATAAAACGGTAAAAACACGTTCATAAAAACTTTAGAAGACGTTTGAACAAACAGCTTAAGTCTTCGTCGGTTAAAATGAATAAAAAATTAAAAGTTAAAATAACATGTATCACTTCAAAGTTATGTAGATTATTTAAAAAAAGATTTGTCAATATCCGAGATATTTATATGGCCATTTCCTTACTGGCTGGTCAAACGCAAAACCTGACGCCAGTTACTGCTGTCCTCAACGTAAAGATGAAAACTTAGACAACTGGGGACAACCAATATTCTGAATATTTTTAATATTCATTTATAGTATACAATATATCTTCTATTTCAACTAAAAGTACTTTTCATGTATTTTTATATTTATTCTTATAGTAAAACCAACAACTGAAACAAATATCCAGGAAGGAGAGAGGCAGCAAGGGAAAAAGTAAGTACACCAATGTTTACTTTAAAATTGCTGGAATAATTTATTCTCTATAACAAGGGGATAAAGATTAATTTGCTTCTGAGAAAAAAATTATGGAATTCAGTACGGTAAGGTCAATTAGTAATTTACAAATGGTGGAAGGGATAGGTGGTGGCAGACATGGTCTTTTGGGAACATTGTTAATTGCATCAAATTTTATAAGTACTTAGATAAGGTAGTTAATGCTATTTGCTTTCTGCTTAAACGTAACATGAAGGATTGTCCAAATGTATTCCTTTTGTGATTTTATATTCAACTTTAATAAGTGTTACTGAACGCGACCGCTGTCCATTGCGATTGATAGTTGCACGAGGGTGATCCAATCACTCTGAGGGATTTTCGATAATCACCAATGTAATTATACCAACGTAATGAATACACCTTCACATTGGTGAACAATTAACTACCCTTTATTGTCATACCAGAAAAGGTGTATAGTTTTAACAGTTGTGGGGTTCTTGTTCAAAACCAGGATACTTTCGAGGAGGAAACTGACATTTTATGCTGTAGGAGCTAAAGTCCCCGATCGCGTGCTAAACGGTGTGAGTTGTGGAAAATTTTAAAAATCTAAAATGATTGCCAATCATTTTTATATCCGTTTCATAAAACGGAATCTTTTCTCTTGTTATAAAACAGTTGCCTAGTAGTAACAAGGTTTTACTCAACTTTCTAGAATTAAATCACAAAAGTGCCCTCTTTTGTCAGTGCCCCCCACTTGTGAGGTGCTTCCGCGGCCTATGGTGATTGGAAAACGATAAGTATACTTCTAACAAATTTTTGTAAAATATCTCTCTACAGTGTGCACTACTTCTAAATCCTTTGTATATTTTCCTAAGATTATCCTCTAAAAATTTTGAATTTTTCCCAGATGGGAGAGGGTGTAGCTTTCGCAACATAGGACCTGTAGCCTCCCTGCCACCTCCCCCAAGATGACTATTCCTTGGATATGTCCTAACGAGTAAAAAGCACAATCCATGCTCTGAATCACCAAAGCTAAATTTTTAATTTTTTTTTTCCATGGAAATGCGTCTTATCCACCTTTTGGAGAATTTTCCGTCCGTAAAATTTGAATTCGATTGTGAAAGAGTGAATGGCTGTGTTCACTAGTCAGGTTTCATTTGATCGATATGGTATGTGGGCTTTGTACAACTGACCCCAGTTTGTTAGTGTTAACCAACTTTCAAGTCAACTAACAGCGATAAAGAAGATCTGGTAATTCCACTTCTACCCAGTTTGGCTGCTGCGCAAATATATCGTAAGAAGCGGAAGACGTGATGTCCTGCCTCCCAAATTGGAGAGCAAAATGGGTAGATCCCAGAGATGGAAAGGAATCCCCTTTGACATGAGCCAATGAAATCCCATTTTTTGTCCCACCATGAAGATGTCGTCAGCCTTAATTATAAATTTGCAAACTACTCAAATTTCAAGGTCAAGCACTATTTCACGTGTGATCGAAGACGAAGGATTAAGCAGACACGGTCACAAAGAAATATTCATTCATTCGTTGAGGTTTATCAGCACTTAGGTAAGGCATTTAATCGTGTTTGCCTTCAAGTTAAAGCTAACGTAAAAGATTGCCCAAATGTCGTGGATAGTGAGTTTATGGTTAAGAAAGGTCACTGAACGCAATGGTTGTCCATTGTGATAATTGGTTGCACAAGGATTATAATTCTCTGATCTATTGCCCAAGTAAACCAATGGCGAAACTCCGAGGCAGTAATCAACTGGTTCAAGAACATTCAAGAAAAACACAATCACATATTCCTTTCATTTGACATCGTCGATTTTTATCCGTCCATTACCGAAGACCTCCTCAACAAATCAATTTCCTGGGCCAGCAACCAAATCACCATCACAGACCAAAAGATAAAAATCATCAACCACGCACGCAAGTCCCTTCTATTCGACGAAGGAAAACCATGTGTAAAAAAACAAACTAACGGAACGTTTGACGTGACCATGGGTAGCTACGATGGAGGAGACGTATGTGAACTTGTCGGCCTGTTCATGTTTGACAAATTGGAAGAAAGATTCGGAAAAGAGAACATTGGACAGTATAGAGACAATGGCCTGGCCACATTAAAGAAGGTAACTTGTAGACAAGCAGATAGATCAAGAAAAATAATGCACAAAATATTTAACAGCCTCGGCTTAAAGATCACCGCCCAAACCAACCAGAATGTGACGAACTTTGTAGACATCACCTTGGCCTAGCACGACTCAACGTATAAACAGAACAACAAACCAAACTTCTTTACGTATACAGCAACTCTAACCATCCAACATCAGTTCTGAAACAACTACCAACCTCAATCAACAAAAGCTTATCAAAACTCTCCTGCGACGCCCCAACTTTTCAAGAAGCAGTTCCATCATACCAAGAAGTCCTTAACCGCAGAAATTTCCCCACGCACTTTTCGTATGAGGACGGCAAAATGTCCGAGAATCCCCCTCCTAACCGACACCAGCGACACTGCAATGTTACCTGTTACAACCCGCCATACAGCAAAAACGTCTGGACCAACGCAGGTAGAAAGTTTCTCAGTCTCATTGACAAGGATTTTTCAACAACCGGTAAACTCCACAAAATATTTAACAAAAACACGGTAAAAGTAAGTTACAGCTCCATGAAAAAAAAAATCATCATTCATAAGCACAACGACCTTGTCCTTTCTAAAGCGTCAACAAGAAACCAACCACAACAGCCACAACCACCTCCAACATACAACTGGCGCGATAAAGACGACTGCCCTATTACTGGTAATTGTTTGGTATCAAACGTCATTTACAAAGCTGAAATAACGACAACAGACAACGTAGACACAAAACAGTATATTGGTATGAGATCCGGTGAGTTCAAAACACCATATAGAAACTACACAAAAAGCTTCCGGACAAAAAGTACCCCAACGGAACGGAATTATCTAAGGATGTATGGGAACTTAAGAAAACCTACGGAAATTATGAAATAAAGTGGTCTATTTTGAAACGCGTCCCCGCACACAAAGAAGGAATGAAGTGTTGCATCCTTTGCTTGGAAGAAAAACCACAAATTCTCAAGGCGAACAAAGCGAATCTGTTAAACAATATTCGGAAATCATTTCCGAATGCCGACATGTCAACACGCACTACTTATGGAACGCACGACATGAACGGAAGTAATGACCGGCACTTATAATTTAATCTGGGACAGCATGAAAGGGATAGTTCTAATTGGATTCTTTCTTAGTAGCCTGATGATTGCTTAGCAGCGTGAAATTTCAAGTAGCGACGTAAAGGACATTTTTATTTAAAATTTATATATGTTAACTATTAACAAATTTAGTTCATAACTGATGTGCAATAACTAATAAAGTGGAGAAAATCAAGAAAACAAAGCAGTAACCGAAAGAACCACTGGTAGAATAAATTTTTGTAAGCCAATAGACATTACGAAGAAAAAGGATACAGTCATAAGTACCGAAAAGCAGCCACATATCTAATATATTATAATAATGTATTAAATAGATATTCTTTTAGAAATGGCAAGAAAATCTGTTTTCATAGTTGGAGGGAATAGAGGCTGAACTCCCGCTTAAGTACCCCGTGTTCGGTTTGAAATTCCGTAAAACTATAACATTCTTTCAACAAAAGATAAATTCAACCCTGGATTAGAGAATTTCATCATGAAGTAAAATATCAAATTCCTCCTAGTCTTCAGAGATGAACTAATGATAAACGTAAACGACTTATTGTTTGCTCAATTCACATTTGTTAAGTTTTTAAGGTAGTCGGTGTGGTATTTATTGATTTTAAGAAGGCGTTTGATTCAGTTTCTCACTCCATTTTATTACAAAAATTACAAAGTTTGGGAATAGCAGGCATTATCTGGCTCTGGATAAAGGATTATCTACAAGATAGACAAATGTCAACAATTGTAAATGGATCAAAGTCTGACTCACATGAAGTTAAATTTGGAGTACCGCAAGGGTCGGTTCTAGGACCGATCCTTTTTTCTCTGTTTTGTAATGACCTTCCTGAAATTATACAAGATAAAGAAGAGGTAATTGAAATGTATGTGGATGACACTACCATCTATGTGATCGGACCAGACCCTGACAGCGTTGCATCTATTCTAGATAAGACATTACAGAAACTGTTTAGGTGGTGTCTGGAAAATTTATTGACTATTCATTCTGGAAAAACTGAATACATGTTGCTGGGGTGTTCCCGGTTTATTCGACCGTTTCAGCAGATCAAGCTTGGGGAGTTCAATATTAAACAGGTTAACACAAAAACGTTTCTTGGTGTAAAAGTGGATTGTCGCCTCAAATGGGATATCCATGCCCTGAAAGTGGTTGAATCGTTGAGTAGGAAATTAAACCTGCTTAAATCATTTCACTTTCTACCTTTGCAAGCAAGATTGGACTTCTATTTTAAAGTTATTTTACCATCTATAACTTATGGAATTCTTACATGGGGATCTGTAGGAAAGATAATATTTGATAATTTGGAAAGGATCCACATCAGGGCAGCACGGATTATCTATCATTACGCTTGCGACCAGCCATCAAGTGAAGTCCAAAGACTAGCAAATTGGAGACCACTCAAATTATTTTATAATCTGAAATTGTTAAATTTAATTTTCAAAAAGTATCACAATCAGTTACCATTAACGCTTCAGAATTTATTCGTGAAGAGAAAGGAAGTTTATAATTTTAGAAAAGTAAACTGCTTAAAACTTCCAAAGTTCAAGACAGATTATATGAAAAAATCTGTCGGGTATCAAGGGACAATTTTATGGAACTCTTTGGAAAACAAAGTTAGACTTTTAGGCAGTTACACTGCTTTAAAAAATAATTTTATTTAGAATTTTTTTAAGGTAGTATAAGGTATATTTATTATTTTTAAATTAGTACATTCACGACCACTTCGGCTTTGCTGTAATTAATATCGTGATTAAATAAATGATTATTATTATTATTATTATTATTAAATTTTAAGCATTATACATGGCTTGCTTTAATTAGTTCTTCTGTATTGAAAATTTATGACATTCTTTACTCTGGAAACTCCAAAAAGGATTGTAAACATGAAATGAAAATTACGATCGTTTGTTTAAAAAAAAGTTTCGAAAAGACAAAGAACGGTGTTTACTGCTCTTGTGTATCTCACTTAGTTCTGAAGATATTTAGATAAGTAGAATAGCAAGGAACTCCTGTCAGATTTGTAGGTGATCTCTCCTTAAAAGGCTCCTTCATGTGGTATCACCCAGAATAAAACGAATATGTTTTGGAACACCAAATGCGTATGGTAAAGGTTTAAGGCTAATCATTTTTTAATCCTGTACTGGCCGACCCTCGAGACAGGAATGTAGTTTATCAGAGGGTTATAGGGAGGTTCCGCCCTCCAAAGACTGTAAGGACATAAATAACTGGAGCATCAAATTTAGAGCAAAATTGGATTTGGTCAGGTAGGAAAAAATCCGTTTTGGTTGCTGGTTCATATTTTAATTTACGTATTAGGGCCGACGAGGGGATGATTGACCTTACATTGCCTGAATGCGTATGAAGTTGAATTCGGGAAATTTTTGAAGGGTACAATGTTCCTTCAAATTAAGCTGGACACCCCAGTTGGCTTAGACGATGCCTCTCATTGACGAGTAAAGTCATTTGGCGTTAGCCAAACAGAAACAAATTAGTTACCAAGTGGCAGCTTTGTTGGTAAAGAGTTCACAAAGCTGTACCCAATATAGGAGTTAAATAAGCTTATTTTTGGTTGATTAAAACTATGATTCAAGTTGTTTTAACGCAGATAGGGTTCGAATGCGGATATGGGTCCTGATTACGGGCATGTTTTTTTGCTTCTAAGTACGCGCTTTGCAGCACGGCTTTCGAGTTTTTTTAATAGTATTCGTTTTGTTTAACGAACTTGTGTAACCATTTATTCAATGTTGTTTGGAAACGGTTTGTAAGACTTTGAACGGTAGATGTTGCCTCAGGAGGAATAACAATTATTTTACCAATTTACTGACCGTATGTAGATTGGTATACTGCTGTGGCGAAATTGCTACATGATACGATCAGTGGCGTGGCTAGAATAAACTATTTTGGGGGCTGTTGGCGGTAGTGGCGTTCAAATGGGGTACTAGCCCTGAAACTGAGTGAACACTATTGCAGAACGGTGATACTGAAGAAATAATTAGAATATCATCATGAGACAGGTTAAACGCATTGTGATTACATGATTACTATAACATGCATGACTCTTAAATCAACCTCCAGCCATCTTAACTTCTTTAAAGCTGAAATAACTTCCCGTCTAAATGTATGCCTGAAGAATTTTCACAGAACTAGTTTTCAAGTACTTTATGCCTTCCATGCTCAAAAACATTCGGAGTCGCTGATCTGAGTTAAACTAAAATGGTCTCTTTTCTTTTGCATATTCAGTTTTACAATTCCATTCTAAATTTCCTAGGATAAAACTGTTTGGTTTCATTTGAATGACGTGTGAAAAAATAAAATTTCGATTCACTGCGTAATTTCACATGGAATGTTTTCACTAACACTGGATTGGGCAACACTTTAACTCTAGAAATACTTTTCATATCTTAAATTTTAAATAATCGGTAAACTGTCCGCAAATTTAAAAAATGAGCTTTAAACAATTATCTTACAAGGAAAATACTGATAATAACATCTTCTTTAATCACTATACAGTTAAAAGTTGCCGCAAAATCAAGTCTATTCTCTTTCTGCGAGCTAAATGTCACACGCATATTAGCCATCTCTATATTTGTGACAACTTTGAACAAAACAATTGATTTTAGAAATATAGTGAAACGAATCACAAAATTTTTACGAGATTACAATCTCTGAAACACACACATAGATTAAATAATTCAAATACTTGGCTCGGCAGAAATTCAACGTTTGAGATGAGGTGAATCATGTACTGTAGAATGCACCTGAAGGACTCGAATTTTGGGAAGAATTTAAACTTTCTTTGTCGTCTGCGATGTTGACTTTATGAAGTTCATGTGAAAAACTGAAACATAATCAGAACTGCATATAAATAATAACCCTCTCTGTGACCGTATCATCCTCGTGACTGCAAAATAGACAAAGTTTACCTTCTTGGGCATGGTGGTGACAGAAATTGTCCGTACAAGAGAACTTGAAGATGAGTAACTGAAAATTTTGTGGGGAACAACCCGCCAAGTCCCCTCCTAGCTACGCCACTGGATTCGATTGCTGTGGCTTTGCATGCTTTGCATCCACATCCTTGCCGGTGATCGTACTCATGGCGATACTGTTGTTATTTACAGTCGTCTCGATTTTAGCTGTATCCGCATCCGCATTAGCTATGATGGAGATGTGGATTAACGTTTAGTATAATTTAGGCTGTATTAATGAAGAAGATCGAATGAAACTTGAAGTTTCTCTTTTTACTTATTTCATTTTGTGATCCGTGTTCAGTAGGCCAAATGACAGGAAGTCAATTTACCATAGTGGCATTGATTAGCTTAAACACGTTCAATTACGTAGGGAACGATAGTTTATTGCTGCTTTTCTCTTTTTAACAGATTGTGGTTACGGAGACATGTCAGACTTTGATTATCCTGAGTATCCTGAGAATGAACCCACTGACGAAAGTAAGCATTTTTGTTAATTTAAAGTTAGATTTTTGGGGTGATTGTTGTATTTGTGCATTCATTTAAAAACTCTTACCTCTCTGGTAATACAAAATTGAAATTCATCTCTTTAGTTGGTCGCTAATCCCGTCATAAGTTCTTCTTTAAAAGCGATTGATAGAATTATGAAGATGGTTTATTATAGGAAAATCAAAAGCAAACGAGTAATTGCAGTCATTTTAATTGAAAAAGAATGACAAATATAAACGCAAATTCAAGAAAAAGCGAGCGATGTATATGTAACGTTTTCACCGATGTCGAGGCGGGATGCTACCATGAATGTTGTGTTAAATATTAGCCGTAAAGATCAAGATGGAGATACAGGCGTCACCAAATCGTGAGAACTGTTGATCTTTACAGAACAACAAGCCAAATACAACTGCCGTAGCCGCCACAACACCAGCTAGTTTGAAGGTGTAGATATAGGACTCCAAATAAGTTACCTATTTTAATTGATGTATTCTTAGCCCTTCCCGGTCCTAGACGTCATCCCTTAACAAGAAAAATCGTCTGGAGTTGGCCATAGTCAAATTGTCTGGCGTTATGACAGTAAATCAAATTGCGTTTGCCTGAGTTAAATCAAAATTTCGGGTAGGAACGGAAAAGAGTTAAGTAGAGTTGCAACTTAAGACTGATTTCCACTGGGTGTAAAAATTCAAGTGGGTAACGTAGTACTTTGAGTCGATTGCTTAATATTGGCTGAAGCAAAATGTCTAGCGGAAAAGTTGACTCCATATCAATTTTTTTACAGTAGAATTGTCGGCCGCGCGACTTCTTACACCCGATGGAATATCAGCCTTTAAATCGTTAAGGGACAGGGTTTGCCCCTTTGACGCGTAAACTTGTCTGGTATTATCCGGTGCACCCTAACCCTTCAATGGGTAAATTTCGATATCTCGCCGAAAAGTTTAAGTGACGACCATATATTCCTTAAAATTGGCAACTTGTTTGCAGTTCTATATCTCTAAGAAGAGTAGTACTTTGCATTATATCACGGATTCCAGATATTTAGCTTGCTCTTAGAATAATTAATGCGACAGACAAGTCGAGATGGTATTCTGGAAAAGTTGGATGATAAATAATAACCAAGCCAATCTGATAGGGCAGGAATAACTTGTGCTTCATATTCTGAAGAATTTTTCGCAGCCGAATCATTGACACTAAACCGTGCTTGTACACGTATAATTGACGAAATCAGATAGCAAGTAGTTTTCAATTTCTCGACCAGTTAACCTAGTAGAAACAGTATAATAGTAGTCTTACGAGGAATGTATTGAAAAGGAGTTTATTACAAGTTGGTTATATTTGAAGAGAAAACAGTGAAACTACCTTAACTTTAATATTTCCGTAACGCTTGCCCGAACGATAATTCAAATAATGGCTGCTACCTTAAAACTTCTTTCTCGTCGATACTATTTGGTAATTCCTGCAGTGTTGCATGATATTTTTCTAATTAACGTCCTCGGCTTAAAAGAATTCCGACATTGATCTTTCTCTTTTTTGTATAACTAACTTAAAAATTTAATTAACCATAAAGCATCCTTCTGCCAACAGCTGTGCCAATTCTGCAGTTAGAAAAACATTTGAAGATCTCCATGTACACCATAAACAAGTATCCTACTCAAATTCAATCAACGATTAATTTACTTCACGAACGAAGATCTGCTGATATATTTCTTTGGGATTTCCAAACGGAAACGCCAAGGTGGCCTCGACATGTGGCCTCTGAAACGGTATTTATACCTCGACGAAAACCTACTTAAGACCACCCTTGAAAAAGCACTCTTGCGAAGTTTTTGCTTAAAAGTGCTTGAAACTGGAAAAATCGGGAAAATCATGTACAAATAAGTACAATAACCGGAGAAGTTTCGAAAACGAATATAAGGTGCTACTCAGCGTCATTTGACTGAAGAAAACATTCCGGGAAGATTATAGACTCATGATTGTTTGATCGGCGGAGCTAAACTACTGAGAATTACGTGTGACATATTTACCAAAGGACGAAAATGGACGGGCTAGATAATTTTCACTAAAATCATCTGAACATTACAGATAAAATCCTGTACGGTGATTCGATTCCTGGTGTATTAAAGCTACCCCGTCATTTGCTTCCATATCTTAACTAGCAATTATAAGGAGAAAGTTTACGTAAGCTATGGCGCTGGTGGCAGTACACAAAGTAGTTCCAATTCTACAACTGTGAAGCAAACTTCATATTAGAAACTTAGAAATTTTTTTCCCTCTTTCAAAGATGCTTCTAAGCCATTCCAATCGCTCATGTAACGTTTTTCGTTGAACACATTTCAAAGTTACCGGGTTTTTAAGAGTCGCCGTGACCTAGAAACTGTGAAAATGTTCTTCCTCATGTGTTTACTGGAGCCAGGGAGGCGTCAACAATACACTGGGGATTATTAGTTCCTTTTGTTGCAAAAAAGAAATCCATATCAATAAACCGGGAAGCAATTACCAGAAGTGGTAATTTCCTGAATGAAGTTTAGGATTAGGGTTAGGTTTAGGATTGGGATTAGGATTTGCGTTAGGGTCAGGTAACTCTAAACCTAGTGGCGACACAAGAGAAATTGACGCCTGGTGTCAGGACCGAAAAATACCGACCCTCACGATCCCGATCCTTATCTCCAGAAAAAAAAAGTAAAGAAAGCTGAAAACGCAGCCGTGCGCTAACCGAGGGCTAGGATGCCCTGGGTGCCCACAAAACATCCGGATGGGAAAAAAATTGATTTTTTTTTTCAGCAAGGAATCTCTCGAATGCTACAAAAGTTGCTGACAATCACAGGTATGTATCATGTGGAATTGTTAGCCTCTAAAACAAGAATTGCTCCAATGAAAGCACACACCATACCTAGATTAGAAATGATGTCGGGAAGAATTCTAGCAAGGCTGATGACCAGATTTAAGACTGCACTTGAGGCTTAGGTAGAAATTAAAGAAATTCATTACTGGTTGGATAGTAAGACAGTTTTTGCTGGATTAACAACAGAGGTAAATGGAAACAATTTGTTCGGCCCAGGGTAAATGAAATTCTGAATTTGTCTAGAAAGGAAAATCGGAGTTATTGTCCACGAAAACAAAATCCTGTTGACCTACGTTCAAGAGGAGTTATTCCAAGCAGATTAAAAGGAAATGCGTTGTGGTGGAAGGGACCATCGTCGTTATCAGGTACTGAAAATAAGTAGCAAGTGAAAGAAGGGATAAGAGACACAAGTGAAAGTCTAGAGGAAATCGAGAAGACTGTAGTCATGGAAATTCAAGTTAATGAGACTGGAGAGGTGGGAGAAATTCGGCCAAGGAATGATGACGGATAGATGGTAGAAGATGTAGAAAGGGACAATGTTGGTGAGAAAGACCCCGGAGGGCAGTGGCCTTTCACGCACGTTGGAGAACTCGAGTCGTAGCTGAGCCCTGGAGGTTCAACGGAAAGGGGAAGTTTGTCGAATATTGTAAGTAATTATTTGGTTTGTCGTTAGTACACATGAGTTCGTAACTGTAGTCGTTGAACTGACTATTTGATTGATTTTTTTGTTGAACTTTGAGCCTTAGGCTTAATTAATCATTCACACTATGTCAAAAAACAAAGAACTATGTATTCTGACCCTCCTTCTTTGCCTACACCTTATCCCCTAATTGGGGGTCTGTCGCCATGATCCCTTTTCTCCATTGACACCTGTCCTGGGCAGCTTGCTCTTTAAGGCCCAGTTCCTCCATCCTTTCTCTTAATCCGTCTTTCCATCTTTTTAGTTGTCGTCCTCTACTCCTCTTACCCTTTATAGGTTGTTTCCACGCCTGGCGTACATAATCATCCTCATTCTTTCTTAGTAAATGCCCATACCAGCGTAGTTTATTGCGTTCAACAATCGTCATCACGCTAGTTATTACTGTTGTCCTTCTTCTGACTTTCTCATTTCTTAACTTGTCCTTTAAGGTCACACCCAACATCATTCTTAACATTCTCATGTCTGCTTTATTTAACTTTCTTTCATCTTTCTTCTTTAATCCCCAAAACTCTGAGCCATACTTCGTCACCGGCCTGACCACTGTAGTGTATATCTTTGCTTTTAATCTCATCTGCATCCTTTTGTCATTCAAAACAGTTTTCACCTCCCTCCATTTCATCCAACTTGCACTCACTCTTGCCTGTACCTCCTTTTCGCAGCCTCCTTTATTGTCGATCAGTGATCCCAAGTACTTAAAATTTTCACCTGTTTTAGTTCATCTCCATGTGCATCTCTGATGTTCACCTGTTCTTTCCCGTTCTTACTAGGTATCATCGTTTCCGTCTTTTTAGCGTTCACCTTTAACCCATACTTCTCCATACTCTCTTGCTACTTCAAAAGTCTCTCTTGTAGTTGTTCTTCACTGTCCGCCATAATCACCAGGTCGTCTGCAAAGAGCAACTCTTACAATTTTTCTGCTCTCAGATGCTCCGACAGGACGTCAATGATAACCGCAAACAAGAGTAGACTCAATGCTGATCCTTGATGAAAGCCCACTCCGATTTCGAATTCTCTCAACAATCCTCCCATTGCTCTCACCGCTGTCTTACAATCCTGGTATGTTTCCATGACCATGCTCACTAGCTTCTCTGATACCCCTCTTCGTTGTGAGCACCAGTACAATACTTCCCTTGGTACACGATCATACGCTTTCTCTAGATCAACAAAACCACAAAACACTGCTAGATTTCCTTCTATCCTTTTCTCCACCAATTGTCTGACAATGAATATTGCGTCTACCGTGCTCTTTCCAGTCATGAAACCGAACTGGTTAGGGTCAAGTTCTACCATTTTTCGAATGCGTTTGTCCAATATTCTTTGCAAGATCTTTAGCCCATGTTCCAATAATTTAATTCCTCGGTAATTTCCACACTCCAAAATGTCGCCCTTTTTTTCTTAAAGTTGGGTACTATCAGGCTTTTTCTCCAATCATCCGGGATCCTTTCTTTCTCCCACACTCCTTTCAGTAGATCCGTCATCCAAATCAAGCATTCCTCACCACCTGCTCTCAACATATCAATACTAATTTCGCTGACTCCTGGTGTTTTACTGCTTTTCATTCCTTTCATTGCCTCTCTCACGTCTTCCACCTCTATCCCTTTTCCCGGTCCTTCCACTTTATATGTTTCTATTATCTCTGCCCGCTTATTTTCTACGTTGAGGAGTTCTTCAAAATATTCTGCCCACCTTGAACTAATCTTCTCTTCATCAAATAACATTTTCCCTTCCTCATCTTTAATGATATCAATGTTCCCCGTCTCTTCATGCTCTCTCTGTCGTGCCTTTGCGATCCTGTAGATTCGCTTCTCCCCTTCTTAGGTCTCTAATTGATCATATAATTCCTGTGTACTTTGCTTTCTGGCGATTGCCACGATCTTTTTGGCTTCTCCTTTCTTAATCCTGTATTCTTCCTTGTCTCCTTAAAACATTGACTTCTGACATATTTTAAATTCTAGCTTCTTCTCCTTGAGTACATGTCTCGCATCCTCATTCCACCACCATGATTCTCTTTGTTTTCTTCTGCCAGGTTTCGTTCTTCCTAAAACCTCTTCACTCGCCTTTCGTAAAGTCTGTTTTAACTCTTGCCACATTTCCTCCACCTCTCTTTCTTCAACCCTTGCTACGTTCATCTTTTTCACCACATCTCTGAACTTTCACTTTATTTCCACCCTCTTTAATTTCCATATCATAAATCTTCCTACCTTTCTGACCTTTCGTTTATGTTATGTAGGAGGACCCTCCGGATGACGCTAAATGTGAGATAGTGACGTTTTGTCTCGGTGTGTTGGTCTGTCGTCTCTTAAATAGCGTTCCGCGTAGTTTCTATTTATAGATCACATGATTTCCGGTCACCACTGAGACTCAGAGAAACAACTCGCTCATTTTACAGAGATTGACCGGGAGATCATCGTGTTATCTTTATAGTTTTTGCTTTAACTCTTCAAAATACGCTGAAAAACCTGAAAAAATTGCGAAGATGGTAAGCACAAAGTATTGCTGTTGGGGAAAGTGCAACAACGATTCAAGATACCCAGAAAGATTGCCGAAGTCGCTAAAAGAAATGCAGGCGGCGGGGAAGATCTTCATTCCATTCCCGAAGCCATCTCTAGATATTGAGAAATGCAAGCGCTGGATAAACGCTTGTTCCAGAGAAGGCTTTGACATATCTAAAGTAACAAGAAGTACGTATATCTGTGCCGTCCAATTGGTTGGATATAAGGGACCCACTGCTGAAAATCCAGATCCTTTGAAGTCAAACTTTACTACAAAAGAGTACAAGAAGGCGACTGCACCGAAAACGAAGGCACCCAAATCTAGATGGTATTCACCTCTAAAGACATGTAAACTCGATTCCAGTTGAGGCTTTGATGACAAAAAAGATTCTGCAGATGTATTTTTGCAAAATGTTGATGCTATACCCGACCCTGAATCGGACGAAACCGCGGAATATATTTCTACAAGTACTGGTCGTGTGGTATTAAACAAAGGATCGCAAACACAATACTCGAAGTACATTCTTTCTTCGAAAGTGGAAACGATGCTTCTACGAAATGAAGTAAATACAATTAAGAAAGACTCAAAAGTTATTTCAAGCCTAGCACTTGAACATATTGCTAAAAATTCAGAAAATATGAAACATTTTACTGGACTGAACACGGAACAGTTTGAAGCGCTGTACAAATTCCTTAATAATGTTTGTCCGCTACATGAGATAACATACTGGAATGCAAAAGAGTCCACTGGTTCCTCAAGAGGAAATTCAGGCCCAGAATCAAAGATATCTGACAAAGAAAAGCTATTCATTACCTTGGTGAGACTACGAAGGGGACTTACCATACAAACTATGGCAATTTTAATGAGTACACCACAGAGAACTATCGGGGAAACTACGATTCGAAAGATATTTACAACTTTCACCCAACTAACGTATAAAATTTTTAGAGACATGGAATCTGTCATGTTTCCCTCGTACGACGTTTTAAGGCGATATGTGCCAAAGGTTTACAAGAACATGAAAAATATCCGTTGTACTGTTGACTGTACAGATATCTTTGTACAGACGTCGAGTAATTTTGCAAGACAAGGAAATACCTACTCTTCCTATAAGCACACTAACACTTTTAAATGTGTAATGGCAGTCAGTCCAAATGGAAGTGGTTGCTTAAAACTCTTTAAAGACTGTGGAATTTTAAAACACATAAATCCTGGCGACATCATACTAGCAGATCGTGGATTCACAGTCCAAGAACTCTTGAATCCTCTGAGGGCCCACCTAAAGACGCCTGGGTACACGCATTTCAAAAAACTTTCGAGCAATAACTCTCTCCCAGAATGCAGTAAGGTTAGATAAAATGTCATCTCTAACATCAACATCGACATAGATTCTTTCTGATGTTTAAGAAGACGTGAGAGCTTGGATGTATTTGAGGTAGATGAACGATCTTCAAGCTCGATATTCAGAAAATGATTTCTGAGACCCAGACGGGGATCGAACCCGCAACCCTCTGATGACTGGTTAGACGCTCTAACCATTGAGCTACCGAGACTGAGATGGTGAGCTAAGGTGCAAATTCGATATACATGTGCGACCTAAGCGGAAGCCACTATATATTAATAATGATTGAGATAGTCTCAAATATATCCAAGCTCTCACGTCTTCTTAAACATCAAACTATCTCAATCATTATTAATATATAGTGGCTTCCGCTTAGGTCACACATATATATCGAATTTGCACCTTAGCTCACCATCTGAGTCTCGGTAGCTCAATGGTTAGAGCGTCTAACCGGTCATCAGAGGTTTCCGGGTTCAATCCCCGTCTGGGGCTCAGAAATCATTTTCTGAGTATCGAGCTTGAAGATCGTTCATCTACCTCATAGATTCTTTCTATTGAAACTGGCCCTTGTTGGGCATATTATACGAAGTTACCCAACTTTCTTTCAGTTACTAGCAACTGCATCTGTATTTGGTAGTAATAAGAATGAGAAGTTTTGAGGTAGCACTTCCCATCTTTAATCGAGAAGCACTGCCTACTCAGGACATCTTTTGCAATGGACACATTTCCTTAGGTGACATCTTCAATAGTATTTTCTTTAAATACCTTTAAGCTTTTAATTTCCAAAAGACCATCATCATCGACAAGTCCATCTGGAGAACAGCCCAGAAAAGGAAATGTAGGATTGACCCACAACCCAGTTTGAAATACTTTATTTTGAGTCTGTTCTTCATATTTTTGAATGGCCTTTGCTTCACTTTCAAGGCCATATTTCAAAAATGTTGTACCACAAGGTGGCTCCATTTTCCACATATTGGAATATATAAAGTTATAGGCTCTAATTGTTGTATCTTTACTCCCATCTTTTACAAGCTTGTCTATTCGACAAGCAGTTAGGCAATTGGAAGCTGTAAGTCGCCAAAACCTTTGACCGGACCAATCTTCAGACTCACTTTGGTTGTGAGTATGTGGCATTTTCTGCGTTCGCGGTAGGGTAAGATTTTCCAATAGTTGTTTAATTTTTTCCTTCAGAATGTTTTTATTTTCTGTATAAAGGCTATAATAATCATAGGTCATTTCGATCAAAGTCTCCCCCATAGAAACATCACCATTTTCATTTTTAGAAGAAATTGTGTGTAAATCACGCATAAGATCATTAATGTGTTCATTCTTCACATGTCGTCTGTTCGTTGGCTTAGGGTCAAAGTCAATCAGGTTCACTTTAGAACTTTTCTTTTCCTTGGAAGAGTAGCTCGTAGAGGATAATCTCTGGGGATTTTTGTCCCTTTTCTTCTCCTTGTTCCATGTGCACAGTTTGTTTGTGCACGGCACGGTTACTGTAGGACCATGTTTTTCGACGTGGTCATGTAAGTATAATAACAACGCCGCGACATGACTGCAGACGCCCAAGGCAGATACTTTGCAAGGCTCACAAGAAGCATGTATTGCTGCTCCACTGGCCTTGGAAAGAATTACTAACACGTTATGAGGGAGATCGTTCCTCATTGATGGCCAAACATGCGCTCGAGCAAAGTAGTGTTCGTCCGATCTTTCGTCCATGATATTAGGGACAAAGCCGGAGTCCACGTATTTCCTTGCGTTTTTTAATGGCCTATCAGTCATATGGCCAAGACCATGGTCGTCATTTTCATCGTCTTTGTTTACGTTTTCGACAACCTTAATCGACTCCAGAGCATAATAATGGATATGTTCATAATTGAACATCGAGGGTATGTCTTGTGACTGAAAATTATTCCAGTTAGCCGATGGAATAGTCGGGGTCTTTTGTATCCTTATTTGATTCATCTTGCTGCACATTGCTAGGGTTTTTGCTTTCCTTTAGAACTTTGGCAGCAAACCACTTTCCATCGTCGATGCTTACATCGAGAATAAGGTGATTTCCAGAGAAAATACAATCACGAACTCGCTTTACAAGCCCACTTCGCTTACCGCTTTGCTTGAGGCCTCTACATTTAAGCCAGCGTTTTATCTGATCTACAGTACAATAATCTGGATCTTTATCAAAGCGACAACCTGGGACAGCATCATCTTCAGTTAGAATTGCTAAACGGCGAGCCGAAGTACTAGCTATAGACTCCATTTTTATAGTGACTGTTTAACAGGATGAATGCACGTGTGAGTTTCTTTGTCTGAGTCAAGCAAAGTGTCAAAATCTGTGACGTCAACTGCGCGGAACGCTATTGTTAAGATAAAACGCGGATGCGAATTTGCAGATTGGCGAAAAAGTGGATTGGCGGAAAAGTGGATCGGCGGATTTGGGGATAAAACGCCAATTTGGCAATAAAACGCGGATTTGGAGTTAAAACGCAGTAAACGTGCCGGCTAGCTTTGCACAAACGCAGCGACGCTGCAGATAACGAATTCAAACTAAATTGAAAAACAAATGGAAAAGAAAATTATAGTTTCTCTCTAGAAATGTCAAGTATGAGTGTAGAACCTGGTTTATATACAGGTCGCCAGGAGTGGTACCGAATTATATGTACCAAAAATAACCTTTGAGAAATGATAACAGATGTGGAACAGGGGCCTCTTACATTTAAGCGCATAAAATTTACGGGGTACATGCGCGTTATGTATTGAGCTTATTCACTGTAAATACACATGTTTGCGACTACGATAAACGGACCTGCGCTTCTAAACATATTTAAACGATAAGTTTAATTCAAAAAACAAACGTTCGTCTAAACAAACATATCAACGCACGAGAGCAAAACATAAAGACATTGATTCATTTCGCGGCTGCCTAAACATCTGATGTGTGTTTTTCTGGTGGAGATATCTCACTTCACGAAGAAACGCTGCGTTTATAAACAGGAGATGCACATTTTGATGTCAAAGTGTTATACGGGGAAACTGCATGTTTGCACGGAGAAGAGGCAGTGGCCCTTACCGGCCAACGTAGAAAACTTTCACGACAGTAATCACGTTTGTCCCTCCCCCGTCAATGTAAAGCCTCGAGTTTCGGCTACCATAAAAATATTTGGACACGATAATACACACCGTAAATTTAAAACAATGTGAATCTCTTGTCAATTAACTAACGTAAAGGAATAGATAACAAAGATGTACACTGGCATAGCTTATAACACCAGAACGTTTGATCTGGTACGTATAATTCTAACGGCCATATATCAAATAACGCGAAGAGCGAAACTCAGCAACCAAACCAAAATTCAACAGTTTCTGAGACAGAAACGGTTCGTTCTTTCCAATTTGGAGCCGATAATAGAATGCTGACATGTATTTGAAACGAAAGTAAACTACAAAGTATGTAAGTAAAAAGCGCGTGGAAAATCTGTTGATGAGTTACGATAAGGACTGTTTGTAGTCAACGAAACCGCATGTAATTAATCGCACAACAGGAAAGTTTAAAGACAATGCAAACCATTTAAACCCAACAAAACACAATTTGCACATCTTTAGACAGTGAGTCTACCATATTGCCCCCCAACAGGGAAAGATAGTACGAAAAAAACGTTTAGGTTTAATAAGACTCCTCCCGATATCCGTTGAAAGGTTTACTTTCCACACGTCTTTTTCCTTTCACACTTTATTTTTTATTGAAAAATATAACTGAACGAGTACTACACGTTTTGTGTCAGGGGTATGTTGATTGGTCCGAAATATTCTCACTCCACTGCATTTCATTCGAAAAATATTTCAGCATGTTCTTTGCCCAAATTGAAAAGAATGAACCATTTCTGTCTCAGACAATATTGACTTTTGGTTCGCTTGCTTCGATTCCTTCGTTGCGTTATTTCATAGCCTCTGTTGCCAGACTTAACGTTGTGGGTTATATGAACTATAAAAGGATAAAGTGCGTAGCTATCACTGTAAATAAGTATTTACATCTTTGTTGCCTATTCCTTTGTGTTAGTTAATTGATATTCAATTTACAATGCGCTGTACTATCGTTTCCAAATATTTTCATGGTAGCCGAAACTCGTGCATTTACATTAACGGGTGAGGGACAAACGTGATTATTCTCGTAAAAGTTCCCTACGGTGGCCGGTAAGGGCCACCACTACTTCTCCCTGCAAACATGCTGTCCCCCCTTTTAACACTTTAATATGGAAATGTGCATCTCCTGTTTATAAACGCAGCTTTTCTTCGTGAAGTGAGATATCTTCACCGGAAAAACACACATCAGATGTTTTGGCAGCCGGGACATGGATCAATTTCATTAGGTGTTGCTCTCGTGAGTTGATATGTTTGTTTAGATTATCGTTCTGTTTTTGAATTAAACTTATCGTTTAAATATGTTTAGAAGCGCAGGTCCGTTTATTGTAGTCACAAACATGAGTATTTGTAGTAAATAAGCTCAATACATAACCCGCATATACCCCGTAAAACCTATGCGCTTAAATTTAAAAGGCACCTGTTCGACATCTGTCTTTTATTCTCAAAGGTTATTCGAATTCTGAACTTTTCGATTAAAAACGAATGTAATTCGGTGCCGCTCCTAGCGATCGGTATGCAAACCAAGCTCTATACTCGTACTTGACATTTGTAGAGAGAAACGATAATTTTCTTTTTCATTTGTTTTTCAGTTTAGTTTGATTTCGTTATCTGCAGCGTCGCTGCGTTTGTGCAGAGCTAGCCGGCACGTTTACCGCGTTTTAATTCCAAATCCGCTTTTTATTCCCAGATTCCCGTTTTATTGCAAAATCAGCGTTTTATTGCAAAATCAGCGTTTTATTGCAAAATCAGCGTTTTATTCCCGAATCCACGTTTTTTCCCCGAATGAGCGTTTTATCCCCAAATCAAGGAATCCACTTTTCCGCCGATCTGCAATTCCGCATCCGCGTTTTATCTTAACCATTTAAGAGACGACAGACCAACACACCGAGGCAAAACGTCACTGTCTCACATTTACCGTCGTCCGGAAGGTCCGCATTCATAGTTCTTTTTCTTTTGACAAGGTGTGAATGATTAAATAAGCCTAAGGCTCAAAGTTCAACAACAAAAATACAATGAAATAGTCGGTTCAACGACTACAGTTACGAACTCATGTAAACTTACTACAAACCAAATAATTACTTACAATATTCGACAAACTCCCCCCTTCTGTTGAACCTCCAGGGCTCAGCTACGACTCGAGTTCTCCAACGTGCGTGAAAGGCCACTGCCCTCCGGGGTCTTTCTCACCAACATTGTCCCTTTCTACATCTTCTACCATCTATCCGTCATCATTCCTTGGCCGAATTTCTCCCACCTCTCCAGTCTCATTAACTTGAATTTCCATGACTACAGTCTTCTCGATTTCCTCTAGACTTTCACTTGTGTCTCTTATCCCTTCTTTCACTTGCTACTTATTTTCAGTACCTGATAACGACGATGGTCCCTTCCACCACAACGCATTTCCTTTTAATCTGCTTGGAATAACTCCTCTTGAACGTAGGTCAACAGGATTTTGTTTTCGTGGACAATAACTCCGATTTTCCTTTCTAGACAAATTCAGAATTTCATTTACCCTGGGCCGAACAAATTGTTTCCATTTACCTCTGTTGTTAATCCAGCAAAAACTGTCTTACTATCCAACCAGTAATGAATTTCTTTAATTTCTACCTAAGCCTCAAGTGCAGTCTTAAATCTGGTCATCAGCCTTGCTAGAATTCTTCCCGATATCATTTCTAATCTAGGTATGGTGTGTGCTTTTATTGGAGCAATTCTTGTTTTAGATGCTAACAATTTCACATGATACATACCTGTGATTGTCAGCAACTTTTGTAGCATTCGAGAGATTCCTTGCTGAAAAAAAAAATCAATTTTTTTCTCATCCGCATGTTTTGTGGGCACCCAGGGCATCCTAGCCCTCGGTTAGCGCACGGCTGCGTTTTCAGCTTTCTTTACTTTTTTTTTCTGGGGATAAGGATCGGGATCGTGAGGGTCGGCATTTTCGGTCCTGACACCAGGCGTCAATTTCTCTTGTGTCACCACTAGGGTTAGAGTTACCTGAACCTAACACTAATCCTAGTCCCAATCCAAAACCTAACCCTAATCCTAAACTTCATTCAGGAAATTACCACTTCTGGTAATTGCTTCGCGGGTTATGGAAATGGGAGCTTAAGAAAGCACGACGTGACCTTGCAATAGGATTTCTTTTTTGCAACAAAAGGAACTAATAATCCCCAGTGTATTGTTGACGCCTCCCTGGCTCCAGTAAACACATGAGGAAGAACATTTTCACAGTTTCTAGGTCACGGCGACTCTTAAAAACCCGGTAACTTTGAAATGTGTTCAACGAAAAACGTTACATGAGCGATTGGAATGACTTAGAAGCATCTTTGAAAGAAGGAAAAAAATTTCTAAGTTTGTAATGTGAAGTTTGCTTCACAGTTGTAGCCAACCAGTACACAGTTGTGTATTGGCTTCGGCGCCACAGCTTTCGTAAACTTTCTCCTTATAATTTCTAGTAAACATATGGAAGCAAATGACGGGGTGGCTTTAATGCTCCAAGAATCGAATCACAGTACAGGATTTTATCGGTAATGTTCAGAGGATTTTAGTCAAAATTATCTCACCCTTTTATTTTCGTCCTTCGGTAAATCTGTCACACGTAAATAGATGGATTATTAAAGTGGCGGCGGATAAAACTTTTACCTTTAATCGATAGTTTCATCATGCTGAGAAGTGAAGATAGTTTGAAACTTTATTTAAGCAAATTCATGTCGTCACGACGTGACGTCGCTTAATTTCCATTGCTTGGGGCCCATGGGCTTTACCCACTCTTCCCAGCTTGCAGTTACGTCACTGTGACAAAGACGTAAAACGGTAGAAGTCAAAAACAAATCTAATACTCGAAAACTTTGATGAAAACCCTTCGTTGCTTAGCGCTTAACATGTTCAGAGATCTATTTTCGATATGCTGGTCATTCATAAGTCAAACGATAATTAGTCGGAGGGTTGCCTGTGGCAGGCGTCTAGTTAAAAAAAATGTGTTTTCCACACTCTTTTCTTTTTTTTTTCCATTGGCCGCCATTTGTCAAGTAGACGACAGATGGATAACTACCGCTTGGGATAACGAAGTCTCGTAGCTTGCAGGTTTGCTTCTTTAGAGATCATGTAGAACTAGAGGAAGGGTAGTGGCATGGAACATTGAAATTGGTAATTAATTACAAAGCAACAATTTTGAGTAAACTTTTTTTATTCCACATGCTTTTCCGTCTGTTTGAGTACTTCAACGTTGTACAAGTGTTGTTTCTAGTTTGTTTTCGTTAACAATATGGCAGAAAAACTGCATTAGATATTAGTCGGTTATTATTTTTGCCTTAATTGTTTCATACACACAAAATACAAATGTGAGGTGGCGCTTGACCATGACCTTGAACATTGCATCTGTATTTTGTTTGCTTTGCCTCCCAATTTCTAGATATGCAGTATATATGTTTATATATAGTCTAAGTAGCAAATGAATAGAAAACATTTATTTATTTATTGATATATGCATATATATATATATATACATATATAATATTGAACTATAAATTTTGAATCTTATCTAAAATCTTAAAACTTTATTAAAACTTTAAAAAGACTAAAAGACTGAATTTTCGGGCGCTAACTGCGACCTTCATCAAAGTTATTTACAATTTTTTTACTCAAGTTTGGCTATTTAACTGGTCTTTATGTGTCTCTGGAGATCTTTATAATGGTAAATATGAGCGTGGTAATTCTGCATGTTCATTAACCGAGTCCGCATTTAATACAGAATGTAAAGCTTCAAGAAAAATACGTTTATGGTAGTTCGTCACACTTCTCTCCGAAACTTCAACGTCTATTGAGGTTACATCGTGTCCTGTTTTCTCTGCATGATCTTTTATTGCTGCTTCGATTCTCTTTCTCATACCTGGTTCATGTTGTAACCATCTGGAGTTCCATGACCTTTTTGTCTAACCAATATATGTAAATGAACAAGATTTATATTTAAATTTGCACACGATGCCTTTAATCTGTATATATATATATACATATACATATATATGTATATATATATATATATATATATATATATATATATATACATATACATATATATATAACTAGTCTCTAGTTAGAGCGCTCTGGCATGGCTTAGATGTATAACAAGCGTTGGACATTTGAGTTGCCTATATAATATAGGCTACTCCATCCTGCTCATCACCACTACACTGATGAGGCCCAATAGGGCGAAGCGGTTCTGTCTGTAGTTATATACATATACATATACATATACATATACATATACATATACATATATTTATACAGTCAAAGTAGCAAATGAACAGAAAAGGTTATTCAGTGGTTGTATACAAGTTCACATCAACCATTTGTCCAAACAATCAAGTAAAGTTATCAGCTAAAACTACAAACCACCAAGGGCTTATCTGTTGTCCACCAAGGCGATTATTTCGGGGGTTTAAAGACAAAATAGATATAAAACATTGGCCCCCCCATCAGGAGTGAGCAATTGCCACTTACCCATCGTGGTTTATTATTTTACTTATTACATCGTCAGGTGTCTTGCGAAACTTTTTTAAAACACCATGATCGAATAGCAGTGCTAGATAACTTGTTTGAAACATTTAATCGCTACTGAGACTTCATGGAACTCTGAGTAGCGATTAAATGTTTTAAACAAGTTATCTAGCTCTGTGACCCGATTTGTATATAGCTCTGGTAAATCCCTTAAGCACTTTAGAGGTTTGATGAGGCTCCCACCCATCCAAAGGTTTGATGACTCATCCTGAGCACTCTACAGGATGAGTCATGTCGCTAGCGAATTTGTGCACGCTCACTAGTCTCTAGTTAGAGCACTCTGGCATGGCTTAGATGTACCACTTTAGTGGGACATTTGAGTTGCCTATATAATATAGGCTTCTCCATCCTGCTCGTCAGCAGTACACTGATAAGGCCCAGTAGGCCGAAATGGTTCCTTCTGTAGTTATATATATATATATATATATATATATATATATATATATATGTATATATATATACATATCAGAACTCAAGGTCATCGCGGATGATATAGGCATAGCAAAGCAGTCTAACCCAATGGGAAAAAAACAATCTTTTATATCACTCAAGGACCACAAGGAAAATTTCGAGAAAAATCCAAAATGTAGATTTATCAATCCGTTTAAAAGCGAATTAGGCAGAGTCAGCAAAGTCATCCTGGATGAAATTAACTCAAGCCTCTGATCCATTACCCATGTAAACCAATGGCGAAACTCCGATGCAGTTATCAACTGGTTCAAGAACATCCAAGAAAAATACAATCACACGTTCCTTTCATTTGACATCGATTTTTATCCATTCATTACCGAAGATCTCCTCAACAAAGCAATTTCCTTAGCCAGCAACAAAATCACCATCACAGACCAAAAGATAAAAATCATCAAACACGCACGCAAGTCCCTACTATTCAACGAAGGGAAACCATGGGTGAAAAAAGAAACTAACGGAATGTTTGACATGACCATGGGTAGCTACGATGGAGCAGACGTATGTGAGTTAGTCGGGCTGTTTATTTTAGATAAATTGTGAGAAAAGTTCGGAAAAGAGAACATTGGACTGTATAGAGACGATGGCCTGGCCACATTAAAGAACGTAACTGGTAGACAAGCAGATAGATCAAGGAAAACAATGCACGAAATATTTAACAGCCTCGGCTGAAAGATCACCGCACAAACAAACCAGTAAGTGACGAACTTCTTGGACATCACTTTTGACTTGCGCAACTCAACGTATAAACCGTACAACAAACCAAATGACGAACTTCTTTACGTACACAGCGACTCTAACCACCCAACATCAGTTCTGAAACAACTACCAACCTCAATCAACAAACGCCTATCAAAACTCTACTACGATGTGCAAACTTTCCAAAAAGCAATTCCACCATACCAAGAAGCCCTCAACCACAGCAATTTCCGCACGCACTTTTCGTACGAGGACGAGAAAATGCCCGTGAATCCCCCTCCTAACCGACACCAGCGACACCGCAATGTTACCTGGTACAACCCGCCATATAGCAAAAACGTCAAGACCAACGTAGGCAGAAATTTTCTCTGTCCCATTGACAAGCATTTTCCAACAACCGGTATACTCCACAAAATATTTAGCAGAAACACGGTAAAAGTAAGTTACAGCTCCATGACAAACAAAAACCATCATTCATAGACACAACGACCTTGTCCTTTCTAAAGCGTCAACAAGAAACCAACCACAACAGCCACAGCCACCTCCAACATGCAACTGCCGCGATAAAGACGACTGCCCTATTACTGGTAATTGTTTTGTATCAAACGTCATTTACAAAGCTGAAATAACGACAACAGACAACGTAGACACAAAACAGTATATTGGTATGACATCCGGTGAGTTCAAAACACCATATAGAAACTACACAAAAAGCTTCCGGACAAAAAGTACCCCAACGGAACGGAATTATCTAAGGATGTATGGGAACTTAAGAAAACCTACGGAAATGATTAAATAAAGTGGTCTATTATGAAACGCGTCACCACACACAAAGAAGGAACGAAATATTGCATCCTTTGCTTGGAAGAAAAGCCACAAATTCTCAAGGCGAACGAAGCGAATCTGTTGAACAAATGATCGGAAATCATTTCCGAATGCCGAATTGTCTACACGCACTACTTATGGAATGCACGACATGAACGGAAGCAATGACGGGCACCTATAATTAAATCTGGGACAGTATAAAAGGGATGGTTGTAATTTGATTCATCCTCAGTTGCCTGATGATTGCTTAGCAACGTGAAACTTTAAGTAGCGACGCAAAGGACATTTTTGGCTAAAATTTATATATATTAAATATTTACATATTTAGTTAATAACTGATGTGCAAATCACTAATAAAATAGACATAATCAAGATAACAAAGCAGTAAACGAAAGAACCACTAGTAGAATAAATTTTTGTAAGCCAATAGTCATTACGAAGAAAAAGAATACAGGCATAAATACCGAAAAGCAGCCACATATCTAATAAATTATAATAATGTATTAAATAGACATTCTTTTTGAAATGGCAAGAAAATATGTTTTCATAGTTGGAGGGAATAGAGGCTGAACTCCCGCTTAAGTACCCCGTGTTCGGTTGGAAATTTCGTAAAATTATAACGTTCTTTGAACAAAAGATAAATTCATCCTCGGATTAGAGAATTTCATTATGAAGTAAAATATCAAATTCCTCCTAGTCTTCAGAGAAGAACTTATGGTAAACGTAAACGAGTTATCGTTTGCTCAATTCGCATTTGTTAAGTTTTTAAATCTTTTACATTGAACATGGCTTGCTTTAGTTAGTTTTTCTCTATGGAAAATTTATGACATTCTTTACTCTGTAAACTCCAGAAAGGATTGTAAACATGAAATGAAAATTACGATCGTTTGTTTTAAAAGAAGTTTTGAAATGACAAAGAACCGTGTTTACTGCTCTTCTGTTTCTCGCTTAGTTTTGAAGATATTTGGAAAAGTGGAATAGTAAAAACTCCTGTCAGATTTATTGGTGATCTCTCCTTAACCAGTACTTCATGTGGCATCACCCAGAGTAAAATAAATAATATTCGGAACACCAAATGAGCATGGTGAAGGTTTAAGGCTCATAATTTTTTAATCCTATACTGGCCGACCATCGAGGCAGGGACGTAGTTTATCAGAGAGTTATACGGGGGCTTCGCCCTCCAAAGACTGTAAGGATATAAATAACTGGAGCATCAAATTTCGAGCAAAATAAGATTTGGTCAGGTAGGAAAAAGTCCGTTTTGGTTACTCGTTCATCTTTTAATTTACGTTTTATGGCCGACGAGGCGATGGTTCACCTTACATTTCATGAATGCGTGTCAAGCTAAATTCGGGAAATTTTTGAAGGGTACAATGTTCCTGCAAATTAACCTGGACACCCCAGTTGGCTTAGACGACGCTTCTCGTGGACGACTAAAATCGTTTGGCGTCAGTCAGAGAGAAACAAATAAGTTACCAAGTGGCAGCTTCGTTGGTAAAGAGTTCACAAAGCTGTACCCAATAGAGGAGTTAATTCAGCTTATTTTTGGTTGAATAAAACTGATTCAAATTGTTTTAATGGAGATAGGTTTGGAATGCGCATATGGGTCCTGATTACGGGCATGTTTTTGTGCTTCTAAGTACGCGCTTTGCAGCACGGCTTTCGAGTTTTTTTAATAGTATTCGTTTTGTTTAACAAACTTGTGTAACCAGCTATTCAATGTTGTCTGGATACGGTTTGTAAGACTTTGAACTATATATTTTGCATCAGGAGGATTAACAATTATTTTACCAATTTACTGACCGTATGTAGATTGGTATACTGCTGTGTCGAAATTGCTACATAATTCGATCACTGGCGTGGCTAGACCAAACTATTTTGGGGCTGTTGGGCGTAGAGGCGTTCAAGCGGGGTAGCAGTCCTGAGATTGAGTGAACACTATTGCAGAACGGTGATACTGAAGATATAATTTGAATATCATCGTGAGACAGGCTGAAGGCATTGTCATTACATGATTACTATAACATGCATCACTCTTAAATGAATCTCCAGCCGTCTTAAGTTCTTTAAAGCTGAAATTACTTCCCGTCTAAATGTATGCCTGAAGAATTTTCACAGAACTAGTTTTCAACTGCCTTGTGCCTTCCATGCTCAAAAACGTTCGGAGTCGCTGATCTGAATTAAACTGCAATGGTCTCTTTTCTTTTGCATATTCAGTTTTACAACTCTATTTTAAATTTCGCTGGATAAAACGTCTTAGGTTTCATTTGAATGACGTATGAAAAAATAAAACTTCGATTCACTGCGAAATTTCATATAGAAAGTTTTCACTAACACTTGATTAGGCTATACTTTAACTCTGGAAATACTTTTCATATCTTAAATTTTAAATAATCGATAAACTGTCCGCAAATTTAAAAAATGAGCTTTAAACAATTATCTTGCAAAGAAAATACATATAATAACATCTTCTTTAATCACTATACAGTTAAAAGTTGCAGCAAAATCA
Organism: Heliopora coerulea; assembly: GCA_030142905.1. Lineage (NCBI taxonomy): Eukaryota > Metazoa > Cnidaria > Anthozoa > Scleralcyonacea > Helioporidae > Heliopora > Heliopora coerulea. The sequence goes on along the minus strand of JASJOG010000284.1, from coordinate 185,831 downwards.
AGTCTATTCTCTTTCTGCGAGCTAAATGTCACACGCAGATTAGCCATCTCTATATTAGTGACAACTTTGAACAAAGCAATTGATTTTAAAAATATAGTGAAACGAATCAAAACATGTTTAAGAGATTACAATCTCTGTAACACATAGACAAGTAACACACAGATTAAATAATTCAAATACTTGGCACGACAGAAATTCAATGTTTGAGATGATGCGAAGCATGTACTGCAGAATGCAGCGGAAGGACTCGAATTTCGGGAGAAATTAAACTACCTCTGACCTCTTCGATGTTGACTTTATAAAGTTCATGTGAAAAAATGAGACATAATCAGATGTGCATAAAAGTAATAACTCTCTCTGTGACCGTATCATCCTCATGACTGCAAAATAGACGTTTAACTTCTTGGGCTTGGTGGTGACAGAAATTGTCCGTACATGAAAACTTAAAGATGAGTGACTGAAAATTTTGGCGGTTACAGGTCCCCCAGTCCCTTCCTAGCTACGCCATTGGATCCGATTGCCCTGCCTTCGCAGGCTTAGTATCCACATCCTTGCCGATGATCGTACTCATGTTGATACTGCTGTCATTTACTGTCGTCTCGATATTAGCTGTATCCGCATCCGCATTAAGTATGATGGAGACGCGAATTAACGTTTGGTATAATTTAGGCTGTATTAATGAAGAAGATCGAATGAAACTTGAAGTTTCTCTTTTTACTTACTTCATTTTGTGATCAGTATTCAGTCGGCCAAATGACAGGAAGTCAATTTACCACACTGGCATTAATTAGCTTAAACACGTTGAATTACTTAGGGAACGAAAGTTTATTGTTGTTTTTCTTTTTTTAACAGATTATAATTACGCATATGATTATGATGATGATTATCCCGAGTATCCTGAGAATGAACCTACTGACGAAAGTAAGAGTTTTAGTTAATTTAAAATTGGGTTTTTGGGGTGATTGTTGTTATAATCTGTGGTATTTTTTTATCCTAGCTCTCATGAACTCAAGTGATAACTCACATGTATTCTCATGTTACAGCTTTGTTGTATCATCAACTAATTAGTCTGTTATTAATAATTTCGGAATATTAAGTGTCGAATCATTAGATCTTCCTTTTCTTAAAAGTTTAACAAAATTTGAACTAGAGAGTCAATACTGTTTAATCGTGTATAAACGTGTACGAATAAATAATAATAGTCAATCGGTTTGCCAACCCGTCCATAACGTGTGGTTACCATAGTTGATTGTTTTCCGGAATCTGTTTTCGTTGTTGGAGTGTCGTTTCGTTTCTTGTGAATTTCTCTCTCCGTATTATGACATTCAGTAAGTGGTACTTCGATCTCTGCGTTGGCTTGTATGAATGGTTCATTTTGTTTGAAGAAGATCTCTTCTATTTCGTCTCAACACTCTGCCTTCTTCTGTTTGGACTTTGTAGGATCTCGGGTGTTGGTCTTGTTCAATCACTCTTGCTTTGACTGGCCTTGAGCCGTCTTTATTTGCTTGAACCGTTGATCCTTCTTTGAGTGATGGAAGTTTCTTGGCTGTTCTGTCGTAGTATTCTTTTTGCTTGTCCATCAGGGTTGTTTTCTTTAAGAGGTACTTGTTGTTCTCATAATGTGTCTGGGTGTACTGTTGAAATGATGGAAGTCTCGTTCGAATCTTTCTTCCAAACAGTCGTTCAGCAGGCGACGGCCCTCCGTTGGGATCTGGGCACGCTCGATGTGCTTGAACTGCTATGTAAGGGTCTTCTCCCTTCTTAGTAGCTTCCTTGAGGAGCTGTTTGATAGTTTGAACCGCTTGTTCTGCCATTACGTTTAACTTTGGGTATTTTGGGCTTGATGTGGTGTGGATAAAGTCCGATTTTCTGGTAAATTCTTTAAACTCTTTGCTGCTGTATTGTGGTCCGTTATCAGAGACTACTTCGCGTGGTGTGCCATGTCTTGAGACAATTGACTTCAGTTTCTGGATGATTTGTTTGCTGCTGGTGTTGTCCAACTTTGCTATTTCTGGATAATTGAAGTAGTAGTCGACAACAATCATAAAGTCGTTGTTTTGAAACTTGAATAAATCTGTTGGTACTTTCTCCCAAGGCTTCGAAGGAAGATTGTGCGGCATCAGAGTCTCTTTCTGCTGGTATTTTCTATGTTCTTGGCATACGCTGCATCCTTTAATCATTTCCGTTATTTCCATGTTCATCCCAGGCCAGAACAATGTTTCTCTACCTCTAGATTTACATTTCTCGATTCCCAGGTGTCCATCGTGTATTTTCTCTTTCATGTCCATTCTCATGGTCGAGGGAACTATCACTCATATATTGACCAAGGATTTACCAGGCGGGAATCGTAGTCGTAGGATAAATATTAATGCCCAGCTCAAAATTCGAATGTGAATAGCCATAACAGGATAAAACACGATAAATAACAAAACATGTTAGTTTAGACAAGCTTTACTGACGTTTCGTTGCTAACGCGCAACATTTTCAAAGTAAAATAGATGATGGATAAGGTAAGGTTATAAATACGATATTTACAAGGTGTGAAAATTAATTAGCCAATGAGAGGAGAAAAGGTGTGAGAAAAGTAGAAGAGGAAGAGCGGAAGGAGAGAAGACTAATTAAAATAAGGCAAGCGGAACAGACCTGATGTTTTCATTAAGGACAGGCTTAAATTTATCAATGAGTAAACTCTCCCGAATGAGTAACTCAAGGGGCGAGTTACCGGACGAAATAATAGAAAAGTCATCGGCGGAGATGGTGTGATGAGAAGCTTTGGTGTGAGAAAGGATGCTAGACAGGCTAGTGTAAGATCTTTTCTTCCCCGTTAAAGGCGAGATTCCTAGGTGTTCAGAGATGCGTGTGTGTAGAAGGCGTCGAGTTTGCCCTATATACGATGCTCCGCAGCATCGACACGTGTATTGATAAACAACATGCGATCTCATTAATTTCGGAATAATATCCTTGAACCGGAAGAAACTAGACAGACGTTTGTTAGACTTAAAGATAACACGTAGCTCAACTTGTGGAAAACAGGAGAGAAGTTTTGTTAACTGTGAACGGATTTGGAGGCAATGTTTCCCCGTAAATGGCATAGAAAAATAAATGATACGTTTAGAGACATCGTAATTTTTAGTGGAAATTGAAAAAACTTTATCGAGAAATTTACCAAGGCAAAGATCAAAGAAGGGAGTAGGATACCCATTGTTAGTGAGACAATTTTTGAGCTTGATGACTTCCGAATGAAAGATGTGGTAGGAGGAGCATATCTTAAAATATCTGTCGAGAAGGGTGTAGACAAGTCCACGTTTAAATGAAAGTGGGATAAAACTGTCAAAATTAGTAAAAAGTCCCGAAAAAGTAGGTTTACGATAAACCGAAGTGGAAAAACCGTTGTTACGTTCAATTAAAACGTCAAGAAATGGAAGAGTATTATTTGCCTCAGTCTCGCTCGAAAATTTAATACTGTTGTGCTGTGAATTTAAATAATCTAAAAAGGGCTTAACGTGATCGGGACAGCGAAATATAACAAAGCAATCATCAACATAACGTCGATAAATTAACGGTTTAAAATTTCTAGGGCAGTTATCCAGCCAGACATTTTTAATTTATCGACGTTACGTTGATGATTGCTTTGTTATATTTCGCTGTCCCGATCACGTTAAGCCCTTTTTAGATTATTTAAATTCACAGCACAACAGTATTAAATTTTCGAGCGAGACTGAGGCAAATAATACTCTTCCATTTCTTGACGTTTTAATTGAACGTAACAACGGTTTTTCCACTTCGGTTTATCGTAAACCTACTTTTTCGGGACTTTTTACTAATTTTGACAGTTTTATCCCACTTTCATTTAAACGTGGACTTGTCTACACCCTTCTCGACAGATATTTTAAGATATGCTCCTCCTACCACATCTTTCATTCGGAAGTCATCAAGCTCAAAAATTGTCTCACTAACAATGGGTATCCTACTCCCTTCTTTGATCTTTGCCTTGGTAAATTTCTCGATAAAGTTTTTTCAATTTCCACTAAAAATTACGATGTCTCTAAACGTATCATTTATTTTTCTATGCCATTTACGGGGAAACATTGCCTCCAAATCCGTTCACAGTTAACAAAACTTCTCTCCTGCTTTCCACAAGTTGAGCTACGTGTTATCTTTAAGTCTAACAAACGTCTGTCTAGTTTCTTCCGGTTCAAGGATATTATTCCGAAATTAATGAGATTGCATGTTGTTTATCAATACACGTGTCGATGCTGCGGAGCATCGTATATAGGGCAAACTCGACGCCTTCTACACACACGCATCTCTGAACACCTAGGAATCTCGCCTTTAACGGGGAAGAAAAGATCTTACACTAGCCTGTCTAGCATCCTTTCTCACACCAAAGCTTCTCATCACACCATCTCCGCCGATGACTTTTCTATTATTTCGTCCGGTAACTCGCCCCTTGAGTTACTCATTCGGGAGAGTTTACTCATTGATAAATTTAAGCCTGTCCTTAATGAAAACATCAGGTCTGTTCCGCTTGCCTTATTTTAATTAGTCTTCTCTCCTTCCGCTCTTCCTCTTCTACTTTTCTCACACCTTTTCTCCTCTCATTGGCTAATTAATTTTCACACCTTGTAAATATCGTATTTATAACCTTACCTTATCCATCATCTATTTTACTTTGAAAATGTTGCGCGTTAGCAACGAAACGTCAGTAAAGCTTGTCTAAACTAACATGTTTTGTTATTTATCGTGTTTTATCCTGTTATGGCTATTCACATTCGAATTTTGAGCTGGGCATTAATATTTATCCTAGAACTATCACTCGTTCTCCTTTCATGATGATTCCGTTGGCTTCGGTGATTTCTTGTCTGAATGGAAAGTATGGTGTAAGTTCAACTGGAAGCAGTGCTTTGTGGTCTGGCCATCCATCTTTTAAGATAATGCTTAGCTTCTGTAGTATTTGGTCTTTCGCGGTTTCACGTTGAAATTTTCTAAGTATCGTTTCGGATATCGGTAGATTGGATATTACCATGTGAACTTGGCTCTCTAAATTAAGTTCATCTTCTGGTAGTCGAGGTAGGTATGCTCTTGACAGAGTGTCCGCAACCAGATACGTTTTTTCCGGGGGTATACTGTATTGTCATGTCGTATCTCTGGAGTTTTAATCTGAATCTCTGGGTTCTTGGAGGGGCACTTGCAATTGATTTTGAGAAGATGGGTTGAAGAGGCCTATGATGGGATTCTACAACGAAAGGCTTGCCGTATACGTAATCGTGAAATCCTTGAGTGCCAAACACTATTGCCAAAGTCTCTTTTTCGATCTGTGCGTAGTTTCGTTCTGTTTTCGTCAGTGATCTGCTGGCATATGCTACTAGGGCCCATGATTCATGCTTTTGCAGTAGAACTGCTCCTAGGCCATACTTTTATGCATCAACTGATATCATGGTTTGCAGTTTAGGGTTGTAGTACTTGAGAGTGGGGCTTGATGATATTTCTTTCTTGAGCTGTTTAAGGGCTTTATCTTGATGCTCGGTCCATTGCCATTCAGCGCTTGACTCTAATAGTTGTCGTAGACATGTTGTCTTGGATGAAAGATCTGGAATAAATTTTCCAAGATATGTGACCATTCCTAAAAATCTTTGTAGGTCCGACTTGTTGGTTGGTATAGGCATGTTCGTGATCGCTCTGATCTTTTTTGGATCTGGTTTTACGCCTTGATCTGAGAGTATGTGACCGATGAAGGTCATTTCTGTGGTTCCAAAAACGCATTTTTCCTTGTTTAACTTCAAACCGGATTTATCAATTCTTTCGATGACTTGCGAAAGGTGAACATTGTGCTCTTCCTTGGTCTTTTCCCAAATGATGATGTCATCCTGAACATTTACGCAGCCTTCAATGCCTTCAAGTATCTGAGCTTTTTTCTTCTGGAAGACTTCACTTGCACTTAAGATTCGAAAGGAAAGTTTCTTAAATTTATATCTGCCAAATGGGGTGTTAAACATCATTATCCTTCAGCTCTCCTCATCGACTTTTGTTTGCCAATATCCACTTGACGCGTCTAATTTCGAAAAGAATTTTGCATCTGCCATTTCTGCCATGATTGACTCAGCATTACCCATTGGGTAGTGTTCTCTCTTTATTGCCTTGTTTAGATCGTATGGATCAAGGCATATTCGCAGTTTTTCACTAGGCTTCTCAACTATAACTAGGGAATTCACCCATTCGGTCAGTTCGTCTACTTTGTCGATGATTTTGTTTCTTTCCATGCGTTCAAGTTCAGCTTTTAGCTTGTCTTTCAATAGGTACGGTACTTTGCGAGGAGGGTGTACCACCGGCTTTGCATCTGTTTTCAGATTGATGTGGTGCTCTCCAGATAGGCAACCAATATCTCCAAATACTTGTCCATAATGTTGTGTAATGTCGGAAGTTTGCTTTATTTGCTCTGCACGTTTAATAAGGTTGTGGCGTTCCCTTGTTGCTAGTCCTAGGATCGGAGACTACTTAATTGGGACGACGAAGAACTGTATCGGATAATCAGCCTTTCCTTTTCTTTTTAGTCGTACTATGCATTTGCCTGAGATTGGTATTTCTGTTCCATCATAAGCGAGTAGTTTCTCTTTCGTTTGGTGTAATTTGTGCTGTTTTGGAAGTCGTTTGAATATGCTTTATGGTATTACGTTGGCTTGTGCTCCTGTATCGATTTTGTATTCGACGAGTAATCTAGATGTATAAATTGATACGGTCCATGTATTCGAATCATGTTGCTTCTCATATATTTCGACTTTATGGCGTGCATTTTCTTCTTGTGTTGGGGAGTGGCGTGTTGATTTCTCTTCGCTATTGACGGTGCCAATATATAAGTTGTCTCCACCTTCAATACTTTCTTTACTAGAGTGGTTGTCATCTCTCGCATTCATTTCCTTTATTTGGTTTGATAAACATACTTTTGCAAAGTGATTTTACTTTCCACATTTCTTGCCTAATTTCCCATAGGCGGGACAGCGTCCTTTGTCATGTTGACTTCGACAGTATCGGCAAATTTTCCTTTGGTTATCACGTTTTCTTTGATTGTCTTGTTTACCTCTGTTTCGCGGTTTGTCCTTTCGGTGGCGTAGTTGCTCGACTTGATTTGGCGACGTTTTAGACTGCATTTCTTCCGACTGCTTCTTTGTTTCTTCAGCTGCTCTGCAAATGCTCATTGCTTTGTCAAGTGTCAGGTCATGTTCTCGCAGTAATCTTTCTTGCACTTTCGTATCCCTCACTCCAGCGACAATTCGATCCCGTATGAGGCTTTCTTTTAGTAATCCAAATTCGCAATGCGTGCTTTTTAGTTTCAGTTCAGTGACATAGTCGTCAATGTTTTGTCCTTCGCTTTAGTTGTATGAGAAGAACTTGTATCTTAAGTATGGAATGTTCTTTTTGGGATTCATCAAGTTTTCTTAATACTGGTTCCAATTTCATGCCATCTTCATCTTTTTCGAATACAAAGGTCTTTCTCCAAAGGTCTTTCTCCGCGCTCTTTCTCCAATTGTATTTTGAAGTCTGGAAGTTTTAACATCTTCATCTTTATCGTTCGACTCTATGTAGTCATGTAGGATTTGAATTCTTTTTTCCATCGCTCCCAATTCTGGCTAAGGTTTCCATCGAATCGCAGTTCCTTGGGTGGATTTAACTTGTTCATCTTGCCTTCTTTTACGCCTTTGTTAACCTATCTCGCACCTGACATCATGTTATGATCTGTGGTATTTTTTTATCCTAGCTCTCATGGACTCAAGTGACAACTCCCATGTGTTCTCATGTTACAGCTTTGTTGTATCATTAACTAATTAGTCTGTTATTAATAATTTCGGAATATTAAGTGTCAAATCATTACAATTGTTATATTTATGCACTCATTTATCAACTCTTACCTCTCTGGTTACACAAAATTGAAATTCATCTCTTTAGTTTGTCGCTCATAACATCATAAGTTCTTCTTTAAACGCGATTGACCGAATTATGAAGATGGTTTATTATAGGAAAATCAAAAGTAAACGAATAATTGCAGTCATTTTAATTGAAAAAGGACAAATATAAACGCAAATTCAAGAAAAAGCGAGCGATGTATATGTAACGTTTTCACCGATGTCGAGGCGGGATGCTACCATGAGAGCTATATGAAATATTAACAGTAAAGATCAAGATGGAGATACAGGCGTCACCAAATCATAAAAACTGTTGACTTTTACTGAGCAACAAGCCAACTACAACTGCCGTAGCCACCACAACACCTGCTAGTTTGAGGGTGTAGATATAGGACTCCAAATAAGTTACCTATTTTAGTTGATGTATTCTTAACCTTTCCCTGTCCTAGACGTCATCCCTTAACAAGGAAAATCGTCTGGAGTTAGCCATAGTCAAATTGTCTGTCGTTGTGAGAGTAAAATCAAATTGCGTTTACCCGAGTAAAATCAAAATGTCGGTTAGAGACCGAAAGGAGTTAAGCAGAGTCGCAACTTAAGACTGATTTCCACTGGGTGTAAAAAGTTAGGTGGGTAACGTAGTCCATTGAGTCGATTCCTTAAAATTGGCTGACGCAAAATGTCGAGCGGAAAAGTTGATTTCATATCAATTTGTTTACTGTAGAATTGTCGGCCGCACGACTTCTCACACCCGATGGAATATCAGCCTTTAAGTCGTTAAGGGACAGGGTTTGTCCTTTTGACGCGTAAAATTGTCTGGTGTTATCCGGTGCACCCTAACCCTTCAATGGGTTAATTTCGATATCTCGCCGAAAAGTCTAAGTTATGACCCTATATTCCTTAAAATTGGTAACTTCTTTGCAGTTCTTTATTACTAAGAAGAGTAGTACTTTGCATTATATCACGGATTCGATATTCTTAGCTTGCTCTTAGAATAATTAATGCGACAGACAAGTCGAGATGGTATTCTGAAAAAGTTGAATGATAAATAACCAAGCGAATCTGATCGGAGACAAATAACGTATTGTTCATATTCTGAAGAATTTTTCATAGCTGAATCATTGGCAGTAATCCGCGCTTTAGTAAATACCATTAGGTCAGCTATACATTTACATGCACAATTGACGAAATCAGATCGTTACTAGTTTTCAATTTCTCGACCAGTTAACCCAGTAGAAAATGTATAATAGTAGTCTTATGAGGAATGTATTGAAAAGCAGTTTATTACAAGTTGGTTAAATTTGAAGAGAAAACAGTAGAACTACCTTAACTTTAATATTTTCGAAACGCTTGCCCGAACGATAATTCAAATGATGCCTGCTACCTTAAAACTTCTTCCTCGTCGATACTATTTGGTAATTCCTGCACTGTTGCATGATATTTTTCGGCTCACATCCTCGGCTTAAAACCATTGCGATATTGTTCTTGCTTTTTTTAGTATAACTAACATAAATATTTAATTTACGATAAGCCATCCGTCTACCAACAGCTGTGCCAATTCTGCAGTTAGAAAAACGTTTGAAGATCTCCATGTACACCATCAACAAGTATCCTACTGAAGTTCAATTGACGATTAATTTACTTCAGGAACGAAAATCTGCTGATATGTTTCTTTGGGATTTCCAAACGGAAACGCCAAGGTGGCTTCGACATGTGGCCTCTGAAACGGTATTTATACCTCGACGAAAACCTACGTAAGACTACCCTTGAAAAAGCACTCTTGCGAAGTTTCTGCCAAAAAGATGCTTGAAACGGGAAAAATCGCCAAAATCACGAACCAATAATTACAATAATCGGAAGAGTTTCGAAAACAAATATAAGATGCTGCTTAGCATCATTTGACAGAAGAAAATATTCCGGGAAGATTATAGGCTCATGATTGGCTGATCTGCAGAGCTAAACTACTGAGAATTACGTGTGACAGATTTACCAAAGGACGAAAATGAACGGGCGAGATAATTTTTACCGAAATCCTCTGAACATTACCGATAAAATCCTGTACTGTAACTCGATTCCTGGTGTATTAAAGGTACCCCGTCATTTGCTTCCATATCTTAACTAGCAGTTATAAGGAGAAAGTTTACGAAAGGTGTGGCGCCGACGGCAGTACACAAATTAGTTCCAATTCTACAACCGTGAAGCAAACTTCATATTAGAAACTTAGAAATTTTTTTCGTTCTTTCTAAGATGCTTCTAAGCCATTCTTATCACTCCAGTAACGTTTTTCGTTGAACACACTTCAAAATTACCGGTGTTTTAAGAGCCGCCGTTGGTGGGAAACGGTGAAAATGCTCTTCCTCATGTGTTTACTGGAGCCAGTAAACACATGGGATTATTAGTTCCTTTTGTTGCACAAGAGAAATCCTATTGCAAGGTCACGTCTTGCTTTCTTAAGCTCCCATATCAATAAACCGGGAAGCAATTACGAGAAGTGGTAATTTCCTGAATGAAGTTTAGGATTAGTGTTAGGTTTAAGATTGGGATTAGGATTTGCGTTAGGGTCAGGTAACTCTAACCCTAGTGGCGACACAAGAGAAATTGACGCCTGGTGTCAGGAGCGAAAAATACCGACCCTCACGATCCCCCATTAAAAGAAAAGAAAGAAAAGAAAGCTCAAAACGAGGCGGTGCGCAGACCTAGGGCTGGGATCCCCTGGGGGCCCTAAAAACACACTGATGGGAAAAAAATTGACTTTTTTTTTCAGCAAGGAGTCTCTTGAATGGTAGAGAAGTCGCTGACGATTACAGGTATGTATCATGTGGAATTGTTAGCCTCTAAAACAAGAATTGCTTCAATGAAAGCACACACAATAACTAGATTAGAAATGATGCCTGGAAGAATTCTAGCATGGCTGATGGCCAGAATTAAGACTGCACTTGAGGCTGAGGTAGAAATTACAGAAATTCATTACTGGTTAGATAGTAAGACAGCTTTTTGCTGCATTAACAACAAAGGTAAATGGAAACAATTTGTTCGGCACAGGTTTAATGAAATTCTGAATTTGACCTTGGTTGAAGAGGAATTGTTCCGAGTGAGTTAAAACGAAATGAGTTATTGTGGAAGGGGGCATAGTGGTTATCAGGTGCATAAAATAAGTAGCCAGTAAAAAAGGTGATAAGAAACACAAGTGAAAGTCTAGAGGAAATAAAAAAGACTGTAGTCATGGAAATTGAAGTTAATGAGACTGATGAGACGGGAGAAGGTCGGCCAAGGGATGATGGCATAGAGATGGCGGAAGATGTAGAAAGGGACATTGTTGATGAGAGAAGACCCTGGAAGGCATCAGCATTGCACGCACGTTGGAGAACTGGAGTTATGTCTGAGTTCTGGAGGCTCAAAGGAAGAGGGGGGGGGGGGGCGTTTGTCGAATATTGTAAGTAATTATTTGGTTTGTAGTAAGTTCATATGATTTCGAAACTGTAGTCGTTGAACCGACTGTTTTATTGTTTCTTTTTTATGTTGAACTTTGAGCCTTAGGCTTAATTGATGATTCACCCCATGTCAAAAATCATAGAACTATGTAGGTCGACCTTCCGGATGCCGGTAAATGTGAGACCGGTAAATGTAAATGACGGATGACGGTAAATGTGAGACCGTGACGGATGCGAATTGCAGATTGGCGGAAAAGTGGATTGGCGGATTTGTCTATAAAACGCGGATTTGGCAATAAAACGCGAATCTGCGAATAAAACGCGGATTTGGAGTTAAAACGCAGTAAACGTGGTGCCTAGCTTAAAACAAACTAAGCGACGTTGCAGATCACGAAGTCAAACTAAATTGAAAAACAAATCGAAAAGAAAATTATCATTTCTCTCTAGAAAAGTCAAGTATGAGCGTAGAGGCTGGTTTATATACCGGTCGCCAGGGGCGGTACAGAATTATATTAGTTTTTAATCGAAAAGTTCAGAATTCGAATAACCTTTGAGAAATGATGACAGATGTCGAACAGGGTCTCTTACATTTACAATCATACGTGTTACGGGGTACATGCGCGTTATGTATTGAGCTTATTCACTATAAATACACATGTGTGCGACTACGATAAACGGACCTGCGTTTCCAAACATATTTAAACGATAAGTTTCAGGGCCGGCGGAACGCTTTTGCAAGTGGGGCGGCTATAAGAAGCACATGAAAGAAAACGAGTCGAATAGCATAGCATTTTGTATGAAATATTTTTTCTGTAAAACTACTCTGTACACCGTTGGATTGCTTGTTCAAGTTGAAGTTTTCGTATTCGTTTACAGAGAAACATGCGTAAGTTATATACAAAGATCTATTTACAATTACGATCAATAACTAAATCTGTTCCCAGTAAACAAACGTTACGATGTATTAAAACATGCTAAAGTATCACTAAGGCAAACATAGTAAATTGGCACAAATGTGAAAATTAGAATATTTTGTACAGACATTTTCCCTAATCAACAAAAACAATTGCATAACATAATATATAAGCAGGCAAACGATGATACAACTTAGATATTGCAGTAAAAAGCGTACGAACAGTATAATTAAGTCTAGATTTTGAAGTACAATTATCTACATAATTACGAAAGATCAGATGGCCTAAACTTTGCGCCAAATATGTTCTTTCTATGTTCGCTACTGAAAGTAAAATCATTGGCAACATTCACCAGGTGGAGGTCATCGGTGCGTTCCTTGTGCACATGTAGCAACATCAAGTGGTTCAGTCGTCCTTGTTTCATCGTCGATCTGATGTAAGACTTTGTTCTTCGTAAAGCACTAAGGCACCTCTCACTTCCAGCATTAGTTGCGGGCATCACGAGCAATAATCTCACCAACTTACTGACTTGAGATTGCAGCTGCAATTGAGTATCAGTGCACTTCTGAAAGTAGCGGACGATTTCACGTACGGTAACTTTGCCATCAGCTTGGAAATCTTCTGAGAAAATCTCCAGCTGCGTTGGAAGAAGTAGCGCATCGAAATCAGAGCCATAAAAAGAGAGTACAGAATGCAGTTCGTCGTCGTATGGTTCTCCAGCTGCACCCTTCAAGAGAAGCTCTTGCACATTTCGAAAGGTTTTGTAGCCAGCCTGGTTAAAACGATCCTCGATGCAGGATACGATGAGGTCGAGCGCTTCAAAGTAGATGCTTCGGTAGTGTTCCTCTACTGAGTCAGGGAACGTAGGCGCACAACCGTCATCCAAGTGGCGGGAATCTTTCGACACCGAGGTAGCGAGGGGTTTTCAACGTCGACGTCTTCAGCAGCGGAATTGGTCTTCTGCCAAAACAAGTCGAAACTGGTGTCATTTCGTATGAATGCAAGCGTGGCTACCCTCATCTGCATCAACTTCTGCCCTTCTGCGGCGGACACATCTGTTCCTTGCATAGCCTTGCTCAGATTATTAGTGTGCTTCAAAATGAGCAAACCCAAAGAAACACCATAGAAAAAAACGAATTTTGTCATCTGAGCAGCAACCCCTTGAATTCTTGCCTTCATTTCCGTGTCTTTGACACATTCTAAAGATTCGTCCCAAAGTTTCAGGAGCACTTCGAAATTGTCAAGGATGCTTTTCAAAGTTCCAGCACGGACAGTCCATCTGGTTGGGCAAAGAACACGGATACCAGGAGTATCACCAGCCATTTCTTCCTTTAATCGCTTGAAAATGGCATCATGTGCCGGTGACTTCTTGATCAACTTGGTTATCTCATGTATCGTGTCCAGTGCGTCGCGCATAAGTTTGCATCGTTTGATCGTATCACCACAGGCCAAGTTTAGCGAGTGTCCATAACAATGGGTGAAAACAGCTCTTGGCTCATCTCTGCAATCTCGTTGCCACACCAGAATTCTTGCCAGACATGTGGCACCACCGTCGTAGCACTGTCCCCGCCCCTTTGAGACGGCAAGATTCAATAGCTTGAAAACCTCGGTGATGACACCATAAATCATCTCGGCCCCAGTTGATGCCACTTCGTACAAGCCAACTGACTCTTCAGCAACTTCAAACTTCTCACGGACCTATCGGAGTAAGATGACCACTTGCTCAACGTTGGAGGCGTCTGTTGTTTCGTCGACCATTACGGTGAAGAATGGCGAATTTTGAATACTTGCTGCGATGTCACGCAAAACGTGCAAGGCCATGACTTTTATTATTTCGTTCTGCATGTCATGCAAACTGTATTTGTTTGTCTTCTTCTGAATCCAATCAGTGAGGCTGGGGTTATCTTCTGATCTAAGGTGAATTAGTCTCACAAAATTTGAATCAGACTTGTCTCCGTCGCCGCGAAATGCAAGGCCTTGTCTGCTAAGAAAACGCGCATTCGACAGCAACTTAACCCTATTTAACATGGCATATCGGTATGCCCTTATTTCACATGAGGGGGGGGGGGGGGCTTTTTTGGCCCCCCTAATTATTTCGAGAGTGGGAAATGGGAAATGCATGAAACTTTGGGATATGCTAGAAAAATATATTACTAGTAAAAAATACATCAAAATATCTATAAAAAATTTTTTTCAAGTGTCTTTGCTGGGGGTCCGTTCAAGTCTATATGTGGAATTTTTCAATGTATTCATTACATACGTAGCTTGCGTGCTTTGTGCATACTGTTCTTTGACAGGATGGACAACAATGCTTAGATTTGCCAAGTTTATTCTTTTGTTCCTTGTAATAAGGCTTTCCCTTCAACTGTTCGATGCAGTAAAAGCATCTTTTTCGATCAGTTGGAGCTCAAGTGCTGCTGGTTGTTCAATGTCCTGTCACTTGTTGTAACTTTTGTAACTTTTCACACCTTTTTCAATACCTCAGATAAGTAAGGTTTCTAATCTGTTTTGCACTTCTTTCTATACATCAAAATATCAATAATGGATTCAACTAACACTTTCATACAAAAGGGAAGCTTTGAAGATTTGTATAAAAGAAACGTTTTGCCTGTGATTTGTATTCCACTAATTACTAATTACAGAATACCTGAAAGTAACTTATTGTGTTTACCCCCGAGACTGCATTTTCCAGTTGAAAAAGGCACACATAGAACTAAATTGAAGATGTAGCAATAAATCAGTGTGATAAAAAATCAAAAAAGACATCAAAGTTTGAGAAAAAACATTAGAATGTTTGAGTTCAAAAAATAACAGCTGGAATTGAATTTTACCCCCTGAAAAAAATAAAAATGATGATTGCGCATTCAAATTTTTCTTAGACCTGAGATGTAATTGGCAGGCAAAAAAAATTCAACATTATTGTCCAAAAAATGTAATCAGACGAAAATAAAACCAAAGATTGTAAAACCTCAAAAAGTGATTTTTCACCCCCTGGAGAAAAAAGTGGAATTACCCCCGGAAAACGCGAAAATTTTTAGAACTTCTTTATAGCAAAATAACTGCAATAAAAAAATATTAAAAGTCACAAAATTTCAGCCGAATTGGACAAGCGGTTCAAATTTTATGAAACAAAGTGTAGGTGGGGGGGGGGCAAAAAAGCTCCCCCCCTTCCCCATGTGAAATAGGGTTAAGAAACGCTTTCCTTCGCTCTTCACGCTCCTTTGAAAGTTCTGACGATAACATTTCACTCACATCTTTAGAAGTTGTGGGAATCGTGTTCGTCTTTAGAAGAACATCTTTGTGGAAACGTCTTCCTTCATGTTTGTTGAACTTCAGCGCAGCATCCTTGCAGTTACAGAAGCCAGTAGAAATAAATGTTGGTTCAAGGCATCAATCTGGTACGAGGTGGTTGTTTTCGTACGCAACGATACATGTTAAACCAAACGAGAGATCTTTCTCTTCACTGTAGTGAAGCCATTGCCATTTGTCAAACCACTGCGGCTGAAACGAGCTCTTCACAACTGACGTTTTGCCCAAATCACTCTTGGGAAACTTGAAGGAACGTGGCTGGTGCGCTTTATTGCTTATTACTGGAGTTGGAAGCT
This sequence comes from Heliopora coerulea, assembly GCA_030142905.1. NCBI lineage: Eukaryota > Metazoa > Cnidaria > Anthozoa > Scleralcyonacea > Helioporidae > Heliopora > Heliopora coerulea. The sequence goes on along the minus strand of JASJOG010000284.1, from coordinate 169,986 downwards.
TTTTATAGCCGTCACTAGTTGAAGCCATCACGTTGTGAACGCATCCACTGCGTACTGACAAAAAGGTCCCTAGCAAAAACGTTTCATAATTTCTCAGTAGCAACAAAGTCAATACACATTTAAAGTGAACGATATATTTTTTAAAAGCATACATGTTTCGACAACTTCAAGATGCCATCTTCAGTGCAGAATGAATGATGTGAGGTAATATGATACAGTAATATATGAGTTAGGATATGAATAAATTATTTACAATTGATGAGGAAGTGATCTGCTTACAAAAACAGAATTATTTGCATAAAGTGATGATAGGTGTATTTATAAACTGAAAATAGTATTGAAGTGATGAATTTGGACGTTGAGATCGGGATTGATTTTGTTAATGTGAAGAGCCTCTTTGATTTTGAGGGAGAAGGATCGACTCCGCTCGTTCATCCTTCTCCCTCAAAATCAAAGAGGCTCTTCACATTAACAAAATCAATCCCGATCTCAACGTCCAAATTCATCACTTCAACACTATTTTCAGTTTATAAATACACCTATCATCACTTTATGCAAATAATTCTGTTTTTGTAAGCAGATCACTTCCTCATCAATTGTAAATAATTTATTCATATCCTAACTCATATATTACTGTATCATATTACCTCACATCATTCATTCTGCACTGAAGATGGCATCTTGAAGTTGTCGAAACATGTATGCTTTTAAAAAATATATCGTTCACTTTAAATGTGTAAAAACGTTTCAATGCGCATGCATTTTTGAATAAATTAGCAATCGTGGGAGGTTGCGAGGTTTCAAATTACTGAAATTAGCAACATTATATTGCGTGTTTCAAACAATCACGCCGATTTCGCTATTAACTTCCGTAATTAAAGAATGATCAGTAGCACCTTAACAGTTAGTGAACACAAATAAAGTTAAACATTGATAATGTTGTTTTATTTTTAAAAATGCTTACGTCAGCATAAAATTGGCCGAAAAAGTGGAGCGGCGTAGCCGCCCCAGCCGCCCCTGTTCCGCCGGCCCTGAGTTTAAATAAAAAAAACAACGTTCGTCAAAACAAACATATCAACGCGCCAGAGCAACACGTAAAGACATTGATTCATGTCGCGGCTGCATAAACATCTGATGTATGTTTTTCCGGTGAAGATATCTCACTTCACAAAGAAAAGCTGCTTTAATAAACAGAGGATGCACATTTTGATCTCAAAGTGTTATGCGGGGAAACTTGATGTTTCCACGGAGAAGGGGTTGTGGCCCTTACCGGCCTACGTAGAAAACTTTCACGACAGTAATCACGTTTGTTCCTCCCCCGTGAATATAAAGGCTCGAGTTTCGGCTACCATAAAAATATTTGAACACGATAATACACACCGTAAGTTTAAAAGGATGTGAATCTCTTGTCAATTAACTAACGTAAAAGAATGTAAATAACAAAGACGTACACTTCCACAACTTATAACACCAGAAAGTTTGATCTGGTACATATAGTTCTAACGGCCATATATGAAATAACGCGAAGACCGAAACTCAGCAAACGAACCAAAATTCAACAGTGTCTGAGACACAAACGGTTCGTTCTTTCCAATTTGGGGTCGATGATAGCATGCTGACATGGATTTGAAACGAAAATAAACTACAGAGTATAAAAAAAGTAAAAAGCGCGTGGAAAATCTGTTGGCGAATTACGATAAGTACTGTTTGTAGTCAACGAAACCGCATTTAGTTAATCGCACAGTAGGAAAGTTTAAAGACAATGCAAACCATTTAAACCTAACAAAACATCTTCAGACAGTGAGTCTACCATATTGCCTACCAACAAGAGAAGATAGTACGAAAAAAACGTTTAGGTTTAATAAGACTCCTCCCGATATCCGTTGGAAGTTTAACTTTCCACGCGTCTTTATCCTTTCACAATTTTTTATTTTGTTGAAAAATATAACTGAACGAGTACTATACGTTTTGTGTCAGGAGTATGTTGATTTGTCCGAAATATTCTCACTCCACTGCATTTCATTCGAAAAATATTTCAGCATGTTCTTAGCCCAAATTGAAACGAATGAACCGTTTCTGTCTCAGGCAATATTGATTTTTGGTTCGCTTGCTTAGATTCCTTCGTTGCGTTATTTCATAGCCTCTGTTGCCGGATTTAACGTTGTGTTATATGAGCTAGAAAAGGATAAAGTGCGTAGCTATCACTGTAAATAAGCATTTACATCTTTGTTACCTATTCCTTTGTGTTAGTTAATTGATTTACAATGCACTGTACTATCGCATACAAATATTTTCGTGGTAGCCGAAACTCGGGCCTTTACATTGACGGGGGAGGGACAAACGTGATTATACCCGTGAAAGTTTTCTGCGCAGGACGGTAAGGGCCACCACCACTTCTCCGTGCAAACATGCAGTTCCCCCATATCACACTTTAATACGAAAATGTCCATCTCCTGTTTACAAACGCAGCTTTTTTTCGTGAAGTGAGATATCTTCCCCCCTAAAAACACACATCAGATGTTTAGGCAGCCGGGACATGAATCAATGTCATTTTGTGTTGCTCTCGTGCGTTGATATGTTTGTTTAGACGAACGTTTGTTCTATTAATGAAACTTATCGTTTAAATATGTTTAGAAGCGCAGGTCCGTTTATCGTAGTCGCAAACATGTGTATTTGTAGTAAATAAGTTGAATACTTAACATGCATATATCCTGTAAAACTGATACGCTTAAATGTAAGAGGCCCCTGTTCGACATCTATCATCATTTCTCAAAGGTTATTCGAATTCTGAACTTTTCGATTAAAAACGAACGTAATTCGGTGCCGCTCCTAGCGAGCTGTATGTAAACCAGGCTCTACACTTGTACTTGACAGTTCTAGAGAGAAACTATAATTTTCTTTTCCATTTGTTTTTCAATTTAGTTTGCCTTCGTGAACTGCAGCGTCGCTGCGTTAGTGCAGAGCTAGCCAGCATGTTTACTGCGTTTTAACTCCAAATCCGCGTTTTATTCCCGAATCCACGTTTTGTTCCCGAATGCCTATTTTATCCGTAAATCGGCCAATCCACTTTTCTGCCAAACTGGAAATCCGCATCTGTGTTTTATTATAACCATTGAAGAGACGACAATTCAACACACCGAGAAAAAACGTCACGGTCTCACATTTAGCGTCGTCCGGAGGGTCCACCTACATAGTTCTTTGTTTTTTGACATGGTGTGAATGATTAATTAAGCCTAAGGCTCAAAGTTCATTAAAAAAAGCAATCAAACAGTCGGTTTAACGACTACAGTTACGAACTCATTTGAACTTACGAGAAACCGAATAATTACTTACAATATTCGACAAACTCCTTCCACCCCCCTCCCTTGAGCCTCCAGGGCCCAGGTATGACTTGCGCTCTCCAACATGCGTGCAAGGCTGCTGCCTTCCGTGGTGTACTCTCACCAACATTTTCCCTTTCTACGTCTTTTACCATCTATCCGTCATCATTCCTTGGCAGACCTTCTCCAATCTTTCCAGTCTCATTAACTTCAACTTTCATGACTACAGTTTTCTTGATTTCCTCTTGACTTTCACTTGGGTTTCTTATCCCTTCTTTCACTTGCTACTTATTTTTAGGACCTGATAACCACCTTGGCCCCTTCCATAACAACTCATTTCGTTTTAACCCTCTGAAACAACTGCTCTGGAACCTAGGTCAACAGGATTTTATTCTCGTGGACAAGAACCCCAAACTTCCTTTCTGGACAATATCAGAATTTCATTAAACCTTGGCCGAACAAATTATTTCCATTTACCTCTGTTGTTGATGCAGCAAAAAGCTGTCTTACTATCCAATCAGTAATGAATTTCTCTAATTTCTACCTCAGCCTCAAGTGCAGTCTTAATTCTGGCCATCAGCCTTGCTAGAATTCTTCCCGACATCATTTGTAATCTTGGTATGGTGTGTAGTTTCACTGGAGCAATTCTTGTTTTGGAGGCTAACAATTCCACATGATACATTCCTGTGATCGGATCAAACTTTTACCTTTAACCGATAGTTTGATCATGCTGAGAAGTGAAGATAATTTGAAACTTTATTTACCGTAAATGATCGATTAAGCGTCACGGCGGTTATTTACGTTTTACCTGTTAAGGATGAGTCGTTTATTCGCGAGTGGCGCTTATTCGAGAGCGGTGCTTATTTCAGACAGGTAAAACACTTAGGGGAATATATAGATAATAAAGGAGGCACGTACTAGGTATGCTCAATTTACTGTATAGAATCAAGTAATACAAAACATAAGATGAACAGAACACAATTTGTCAGTCACTTTATAAATGTAGTGCAGTTTCAATCAATGTCAATGTCCTCATTAGCTTCGTCGTCACAGAAGGAGGAGAAATTTATATACCTAAAATTATTATACGAAACCAATTGTAAGAGATATCCTATATCAAAACTTTAGAACTCTCGAATTGGTTGTGATCTCCTTTCTCAATCGTGTTACGATATCTCGGCGCGGCGTTTATTTATAAATCCTCAAATTCGCGCCGCGGCGCTAATTCGAGAGATGCGCTTATTAGATTATTTTCGGTAAAGGTGCGGCGCTTATTCGAGAGATGCGTTTATTCGGTTAGCGGCGCTAAATCGATCATTTACGGTAAGCAAATTCATGGCGGCACGACGTGACGTCGCTTAATTTCCATTGCTTGGGGCCCATGGGCTTTACCCACTCTTCCCAGCTTGCAGTTGCGTCACTGTGACAAACCCGTAAAAAGGTAGAAGTAAGTCAAAAACAAATTTAAAACTCGAAAACTTTGATGAATGCCCTTCGTTGCTTAGCGCGTAACATGTTCAGAGATCTATTTTCGATATGCTGGTCATTCATAAGCCAAATGATAATTAGTCGAAGGGTTGCCTGTGGCAGGCGTCTAGTTAAAAAATGTGTTTTCCACACTCTTTTCTTTTTTTTTACATTGGTCATCATTTGTCAAGTAGACGACAGATGGATATCTACCGCTAGGGATAACGAAGTCTCGTAGCTTGCTGGCTTGCTTCTATAGAGATCATGTAGAACTATAGGAAGGGAGGCGGCATGGAACACTGAAATTGGTAATTATTTCAGTGCAACAATTTTGAGTAAACTGGTTTACTCCACGTACTTTTCCGTATGTTTGAATAGTTTGACGTAGAACAAGTGTTGTTTCTAATTTGTTTTCGTTAACAATATGGCAGAAAAACTGCGTTGGATATTAGTTGGTTATTATTTTTGCCTTAATTGTTTCATATACACAAAATACAAACGTGAAGTGGCCCTTGACCATGACCTTGAATATTCCATCCGTATTTTGTTTTGTTTGCATCGCAATTTCTACATCTATTTAGGTTTATATATAGCCTAAGTAGCAAATGAATAGAAAACATTTATATATTTAATTATATATATATATATATAATATTGAACAATAAATCTTGAATTTGATCTAAAATCTTAAAATGTTATTAAAACTTTGAAAAGACTAAAAGACTGAATTTTAGGGTGGTAATTGCGACCTTCATCAGAGTTATTTACAATTTCGGAAAGTAAAGTCAGGCTATTTAACTGGTCTCTATGTGTCCAGAGGGATCTTAATAATGGTAAATATGGACGTGGTAATTCTGCACGTTCATTAACCGAGTCCCCATTTAACACAGAATGTAAAGCTTCAAGAAAAATACGTTTATGATAGTTTCTCACACCTCTCTCCAAAATTTCAACGTCTATTGAGGTTAAATCGTGTCCTGTTTTCTCTGCATGATCTTTTATTGTTGATTCCTTTCTCTTTCTCACGCCTGGTTCATGTTCTAACCATCTGGAGTTCCATGACCTTTTTGTCTCACCAATATATGTGAATGGACAGGATTTACATTTAAATTGGTACACGATGCCTTTAATCTGGTTTACTGAGGGTCTTTCAATAGGTCTTTAAGCCGGTGAAGACATTATTAAATGTTTTTCAAAACCTAAAGAAATAGCCTAAGAAAACCAGATTAAAGGCATCGCTTACAAATTTAAATGTAAATCCTGTCCATTTACATATATATTGGTGAGACAAAAAGTTCTTGAAACTCCAGATGGTTGGAACATAAACCTGGGGTGAGAAAGAGAATCGCATCAGCAATAAAATATCATGCAGAGAAAACACGACATGATTTAACCTCAACAGAAGTTGAAGTTTTGGAGAGATGTGTGACAGATTGCCATAAATGTATTTTTCTCGAAGCTCTACATTCTGCGTTAAATGAGGACTCGGTTAATGAACATGTAGAATTACCACGTCCATATTTACCATTATTAAGGTCCCTCGGGACACATAGAGACCAGTTAAATAGCCTAACTTGAATTGCCGAAATTATAAATAACTCAGATGAAGGTCGCAGTAAGTGCCCTAAAATTCAGTCTTTTAGTCTTTTTAAAGTATTAATAACGTTTCAAGAATTTAGATCAGTTTCAAAATTTATTGTTCAATATTAAGTTTCCAACTGGTCGCTCTAATAGCATATACATATATATATATATATATATACATTTATATATATACGTATATATACATATATTTATATACATATATATATATATATATATATATATATATATATATATACACCAATGATGAATACCACGAAGGTTAAAGCGTTGGAATGAAAATATAGAGCGCTCAATACCGTTACTGGTAGAGCGAATAAGTAAATACAAAAGACAAAATTTTGCTGTCGGATGTTAATGTTAACAAGTAGGATGTTAATGACGGACTTGGTTCGTAATATTGATATGCCTCTTTATACATAATATCATATTACAGGTATGTTCAGCTTTCAAGTACGAAAGAGGCATATCAATATTACGAACCAGGTCCCTAATTAACATCATACTTATCGTCTGAGACCCTATAGTCTAGTGGTAAAACAACCGTACCGGCAAACGGGAGACACGGGTTCGATTCCCGTCGGGGAACTCAGAAATTTTCTGAGATAAAAGCTTGAGAACAAATTTTCATCATATAGATATATATATATATATATACATGTATACATATACATATATATATATATATATATATATATATATATAAAGCAAAAGCAAAAGTGTATCATACAAGAAACACAGTTGACGATTGGTTTGAGAGTGCTCGATACCATGTAGGTAAAGCGAAATAACTTTAATAAAGTTAGAAGGGCGTTTGCTACTCGGAGTTTCACGTGTCTACAACACGATCATCAGGCAACTGACAGATCGCTTCTACTATTCATTTACATAATTTGGGTCAAATTGTCTAAAATTAACTGTGATGCTGTAGTGCCCGCAATCAGTTGGCCAGCGAACTATAATGTGTATGTCTGCATGAAGAGAATAGTTCAGATCTTTTGTTCAGCAAGTTTTTCTTGTTTGATTTCAGGATAAGCATTTTTTCTTCAAGGCAAAGATTGCATCTTCTTGAGCCGTATTTGTGTGAGCTTGCGTGC
>JASJOG010000284.1:0-157500 GCA_030142905.1 Heliopora coerulea | reverse complement strand
ACTTTTTGAGGTAAACGATATAATTATATAAGTATATATATATATATATATATATATATGTATATGTATGTGTATATATATATATGTATATGTATGTGTATATATATATATATATATATATATATATATATATGTATATGTATGTGTATATATATATATATATATATATATATATATATGTATGTATATATATGTGTATATATATATATATATATTTGTATATATATATATATATATATATATATATGCACATAGATATATGTATCCATATAAGAACTCAAGGTAATTGCGGATGATATAATTCACAGCATGCAGTGTACAACCCATGGGAAAAAAAATAAAAAATAAATCTTTTATTTCACTCAACAACCACAAGGAAAATTTCGAGAACAATCCAAAATGTAGACTTATCAATCCGGCTAAAAGCGAATTAGGCAGAGTAAGCAAAATCATCCTGGATGAAATTAACTCAAGCCTCTGATCCATTGCCCAAGTAAACCAATGGCGAAACTCCGATGCAGTTATCAACTGGTTAAAGAACATCCAAGAAAAATACAATTACACATTCCTTTCATTTGACATTGACGATTTTTATCCATCCATTACCGAAGATCTCCTCAACAAAGCAATTTCCTGAGCCAGCAACCAAATCACAATCAAAGACCAACAGGTAAAAATCATCAAACACGCACACAAGTCCCTACTTTCCAACGAAGGGAAACCATGGGTGAAAAAAGAAACTAACGGAACGTTTGACGAGACCATGGGTAGCTACGATGAAGCAGACGCATGGGAGCTAGTCGGGTTGTTCATGTTAGATAAATTGGGAGAAAGGTTTGGAAAAGAGAACATTGGACTGTATAGAGACGATGGCCTGGCCACATTAAAGAACGTAACTGGTAGACAAGCAGATAGATCAAGGAAAACAATGCACGAAATATTTAACAGCCACGGCTTAAAGATCACCGCCCAAACCAACCAGTAAGTGACGAACTTCTTGGACATCACCTTTGACTTGCGCAACTCAACGTATATACCGAACAACAAACCAAATGAAGAACTTCTTTAAGTACACAGCTACTCTAACCACCCACCATCAGTTCTGAAACAACTACCAATCTCAATCAACAAACGCTTATCAAAACTCTCCTGCGACGTCCCAACTTTCCAAGAAGCAGTTCCACCATACCAAGAAGCCCTCAACCGCAGCAATTTCAGCACGCACTTGTCGTATGAAGACGGCAAAATGCCCGAGAATCCCCCTCCTAACCGACACCAGCGACACTGCAATGTTACCTGGTACAACCCGCCATACAGCAAAAACGTCAAGACCAACGTAGGCAGAAAGTTTCTCAGTCTCGTTCACAAGAATTTTCCAACAACCGGTAAACTCTACAAAATATTTAACAGAAACACAGTAAGAGTAAGCTACCGCTCCATGATAAACATGAAAACCATCATTCACAAGAACAACGACTTTGTCCTTTCTAAAGCATCAACAAGAAACCAACCACAACAACCCCAATCACCTCCAACATACAACTGCCGCGATGAAGACAACTGCCCTATTCCTGGTAATTGTTTTGTATCAAACGTCATTTACAAAGCTGAAATAACGACAACGGACAACGTGGACACAAAACAGCTTATTGGTATAACATCCGGTGAGTTCAAAATACGTTACAGAAGCCACACAAAAAGCTTCCGGACAAAAACTACGCCAATGAAACGGAATTATCTAAGCATGTATGCGAACTTAAGAAAACCTACGGAAATTATGAAATAAAGTGGTCAATTTTAAAACGCGTCCCCGTACACAAAGAAGGAACGAAGTGTTGCATCCTTTGCTTGAAAGAAAAGCTACAATTCTCAAGGCGAACAAAGCGAATCTGTTGAACAAAATTTCGGAAATCACTTCCGAATGCCTACATGTCAAAATGCACTACTTATCTAATGCACGACATGAACGGAAGTAATGACCTTCACCTATAATTAAATCTGGGACAGCATAAAATGGATGGCTGTAATTTGATTTATTCTCAGTTGCCTGATGATTGCTTAGCAGCGTGAAACTTTAAGTAGCGACGTAAAGGACATTTTTAGCTAAAATTTATATGTGTTAAATATTTACATATTTAGTTAATAACTGATGTGCAATAACTAGTAAAGTAGACAAAATCAAGATGACAAAGCAGTAACCGAAAGAACCACCAGTAGAATAAGTTTTTATAAGAAAAATAGACGTTCTTTTCGACATAGCAAGAAAATCTGTTTTCATAGTTGGAGGGAATAGAGGCTGAACTCCCGCTTAAGTACCCCGTGTTCGGTTTGAAATTCCGTAAAACTATAACGTTCTTTAAACAAAAGATAAATTCAACCCTGGATTAGAGAATTTCATCATGAAGTAAAATATCAAATTCCTGCTAGTCTTCAGAGAAGAACTAATGATAAACGTAAACGAGTTATCGTTTGCTCAATTCACATTTGTTAAGATTTTAAATCTTTTACATTGAACATGGCTTGCTTTAGTTAGTTCTTCCCTATTGAAAATTTATGACATTCTTTACTCTGGAAACTCCAGAAAGAATTGTAAATATGAAATTAAAATTACAATCGTTTGTTTTAAAAGAAGTTTTGAAATGACAGAGAACCGTGTTTACTGCTCTTCTGTATCTCACTTAGTTCTGAAGATATTTAGATAAGTGGAACAGCAAAGTACTCCTGTCAGATTTGTAGTTGATCTCTCCTTAAACAGCTACTACACGAGGCATCTCCCAGAGTAAAATAAATAAGTTTTGGAACACCAAATGCACATGGTAAAGGTTTAAGGCTCATCATTTTTTAATCCTTTACTAGCCGACCCTGGACGCAGGGCCGTAGTTTATCAGAGGGTTATAGGGGGTTCCGCATTCCAAAGACTGCAAGGACATAAATGACTGGAGCATCAAATTTTGAGCAAAATAAGATTTAGTCAGGTAGGAAAAAGTCCGTTTTGGTTAATTGTTCATCTTTTAATTTACGTAGTTGGGCCGACGAGGCGAGGTTTGACCATACATTGCCTGAATGCGTGTCAAATTAAATTCTGGAAATTTTTGAAGGGCACAATGTTCCTGCAAATTAAGCTGGACACCCCCAGTTGGGTTAGACAACCCCTCTAATCGACGAGTAAAGTTGTTTGGCGTTACCCAGAAAGAAACAAATAAGTTACCAAATTGGAGCTTCGTTGGTAAAGAGTTCACAAAGCTGTACCCAATATAGGAGTTAAATAAGCTTATTTTTGTTTGATTGAAACTATGATTCAAGTTGTTTTAATGCAGGTAGGGTTGGAATGCGGATTTGGGTCCGGATAACGGACATGATTTTGTGCTTCTAAGTACGCGTTTTACAACACGGCTTTCGAGCCTTTTAAACAGTATTCGTTTTGTTGAACGAACTTGTGTAACCAGCTATTCAATGTTGTTTGGATACGGTTTGCAAGAATTTGAACTATAGATTTTGCATCAGGTGGAATAACAATTATTTTAGCAAACTAACTGACCGTATGTATATTGGTATACTGTTGTGGCGAAATTGCTACATGATCCAATCACTGTCGTGGTTAGAATAAACTATTTAAGGGGGCTGTTGGGCGTAGAGGCGTTCAAGTGGTATGCCAGTTTTGAGATTGAGTTAACGCTATTGCAGAAAAGTGGTACTGAAGATATAATTAGAACATCATCATGAGACAGGCTTAAGGCGTTGTGATTACATGATTACTATAACATGCATAACTCTTAAATCAACCTCCAGCTATCTTAATTTCTTTAAAGCTAAAATAACTTCCCGTCTAAATGTGTGCCTAAAGAATTTTCACAGAACTAGTTTTCAACTGCCTTGTGTCTTCCATGCTCAAAAACATTCGGAGTCGCTGATCTGAGTTAAACTGAAATGGTCTCTTTTCTTTTGCATATTCAGTTTTACAACTCTATTTTAAATTTCCCTGGATAAAACATTTTAGGTTTCATTTGTTTGACGTGTGAGAAAATAAATCTTGGATTCACTGCGTAATTTCATCTGGAAAGTTTTCACTAACACTGGATTGGGCTACCCTTTAACTCTGGAAATGCTTTTCATATCTTAAATTTTAAATAATCGGTAAACTGTCTGCAAATTTAAAAAATGAGCTTTAAACAATGATCTTACAAGGAAAATACTGATAATCACATCTTCTTTAATCACTAAACAGTTAAAAGTTGCAGCAAAATCAAGTCTATTCTCTTTCTGCGAGCTAAATGTCACACGCAGGTTAGCCATCTCTATATTTGTGACAACTTTGAACAAAACAATTGATTTTAAAAATATAGTGAAACGAATCACAACATGTTTAAGAGATTGCAATGTCTGTAACACATAGACAAGTAACACACATAGATTAAATAATTCAAATACTTGGCTAGGCAGAAATTCAACGTTTGAGATGATGCGAAGCATGTACTGCAGAATGCTGCAGAAGGACTCGAAGTTTGGAAGAAATTAAACTTTCTTTGACCTCTGCGATGTTGATTTTATAAAGTTCGTGTGAAAAAATGAGACATAATCAGATGTGAATAAAAGTAATAACCCTCTCTGTGACCGTATCATCCTCATGACTGCAAAATAGACAAAGTTTACCTTCTTAGGGATGGTGTTAACAAAAATTGTCCGTACGTGAGAACTTAAAGATGAGAAATGAAAATTTTGGGAGGCACAGGCCCCCCAGTTCCCTCCTAGCTACGAAACTGGATCCAATTGCTCTACCTTCGAAGGCTTTGTATCCACACAGTTGCCGGTGATCGTACTCATAGTGATACTGCTGTAATTAATAGTCCTCTCGATTTTAGCTGTATCCGTATCTGCATTAGTTATGATGGAGACGGGGATTAATGTTTGGTATAATTTAGGCTGTATTAATGAAGAAGATCGAATGAAACTTGAAGTTTCTCTTTTTACTTACTTCATTTTGTGATCTGTGTTCAGTAGGTCAAATAACAGGAAGTCAATTTACCATAGTGGCATTAATTAGCTTAAACACGTTGAATTACTTAGGGAACGAAAGTTTATTGTTGTTTTTCTTTTTTTAACAGATTATGATTACGCATTTGATTGTGATGATGATTATCCTGACTATCCTGAGAATGAACCCACTGACGAAAGTAAGTATTTTTCTTAATTTAAAATTGGGTTTTTGGGGTGACTGTTGTATTTGTACATTTGTTTATAAACTCTCACCATTCTGGTAACACAAAATTGAAATTCATCTCTTCAGTTTGTAGCTCATCCCATCACAAGTTTTTCTTTAAACGCGATTGAGAGAATTATGAAGATGGTTTATTATAGGAAAATCAAAAACAAACGAGTAATTGCAGTGATTTTAATTGAAAAAGAATGACAAATATAAACGCAAATTCAAGAAAAAGCGAGCGATGTATATGTAACGTTTTCACCGATGTCGAGGCGGGATGCTACCATGAGTGCTGTGTTAAATATTAGCTGTAAAGATCGAGATGGAGATTCAGGCGTCACCAAATCGTGAAAACTGTTGATCTTTACAGAACAACAAGCCAACTACGACTGCTGTAGCCGCCACAACACCAGCTAGTTTGAAGGTGTAGATATAGGACTCCAAATAAGTTACCTATTTTAATTGATGTATTCTTAACCCTTCCCGGTCCTAGACGTCATCCCTTAACAAGAAAAATCGTCTGGAGTTAGCCATAGTCAAATTGTCTGTCGTTGTGAGAGTAAAATCAAATTGCGTTTGCCTGGGTAAAATCAAAACTTCGGGTAGGGACCCAAAAGAGTTAAGTAGAGTCGTAACTTATGACTGATTTCTACTGGAAATAAAAGGTCACGTGGGTAACGTAGTCATTTCAGACGATTGCTTAATACTGGCTGACGCACAATGTCAAGCGGAAAAGTTGACTTCATATCAATTTGTTTACAGTAGAATTGTCGGCCGCGCGACTTCTTGCACCCGATGGAATATCAGCCTTTAAATCGTGAAGAGACAGGGTTTGACCCTTTTACTCGTAAAATTGTCTGTTGTTATGCGTGCACCCTAACCCTTCAATGGGTTAATTTCGATATCTCGACGAAATGTTTAAGTGATGACCCTATATTCCTTAAAATTGGTAACTTGTTTGCAGTTCTATATCTCAAAAAGAGTAATAATTTGCATTATATCACGGATTCTATGTTCTTAGCTTGCTCTTAGAATAATTAATGCAGCAGACAAGTCGAGATGGTATTCTGAAAAAGTGGATGATAACTAATAAACAAGCGAATCTGATCGGAGACAAATAACTTATTGTTCATATTCTGAAGAATTTTTCACAGCTGAATCATTGGCAGTAAACCGCGCTTTAGTAAATCCCATTAGGTCAGCTATACATTTACATGTATAATTGACGAAATCAGATCGTTACTAGTTTTCAATTTCTCGACCAGTCAACCCAGTAGAAACCGTATAATAGCAGTCTTACGAGGAATATATGGAAAAGGAGTTTATTACAAGTTGGTTAAATTTGAAGAGAAAACAGTGAAACTACCTTAACTTTAATATTTCCGAAACGCTTGCCCGAACGATAATTCAAATGATGCCTCCTACCTTAAAACTTCTTTCTCGTCGATACTATTTGGTAATTCCTGCACTGTTGTATGATATTTTTCTGCTCACGTCCTTGGCTTAAAACCATTCCGACATTGATCTTTCTCTTGTTAGTATAACTAACTTAAATATTTAATTTACGATAAGCCATCCGTTTGCCAACAGCTGTGCCAATTCTGCAGTTAGAAAAACATTTGAAGATCTCCATGTACGCCATAAACAAGTATCCTACTCAAATTCAATAGACGATTAATTTACTTCAGGAACGAAGATCTGCTGATATATTTCTTTGGGATTTCCAAACGGAAACGCCAAGGTGGCCTCGACATGTGGCCTCTGAAACGGTATTTATACCTCGACGAAAACCCATGTAAGACTACTTTTGAAAAAGCACTCTTGCGAAGTTTCTGCCAAAGAGATGCTTGATAGGGGAAAAAGCTGCAAAATCACGAACAAATAAATACAATAACCGGAAGAGTTTCGAAAACAATTATAAGGTGCTGCTCAGCGTCATTTGACAGAAGAAAACATTCATAGAAGATTATAGGCTCATGATTGGCTTATCGGTAGAGGTAAACTTTTGAGAATTATGTGTGACAGATTTACCCAAGGAGGAAAATGAACGGACGAGATAATTTTCACTAAAAATACTCTGAACATTACAGATAAAATGCTATACGGTGACTCGATTCCTGGTGTATTAAAGCTACCCCGTCATTTGCTTCCATATGTTAATTAGCAGTTATACGGAGAAAGTTTACGAAAGAGTTGGCACCGACCGCAGTACACAAAGTAGTTCCAATTCTACAGCCGTGAAGCAAACCCCATATTGCAAGCTTAGAAATTTTTTTCCTTCTTTTTAAGATGCTTCTAAGCCATTCTAGTCGCTCCAGTAACATTTTTCATTGAAATCACTTCAAAATTCCCGGTTTTTTAAGTGCCGCCGTTTGTGGGAAACGGTGAAAATGTTCTTCCTCATGCGTTTACTGGAGACAGGGAGGCGTCAAGAATACTCTAGGGATTATTCGTTCCTTTTGTTTTCCAATAGAAATTCTATTGCACGGTCACGTCGTGCTTTCGTAAGCTCCTATTCGTAAGCTCCTTTAAACCGTGAAGCAACTACCATAAGTGGTAATTTCCTGAATGAAGTTTAGGATTAGGGTTAGGTTTAGGATTGGGATTAGAATTAGCGTTAGATTAAGGTAAGCCTAACCCTATTGGCTCAACAAGATAAATTAACGCCTGGAACAAGAGTGGAAAATACTGACCCTTCTGACTCGCCATAAAAAAGGGAAGAAAAAAGATTGCTCAAAACGTTGCGGTGCGTAGACCTAGGGCTGGGATCACCTGGGGGCCCTTAAAACAACTGGATGGGAAAAAAATTGATTTTTTTTTTTCAGCAAGGAGTCTCTCGAATGGTAGAAAAGTCGCTGACGATCACAGGTATGTATCATATGGAATTTTTTGCCTCTAAAACAAGAAGTGCTTCAATGAAAGCACACACCATACCCAGATTAGAAATGATGCCTGGAAGAATTCTAGCATGGCTGATGGCCAGAATTAAGACTGCACTTGAGGCTGAGGTAGAAATTACAGAAATTATTTACTGGTTGGATAGTAAGACAGCTTTTTGCTGCATTAACTACAGAGGTAAATGGAAATAATTTGTTCGGCACAGGTTTAATGAAATTCTGAATTTGACTAGAAAGGAAGATTGGAGTTATTGTCTATGAGAACAAAATCCTGTTTACCTAGGTTGTAGAGGAGTTGTTCCGAGTGGGTTAAAACGAAATGAGTTGTGATGGAAGGGGCCAAGGTGGTTATCAGGTCCTGAAAATAAGTAGCAAGTTAAAGAAGGGAAAAGAAACACAAGTGAAAGTCTAGAGGAAATCAAAAAGACTGTAGTCATGGAAATTGAAGTTAATGAGACTGTGGAGATGGGAGAAGGTCGGCCAAGGAATGACGACAGACAGATGGCGGAAGATGTAGAAAGGGTCAGTGTTAATGAGAGAAGACCACAGGGAGCAGCAGCCTTCGTAGCACGTTGGAGAACTCGAGCAATGCCGGAGTCCAGAAAGCTCAAGGGAAGAGTGGGAAGTTTGTCAAATATTGTAGGTAATTATTTGGTTTTTCTCAAGTTCACATAATCTCGTAACTGTAGTCGTTGAACCGACTGTTTGATTGTTTGGTTTTTTTTTTTTTGTTGAACTTTCAGGCTTAGGCTTAATTAATCATTCACACCATGTCAAAAAACAAAGAACTATGTATGCAGACCCTCCGGATGCCGCTAAATGTGAGACCGTGACGTTTTGTCTGGGTGTGTTAGTCTGTCGTCTTTTAAATTGTTAAGATAAAACGCGCATGCGAATTTGTAGATTGGCGGGAAAAGTGGATTGGCGGATTTGGGATAAAACGACAATTTCGCAATGAAATGGGAATGTGGAAATAAAACGCGAATTTGGAGTTAAAACGTAGTAAACGTGCTGGCTAGCTCTGCACAAAAGCAGCGACGCTGCATATCTCAAAATCAAACTAAATTGAAAAAGTAATGGAAAAGAAAATTATTGTTTCTCTCTAGAAATGTCAAGTATGAGTGTAGAACCTAGTTTATATACAGGTTGCCAGGAGCGGTACCGAATTACAATCGTTTTTAATCGAAAAGTTCAGAATTCGAATAACCTTTGAGAAATGATGACAGATGTCGAACACGTGCCTCTTACATTTAAGCGCATAAGTTTTACGGGGTATATGCGCGTTATGTATTGAGCTTATTCACTATAATTACACATGTTTGCAACTGCCTTTCTAAACATATTTAAACGATAAGTTTAATTCAAAAAACAAACTTTCGTCTAAGCAAACATATCAAAGCACGAGAGCAACACGTAATGACATTGATTCATGTCGCGGCTGCCTAAACATCTAATGAACGTTTTTCCGGTGACGATATCTCACGTCACGAAGAAAAGCGGCGTTTATAAACAAGAGATGCACATTTTGATCTCAAAGGGTTATGCCGTGAAACTGCTTGTTTGCACGGAGAAGTGGCAGTGGCCTTTACTGGCCAACGTAGAAAACTTTCACGACAGTAATCACGTTTGTCCCTCCCCAGTCAATGTAAAGGCTCGAGTTTCGGCTACCATAAAAATATTTGGACACGATAATACACACCGTAAATTTAAAACGATGTAAATCTCTTGTAAATGTACACTGGCATAGCTTATAACACCAGAAAGTTTGATCTGGTACATATAGTTCTAACGGCCATATATGAAATAACGCGAAGAGCGAAACTCAGCAAACGAACCAACATTCAACAGTGTCTGTGACAGAAACGGTTCGTTCTTTCCAATTTGGAGTCGATGATAACATGCTGACATGCATTTGAAACGAAAATAAACTACAAAGTATGAAAGTAAAAAGCGTGTGGAAAATCTGTTGGCGAATTACGATAAGGACTGTTTGTAGTCAATGAAGCCGCATCTAGTTAATAGCACAGTAATAAAGTTTAAAGACAATGCAAACCATTTAAACCCAACAAAACACAATCTGCACATTTTCAATCAGTGAATCTACCATATTGCCTCCCAAAGGAAAATATAGTACGAAAAAAACGTTTAGTTTTAATGAGACTCCTCCCGATATCCGTTGAAAGGTTGACTTTCTACGCGTCTTCTTCCTTTCACACTTTTTTTTTATTGAAAAATATAACTGAACGAGTACTACACGTTTTGTGTCAGGGGTATGTTCATCGGTCCGAAATATTCTCACTGCACTACATTTCATTGGAAAAATATTTCAGCATGTTCTTAGCCCAAATTGAAAAGAATGAACCGTGTCTGTGTCAGACAATATTGATTTTTGGTTCGCTTGCTTAGATTCCTTCGTTGCGTTATTTTATAGCCTCTGTTGCCAGACTTAACGTTGTGGTGTTATACAGTATGAGCTATAAAAGGATAAAGTGCGTAGCTATCACTGTAAATAAGTATTTACATCTTTGTTACCTATTCCTTTGTGTTAGTTAATTTATGTTCAATTTACAATGTGCTATACTATCGTTTCCAAATATTTTCATAGTAGCCGAAACTCGGGTATTTACATTGACGGGGGAGGGAGAAAGGTAATTATTCCCGTGAAAGTTTTCTACGGTGGCCGGTAATTGCCTCTACCACTTCTCCGTGCAAACATGTAGTTCCTTCATATAATACTTTAATATGAAAATGTGCATCTCCTGTTTATAAACGCAGCTTTTCTCTGTGAACTGAGATATCTTCACAGGAAAAACACACATCGGATGTTTAGGCAGCCGCGAAATGAATCAATGTCATTATGTGCTGCTCTCTTGCGTTGATATGTTTGTTTAAACGAATGTTTGTTTCTTGAATTAAACTTATCGTTTAAATATGTTTAGAAAATCTGGTCCGTTTATCGTAGTTGCAAACATGTGTATTTGTAGTTAATAAGTTCAACACCTAACACGAATATACCCCGTAAAATTTATGCGCTTAAATGTAAAGGGCACGTGTTCGACATCTGTCATCATTTCTCAAAGGTTATTCGAACTCTGTACTTTTCGATTAAAAACGAACGTAATTCTGTGCCGCACCTAGCGAGCTGTATGTAAACCAGGCTCTACACTCGTACTTGACAGTTCTAGAGAGAAACGATAATTTTCTTTTCGATTTGTTTTTCAATTTAATTTGATTTCGTGATTTGCAGCGTCGCTGCCTTTGGACAGAGCTAGCAAGCATGATTATTGCGTTTTAACTCCAAATCCGTGTTTTATTCCCAGATTCGCGTTTTATTGGCAAATCCGCGTTTTTTCCCGATACCACGTTTTGTCCCCGAATGCGCGTTTTATCCCCAAATCGGCCAATTCACTTTTCCGCAATTTGAAAATCCGCATCCGCGTTTTACCTTAACCATTTAAGAGACGACAGACCTACACACCGAGACAAAAATTCACTGTCTCACATTTAGCGTCGTCCGGAAGATTCGCCTATATAGTTCTTTGTTTTTTTGACATGGTGTGAATGACTAATTAAGTCTAAGGCTCAAAGTTCAAAACAACCAATTAAACAGTCAGTTCAACGACTACAGTTAGAAACTCATGTGAACTTACGACAAGCTGAATAATTACTTAAAATATTCGACAAACTCCCCCCCCTCCCTTGAGCCTCCAGGGCTAAGGCATGACTCGTGTTCTCCAACGTGAGAGCAAGGCTGCTGCCCTCCGGAGTCTTCTCTCACAAACATTGTCCCTTTCAACATCTTCTACCATCTATCCGTCATCATTCCTTGGCCGACCTTCTCCCATCTCCCCAGTCTCATTAACTTCAATTTCCATGACTATTGTCTTCTTGATTTCCACTAGACTTTCACTTGTGTCTGTTATCTCTTCTTTCACTTGCTACTTATTTTCAGGACCTGATGACCACCTTGGCCCCTTCCACCACAACTCATTTCGTTTTAACCCAGTAAAAATAACTGTTCTTGAACCTAGGTCAACAGGATTTTGTTCTCGTGGACAATAAACCCAATCTTCATTTCTAGACAAATTCAGAATTTCATTTCCACTTTGCTGAACAAATTGTTTCCACTAATCTCTGTTGTTAATCCAGCAAAAAGCTGTCTTACTATCTAACCAGTAATGAATTTCTCTAATTTCTACCATGGCCTCAAGTGCAGTCTTAATTCTGGCCATCAGCCTTGCTAGAATTCTTCCCGACATCATTTGCAATCTAGGTATGGTGTTTACTTTCACTGGAGCAATTCTTGTTTTGGAGGCTAACAATTGCACATGATACATATCTGTGATTGTCAGCGACTTTTGTACCATTCGAGAGACTTCTCTCTGAAAAAAATATCAATGTTTTTCCATCCGGGTGTTATGGGCTTCCCCCAGGGTATCCCAGCCCTAGGTTTTGAGGCTTCTTTACTTTTTCTTTTCTTTTTTATGGTTGATCGAAGGGGTCGGGATTTTTCACTCCCACCCCAGACGTCAATTTCTCTTTTGGGGCTACTGAGGTTAGGGTTACGTGACCCTAACGCTAATCCAAATCCCAATCCTAAACCTAAACCTAATCCTAAACTTCATTCAGGAAATTACCACTTTTGTAATTGCTTCACGGTTTATGGAAATGGGAGCTTACGAAAGCACGACGTGACCTTGCAATAGGATTTCTTTTGTGCAACAAACGGAATGGATAATCCTTAGGGTATTCTTGACGTCTCCCTAGCCCCAGTAAAGATATGAGGAAGAATTTTTTCACCGTTTCCCGGAAACGGCAGCTCTCAAAACACCGGGAACTTTGAAGTGTGCTGAACAAAAAACGTTACTGAGCAACTTGAATTGCTTAGAAGCATGTTAGGAAAACAGGAAAAAAGAGTTCTAAATTTTTAATATATGGTTTTCTTCACGGCTGTAGCATTACAACTACTCTTTGTACTGTCGTCGGCGCCACAGCTTTCGTAAACTTTCTCCTTATAACTGCTTGTCAAGATAGGGAAGCAAATGACGGGGTAGCATCAATAGACCAGGAATCGAATCACGGTACAGGATTTTATCGGTAATGTTCAGAGGATTTCATTGAAAATTATCTTCCCGTTCATTTTCGTTCTTTGGTAAATCTGTCACACGTAAATAGAGGGATTATTAAAGAGGCGGCGGATCAAACTTTTACCTTTAACCGATAGCTCGATCATTGTGAGAAGTGAAGATAGTTTGAAACTTTATTTAAGCAAATTCATGGCGTCACGACGTGACGTCGCTTAATTTCCATTGCTTGGGGCCCATGGGCTTTACCCACTCTTCCCAGCTTGCAGTTGCGTCACTGTGACAAACCCGTAAAAAGGTAGAAGTAAGTCAAAAACAAATCTAAATCTCGAAAACTTTGATGAAAGCCCTTCGTTGCTTAGCGCGTAACATGTTCAGAGATCTATTTTCGATATGCTGGTCATTCATAAGCCAAATGATAATTAGTCGGAGGGTTGCATGTGGCAGGCGTCTTGTTAAAAAATGTGTTTTCCACACTCTTCTTTTTTTTTTTCCATTGGCCTCTATTTGTCAAGTAGACGACAGATGGATAACTACCGCTAGGGATAACGAAGTTCGTAGGTTGCAGGCTTGCTTCTATAGAGATCATGTAGAACTAGAGGAAGTGAGGCGGTATGGAACACTGAAATTGGTAATTAATTCAACGCAACAATTTTGAGTAAACTTGTTTACTCCACATACTTTTCCGTCTGTTTGAGTAGTTTGACGTTGAACAATTGTTGTTACTAATTTGTTTTTGTTAACAATACAGCAGAAAAACTGCGTTGGATATTAGTCGGTTATTATTTTTGCCTTGATTGTTTAATACACACAAAATACAAACGTCAAGTGGCGCTTGTCCATGACCTTGAACATTGTATCCGTGTTTTGTTTGGTTTGCCTCGATTCCCGTTGGGGAGCTCAGAAGTTTTCTGAGATAAAAGCTTGAGAACAAACTTTTCATCATACATATATCCAAGCTTACAAACATCTACACTTAGTAAGATGAAATTTACTTACATACAATATCACATTACAGGTATGTTCAGCTTTCAAGTACGAAAGAGGCATATCAATATTTCGAACCAGGTCTCTAATTAACATCATGCTTGCCGTCTGAGACCCTATAGTGTAGTGGCAAAACAACCGTACCGGCAATCGGGAGACACGGGTTCGATTCCCGTTGGGGAGCTCAGAAGTTTTCTGAGATAAAAGCTTGAGAACAAACTTTTCATCATATATATATATATAAGTTGTCAAATTGGTGAAGGAAATATCGAGTGCCCATTATCCTCGACTTTTTAAGACCTAACCGGGAGCTGTTGCGAAAATGCAACGGAAGGCCGTCGTTGCATTTTTCCTTCACCAATTTTTCAACTTATAATATTCTAAGGAAGGTGTCAATGTATCTAATATAATCTCTTCACCAAAATCGGTGAGCCCAACTCATCAAATAATGAACTCGTGGCCATGCTCTCGGCAACGGCCTCCTTAGCTCAGTTGGCAGAGCATCGCACTAGATTCGCGGGGTCGTGGGTTCGATTCCCAGCCGGAAGGCCGGCGTTGCATTTTCGCAACAGGTCCCGGTTAGGTCTTAAAACGTCGAGGATAATGGGCACTCGATATTTCCTACACCAATTTGTCAACTTATAATATTCTAAGGAAGGTGCCAATGTTTCTTATATATGCATATATATATATAATATCGCTCTATGGCCTCTTGGTTCATATTGAGCGCTCTACAGGGTGAGTCATGCCGTTAGCGCATTTGCTCACGCTCACTAGTCTCTAGTTAGAGCGCTCTGGCATGGCTTAGATGTACCAGAAGCGTGGAACACTTGAGTTGCCTATATAATGTAAGCTTTTAAATCCTGCTCGTCAGCACTTCACTTATGAGGCCCAATAGGCCGAAACGGTTCCGTCTGCAGTTAGATATCGCTCTATGGCCTCTTGGTTCATATTGAGCGCTCTACAGGACGAGTCACTGCGACCTTCATCAGAGTTATTTACAATTTCGGTAAGTCAAGTCGGGCTATTTAACTGGTCTCTATGGGTCCCGAGGGATCTTAAAAATGGTAAATATGGGCGTGGTAATTCTGCATGTTCCATAACCGAGTCCTCAATTAACACAAAATGTAAAATTTCAAGAAAAATACGTTTATGTTAGTTTGTCACACCTCTCTGCGAAACTTCAACGTCTGTTGAGGTTACTTCGTGTCCTCCTTTCTCTGCATGATCTTTTATTGTTGATTCCTTTCTCTTTCTCACCCCTGGTTTACGTTTTAACCATCTGGAGTTCCATTACCTTTTTCTCTCACCACTATATGTAAATGGACAGAATTTACATTTAAATTTGTACACGATGCCTTTAATCTGATTTTGTGGGGATCTTTCTTTAGGTCTTTAAGCCGGTGAAGACATTGTTAAATGTTTTCCAAAGACCTAAAGAAAGATCCTCAGAAAACCAGATTAAATGCATCGTGTAGAAATTTAAATGTAAATCCGGTCCATTTGGATATATTGGTGTGACAAAATAGTCATGGAACTCCAGATTGTTAGAACATAAACCAGGGGTGAGAAAGAGAAACGAATCAGCAATAAACAAGGCACAAAATATTTAACAGCCACGGTTTAAAGATCACCACCCAAACCAACCAGTAAGTGACGAACTTCTTGGACATCACCTTGGACTTGCGCAACTCATCGTATAAACTGTACAACAAACCAAATGACGAACTTCTTTACGTACACAGCGGCTCTAACCACCCAACATCAATTCTGAAACAACTACCAATCTCAACCAACAAACGCCTATCAAAACTCTACTACGAAGCGTAAATTTTCCAAGAAGCAGTTCCGCCATACCAAGAAGCCCTCAACTGCAGCAATTTCCGCTCGCAGTTCTCGTATGAGGACGGCAAAATGTCCGAGAATCCCCCTCCTAACCGACACCAGCAACACCGCAATGTTACCTGGTACAACCAGCCATACCGCAATAAAGTCTAGACCAACGTAGGCAGAAAGTTTCTCAGTCTTATTCACAAGAATTTTCCAACAACCGGTAAATTTCACAAAATATTTAACAGAAACACGATAAAAGTAAGTTACAGCTCCATGACAAACATGAAAACCATCATTAAGAAGCACAACGACCTTGTCCTTTCTAAAGCGTCAACAAGAAACCAACCACAACAGCGAAAATCACCTTCAACATGCAACTGCCGCGATAAAGACGACTGCCCTGTTTCTGGTAATTGTTTGGTATCAAACGTCATTTACAAAGCTGAAATAACGACAACGGACAACGTAGACACGAAACAGTATATTGGTATGAGATCCGGTGAGTTCAAAACACGGTACAGAATCCACACAAAAAGCTTCCGGACAAAAATTACCCCAACGAAACGGAATTATCTAAGGATGTATGCGAACTTAAGAAAACCTACGGATATTATAAAAATAAAGTGGTCTATTTTGAAACGCGTCCCCACACGCAAAAAAGGAACGAAGTGTTTCATCCTTTGCTTGGAAGAAAAGCTACAAATTCTCAAGGCGAACAAAGCGAATCTGTCGAGCAAAAGATCGGAAATCATTTCCGAATGCCGACATGTCAACAGCACTACTTATGGGATGCGGGACATGAACGGAAGTAATGACTGGCGCCTATAATTAAATCTGGGACAGCATAAAAGGGATAGCTATAATTTGATTCATTCTCAGTTGCCTGATGATTGCTTAGCAGCGTGAAATTTTAAGTAGCGACTCAAAGGACATTTTTAGTTAAAATTTATATATGTTAAATATTTACATCTTTAGTTAATAATTGATGTGCAATAACTAATAAAGTAGACAAAATCAAGATAACACAGCAGTAACCAAAAGAACCACCGGTAGAATAAATTTTTGTAAGCCAGTAGCCATTACGAAGAAAAAGAATACAGTCATAAATACTGAAGAGCAGCCACATATCTAATATATTATAATAATGTATTAAATAGACATTCTTTTAGAAATGGCAAGAAAATCTGTTTTCATAATTGTAGGTACTAGAGGCTGAACTCCCGCTTAAGTACTCCGTGTTCGGTTTGAAATTCCGTAAAACTATAACGTTCTTTCAACAAAAGATAAATTCAACCCTGGATTAGAAAATTTCATCATGAAGTAAAATATCAAATTCCTCCGAGTCTTCAGAGATGAACTAATGGTGAAGTTAAACGAGTTATTGTTTGCTCAATTCACATTTCAGTTTTTTAATCTTTTACATAGGACATGGCTTGCTTAAGTTAGTTCTTCTCTATTGAAAATTTATGAAATTCTTTTCTCTGGAAACTCCCCAAAGGATTGTAAACATGAAATTAAAATTACGATCGTTTGTTTTAAAAGAAATTTCGAAATGACAGAGAACCGTGTTTACTGCTCTTCTGTATATCACTTAGTTCTGAAGATATTTAGATAAGTGGAATAGCAAGGAACTCCTATCAGATTTGTAGGTGATCTCTCCTCTAACAGCTACTTCATGTGGCATCACCCAGAGTAAAATAAATAAGTCTTGGAACACCAAATACGCATGGTAAAGGTTTAAGGCTCATAATTTTTTAATCCTGTTCTGGCCGACCCTCGAGGCAGGGACGTAGGTTATCAGAGGGATATAGAGGGGTTCCGCTCTTCAAAGACTGCAAGGACATAAATAACTGGAGCATGAAATTTCGAGCAAAATTGAATTTGGTCAGGTAGGAAAAAATCCGTTTTGGTTACTGGTTCATCTTTTAATTTACGTATTAGGGTCGACGAGGGGAGGCTTGACCTTACATTACATGAATGCGTGTCAAGTTAAATTCGGGAAAAATTTGAAGAGTACAATGTTCCTGCAAAATAAGCTGGACACTCCCAGCTGGCTTGGACGGCGCCTCTCGTCGACGAGTAAAGTCGTTTGGCGTTACTCAGAGAGAAACAAATAAGTTACCAAATGGCAGCTTCGTTGGTAAAGAGTTCACAAAGCTGTACCCAATATAGGAGTTAAATAAGCTTATTTTTGTTTGATTAAAACTATGATTCAAGTTGTTTTAATGCAGAATGGGTTGAAATGTGGATATGGGTCCGGATTACGGATATGTTTTTGTGCTTCTAAGTACGTGCTTTACAGCATGGCTTTTCAGTCTTTTAAACGGTACTCGTTTTGTTGAACGAACTTGTGTAACCTGCTATTCAATGTTGTTTGGAAACAGTTTGTAAGTCTTTGAACTATATATTTTGCATCAGGAGGAATAACAATTATTTTAGTAACTTATTGACCGTATTTAGATTGGCATACTGCTGTGTCGAAATTCCTACATGATCCAATGACTGGCGTGGCTAGACCAAACTATTTTGGGGCGGTTGGGCATAGAGGCGTTCAAGTGGGGTAGCAGTCCTGAGATTGAGTGAACACTAGCTATAGCAGAACGATAATACTGATAATATAATTTGAATATCATCGTGAGACAGGCTGAAGGCATTGTGATTACATGATTACTATAACATGCATGACTCTTAAATGAATCTCCAGCCGTCTTGACTTCTTTAAAGCTGAAATAACTTCCCGTCTAAATGTATGCCTGAAGAATTTTCACAGAACTAGTTTTCAACTGCCTTGTGCCTTCCATGCTCAAAAACATTCGGAGTCGCTGATCTGAGTTAAACTAAAATGGTCTCTTTTATTTTTCATACTCAGTTTAAAACTCAATTTTAAATTTCGCTGGATAAAACGTCTTAGGTTTCATTTGAATGACGTATGAAAAAATAAAACTTCGATTCACTGCGAAATTTCATATAGAAAGTTTTCACTAACACTTGATTAGGCTATACTTTAACTCTGGAAATACTTTTCATATCTTAAATTTTAAATAATCGGTAAACTGTCGGCAAATTTAAAAAATGAGCTTTAAACAATTATCTTACAAGGAAAATACTGATGATAACATCTTCTTTAATCACTATACAGTTAAAAGTTGCAGCAAAACCAAGTCTATTCTCTTTCTGCGAGCTAAATGTCACACGCAGATTAGCCATCTCTATATTTGTGACAACTTTGAACAAAACAATTGATTTTAAAAGTATAGTGAAACGAATCACAACATGTTTAAGAGATTACAATCTCTGTAGCACATAGACAAGTAACACACATAGATTAAATAATTGAAATACTTAGCACGGCAGAAATTCAACGTTTGAGATGGTGCGAAGCATGTACTGCAGAATGCAGCGGAAGGACTCGGATTTCGAGAGAAATTAAACTACCTCTGACCTCTGCGATGTTGACTTTATAAAGTTCATGTGAAAAAATGAGACATAGTCAAATGTGCATCAAAAAAATAACCTTCTCTGTGACCGTATCATCCTCGTGACTGCAAAATCGACAAAGTTTACCATCTTGGGCCTGGAGGTGACAAAAATTGTCCGTACATGAGAACTTAAAGATGAGTAACTTAAAATTTTGGGAGATCAGCCCTCCAGTCCCCTCCTAAAAATCCCACTGGATCCAATTCCTCTGTCTTCGCAGGATTTGTATCCACATCCTTGCCGTTGATCGTATTTATAGTTATACTGCTATCTCTCAGAGTCGTCTCGATTTTAGCTCTATCCTCATCCGCATTATGTATGATGGATACGGATATTAACGTTTGGTATAATTTAGGCTGTATTAATGAAAAAGATCTAATGAAACTTGAAGTTTCTCTTTTTACTTATTTCATTTTGTGATCAGTGTTCAGTAGGCCAAATGGCAGGAAGTCAATTTACCATTCTGGCATTAATTAGCTTAAACACGTTGATATACGTAGGGAACGAAAGCTTATTGTTGCTTTTCTTTTTTTGATAGATTATGATTACGCATTTGATTATGATGATGATTATCCTGAGTATCCTGAGAATGAACCCACTGACGAAAGTAAGTATTTTTCTTAATTTAAAGTTGGGTTTTGGGAGTGATTGTTGTAATTGTGCATTCATTTATAAACTCTTACCTCTCTGGTAACACAAAATTGAAATTCATCTCTTCAGTTTGTCGCTCGTCTCATCATAAGTTCTTCTTTAAACGCGATTGAGAGAATTATGAAGATGGTTTATTATAGGAAAATGAAAAGGAAACGAATAATTGCAGTGATTTTAATTGAAAAAGAATGACAAATATAAACGCAAATTCAAGAAAAAGCGAGCGATGTATATGTAACGTTTTCACCGATGTCGAGGCGGGATGCTACCATGAGTGCTGTGTTAAATATTAGCTGTAAAGATCGAGATGGAGATTCAGGCGTCACCAAATCGTGAAAACTGTTGATCTTTACAGAACAACAAGCCAACTACGACTGCTGTAGCCGCCACAACACCAGCTAGTTTGAAGGTGTAGATATAGGACTCCAAATAAGTTACCTATTTTAATTGATGTATTCTTAACCCTTCCCGGTCCTAGACGTCATCCCTTAACAAGAAAAATCGTCTGGAGTTAGCCATAGTCAAATTGTCTGTCGTTGTGAGAGTAAAATCAAATTGCGTTTGCCTGGGTAAAATCAAAACTTCGGGTAGGGACCCAAAAGAGTTAAGTAGAGTCGTAACTTATGACTGATTTCTACTGGAAATAAAAGGTCACGTGGGTAACGTAGTCATTTCAGACGATTGCTTAATACTGGCTGACGCACAATGTCAAGCGGAAAAGTTGACTTCATATCAATTTGTTTACAGTAGAATTGTCGGCCGCGCGACTTCTTGCACCCGATGGAATATCAGCCTTTAAATCGTGAAGAGACAGGGTTTGACCCTTTTACTCGTAAAATTGTCTGTTGTTATGCGTGCACCCTAACCCTTCAATGGGTTAATTTCGATATCTCGACGAAATGTTTAAGTGATGACCCTATATTCCTTAAAATTGGTAACTTGTTTGCAGTTCTATATCTCAAAAAGAGTAATAATTTGCATTATATCACGGATTCTATGTTCTTAGCTTGCTCTTAGAATAATTAATGCAGCAGACAAGTCGAGATGGTATTCTGAAAAAGTTGGATGATAAATAATAACCAAGGAGTACAAATTGTATTATAGCACTCTTACGAGGAATATATGGAAAAGGAGTTTATTACAAGTTGGTTAAATTTGAAGAGAAAACAGTGAAACTACCTTAACTTTAATATTTCCGAAACGCTTGCCCGAACGATAATTCAAATGATCCCTGCTACCTTAAAACTTCTTCCTCGTCGATACTATTTAGTAATTCCTGCAGTGTTGTATGATATTTTTCTGCTCACGTCCTTGGCTTAAAACCATTCCGACATTGATCTTTCTCTTTTTAGTATAACTAACTTAAATATTTAATTTACGATAAGCCATCCGTTTGCCAACAGCTGTGCCAATTCTGCAGTTAGAAAATCATTTGAAGATCTCCATGTACGCCATAAACAAACATCCTACTGAAATTCAATAGACGATTAATTTACTTCAGGAACGAAGATCTGTAGAAATACATTTCTTTGGGATTTCCAAACGGAAACGCCAAGGTGGCCTCGACATGTGGCCTCTGAAACGGTATTTATACCTCGACGAGAACCCATGTAAGACTACTTTTGAAAAAGCACTCTTGAGAAGTTTCTACCAAAAAGATCCTTGAAACGGGAAAAATTTGGAAAATCATGAACAAATAAATACAATAACCGGAAGAGTTTCGAAAACAAATGTAAGGTCCTGCTCAGCGTCATTTGACAGAAGAAAACATTCATGAAGTTTATAGGCTCATGATTGGCTGATCGGCAGAGTTAAACTATTGAGAAATACGTGTGGCAGATTTTCCAAAGGACGAAAATGAACGGGCGAGATAATTTTCACTAAAATCCTCTGAACATTCCAGATAAAATGCTGTACTGTGACTCGATTCTTGGTGTATTAAAGCTGCGCATTACTTCCTTCCCTATCTTAATTAGCAGTTATATGGAGAAAGTTTACGAAAGCTGTGGCGCCGACGGTAGTAGACAAAGTAGTTCCAATTTTACAGCCGTGAAGCAAACCCCATATTGCAAACTTAGAAATTTTTTTCCTTCTTTCTAAGATGCTTCTAAGCCATTCTAGTCGCTCCAGTAATGTTTTTCGTTAAACACATCAAAGTTCCCGGTGTTTTAAGAGCCGCCGTTGGTGGGAAACAGTGAAAATGTTCTTCCTCATGTGTTTACTGGAGACAAGGAGGCGTCAAGAATACTCTAGGGATTATTCGTTCCTTTTGTTGCCAAAAGAAATCCTATTGCAAGGTCACGTCGTACTTTCGTAAGCTCCCTTTCTATAAACCGGGAAGCAATTACCACAAGTGGTAATTTCCTGAATGAAGTTTAGGATTAGGGTTAGGTTTAGGATTGGGATTAGAATTAGCGTTAGGGTCAGGTAACCCTAACCCCAGAAGCGTAACAAGATAAATTAACGCCTGGTACAGGAGTGGAAAATACCGACCCTCCTGATCAGCCATTAAAAAGAAAAAAAGAAAAGAAGGCTCAAAACACAGCGGTGCGCAGAACTAGGACTGGGATCCCCTGGGGGCCCTTAAAACACCCGGATGGGAAAAAAATTAATTTTTTTTTCAGCAAGGAGTCTCTCGAATGGTAGAAAAGTCGCTGACAATCACAGGTATGTATCATGTGGAATTGGTAGCCCCCAAAACAAATATTTCTCCAGTGAATGTACACACCATACCTAGATTAGAAATGATGTCGAGAAGACTTCTAGCAAGGCCGATTGCTAGAATTAAGACTGCACTTCAGGCTGAGGTAGAAATTACAGAAATTCATTACTGGTTGGATAGTTAGACAGCTTTTTGCTGGATTAACAACAGAGGTAAATAGAAACCAATTTGTTCGGCACAGGGTAAATGAAACTCTGAATTTGATCAGAAAGAAAGATTGGGGTTATTGTCCACGAGAACAAAATCCTGTTGACCTAGGTTGAAGAGTAGTTCTTCCGAGTGGGTTAAAACGAAATGAGTTGTGGTGGAAGGGGCAATAGTGGTTATCAGGTCCAGAAAATTGGTAGCTAGTGAAAGAAGAGATAAGAAACACAAGTGAAAGTCTAGAGGAAATCAAGAAGACTGTAGTCATGGAAATTGAAGTTAATGAGACTATAAAGATGGGAGAAGGTCGGCCAAGGAATGATGACGGAAAGATGGCGGAAGATGTAGAAAGGGACAATGTTGGTGGGAGAAGACCCGGGAAGGCAGCAGCGTTGCACGCACGTTGGAGAAGTCGAGTCATGCCAGAGACCTGGAGGCTCAAGCGAAGTGGGGGGGGGGGGGGGAAGTTTGTCGAATATTGTAAGTAATTATTTGGTTTGTCGTAAGTTCACATGAGTTCTGTCGCAGAACTCTCGATGATTCTGCTCTGGTTCTCGATTTACGTAGAACGCAATTCATGGGACCGTATCTATCTTTTTAAAACCGTATAATTCTCAACTTGTTCGTACTACACGATGTTCGCTCCGTCAGACAACCCCAAAAGCCTTTTTGTCACAAGCCTTTCAGAAGGAAATTACACCCTAATTTAATTACATGAACAATCAACTATTGAATACAGCACGCTATTCATAAACAAAAAGCATTGCGAGCGTAACCAGAGTTTAATCTCACAGATTGTCACCACGCCTAGTTTTACTATTACTATTAATCACTAACTTTACATAAACTTATCCAACACACTCCCCCCCTTGACCTAAGCCTAAACTAAGGATGAGTGTCAAGCATCGCTCTTGTTTTCCAGCCAGCATCAATCGCAGCAGCACGCTTTGGTGTTGTCCTAACACCTCTAGACGCTTGCGCACCATCGTTCTTTCCTTCGTTCGAGTCACTCACCAACAACCGTTCTTGCTCTCCAACAACTTCTAGAGGGTACAATCTCTGCACTGGTCGGCTCAGATAAACTGGCTTACCATTGGTCACTACTCGTAGTTTTTCCCCTCTAATGACCTTGTTATTTCCAATAATTAACTCTTCCACCTTACCCATTTTTCACGAATTCCTCTTTACGTTATCTTCCTTTACCAAAACTACCTCTCCCTCCTTTAGTTTGACGGCAGCTTCGCGCTTACCGTCATTGTGGTATTCCCACAAATCCGTCAAATATTCCCTTCGCCATCTATTCCAAAAATGCAACCTTTTTCTTGCCAAATACCTAAACATTCTCAAGTACCCAATTTCACTCTCTTCTTCGTCGCATACTTCATCCAGTAAACCCCCAAGTCTCCTCCCATACACTAAATGTGATGGTGTTAACATCTCAGCACCAACCTCATCATAAGCATATGTCAGAGGTCTGGAATTAAGTGTGCCTTTGACTTCCAGTGGAATAGTTAGAAGTTCATCATGCCCTAACTTCGCATTTCGAAGTACCTTTCTCAGGCACCTTTTCACACTGCCCACCATTCTTTCGGTAAAACCGCCCCACCATGGTGCCCTTTCTAGGTTAAACCTCCACTCGATTCTGTTCTTCACTATGTGACTTGCTACCTCATGATCATCATTCAGTTTCTTCAATACCTTGTTTGCGGACTTAAATGTCTTCGCATTGTCCGGAGAACCTCTTCTCGTAGCAAACTTACGTAGGCAACGGATGAACGCTGTCGTGGACATGTCGGTTATCAGATCCAAGTGAATTGCTCTCGTAACACAGCAGGAGAACAGCACAATATAGACCTTTTCCATTTCTCCCGTCATACCCTTCACAAAAAACAGTCCTGCGAGATCTATACCAACGCTGGAGAAAATTGGCACCTCTCTAACCCTAACGTCTGGTAATGCTGCTATAGGTGGCGTGCCAGAAGACTTACCCTGTGCCTTGCGACACACAAGACACCGACTCAGAATTCTCCTCACTACCTGCCAGTGTGCTTCTGACACCGCTATGATACACCCTCTTGTGACGTCACTCTACCACTAAACTCGTAAACTTATGATCCTTCGGCAAAATTGCCGGCTCCTTGACTTCCGTATCTAACTCCGAATTTCCCAATCTTCCCTTGCATTTCATGATGCCATCACAAACACATGTAACAATGCCTAATTCCTTGACTAATACTTTAAAATTCGGTTTTGACTTCAACTGTTTCTGTATTTTCCTTGACCCACGTTTTTTCTGCCTTAACTATCTCTTCTGTCTTAACTTCGCCAGTAGTCTTCGAACTATCTGTTCTCTGAGCACGCACATTGGATGCAAACCGTAGCACTAATGAGGTCACTCTCAGGAGTCAATCCAACTTGCTATATCTATTAACATCTAAGATCCCTGCAATTCGACATTCATTTATATTTTGTATCACACAAACTGAAATCTTCTTTGCTTCTTCTAAACCTTCGGGCGTCTATACAATCTCTTCTTTCCCTGGCCATTCCTCCTTTGGTCGCGACAACCAAGAAGGTCCTTTCCACCACAGCTGGAATTCAACAAGTTCTGCCGCTAAAACTCCTCTTGCTCCTATATCAGCGGGGTTTTCTTTCCCTGGACAATGTCTCCATTCCTCTTTATCGATTAACCGTAAAACCTCGTTCACTCTGTGCTCCACAAATTGTTTCCATTCTTTCTGGCTTTTTATCCAATAGAGAGCCGTCTTGCTGTCCAGCCACAAATGGGTTTCGGTAACTACGATATTATTTTGTAGGGCTGCCTTTACCGTGTGCATTAGCTGGGCTAAGACTCTCCCTGCCATTAACTCCATCCTAAGAATAGTTTGGCGTTTCAATGGTGACACTCTGGTTTTTGAAGTGAGCATTTCAACATGGATTCTGCCGTCAGCTTGAGATTCGAAATAAGCTACCGCACAATAGGCTTTCAAGCAGGCGTCACCAAATCCATGCAATGAGCACTTGTCTGGTGCTTTAGTTCCCTCATGCAAACACCTCGGAACTGAAATCCTTCCTGCATTTTTCAGACTACTCGACCACTTCTCGAACTTACTTCTTTTCCCACCACTCAGCTCATCATCCCAACCAACTTTATCTACACACAACCCCTGAAATAAAATCTTCCCTCTGACTGTAGCTGGACTGATGATGCCTAATGGGTCAAATATGCACGCCAACAAGCTCAATATGTTATGTTTTGTTGCGACCATGCCCCTCGCTCTCTCTCCATACTTCTTCAAATTAAATTGAAATAGATCTGCCTGATATCCCATTCTTGGCCAAGTACCCTTTCTGACTTAGCCTCATCCTTTCTTCCCAACGTAGCCTTCGCATATGTTTGATCATCGTCTTCAGTTGTCCCTTCCGCTTTCTCTCCTTCCTCAAACAAAATCTTTCCCATCAGTTCCTTACTATTTGACACCCACTTTCTCAACTTGAACCCACCACTAGCTAATTTATCCTAGGCCTTCCTATACAACGTAAAGGCTCTTTCTGTTGTCGTATCCCCCGACACCAGATCATCTACGTAGAAACTTTCCTTGAGTTTAGTAACAAATTCTGGATCCTCGGTTCTAAATCTGTCTAAATGGTGCTGAAGTGTCGCATTCAGCGTAAATGGCGAGCTATTCACACCAAACACAACTCGACAAAACCAATACACTGTGGGTTTAACTACCTCACCATAAATGTCTTCTACCCACAAAAACCGTAAGCTGTCTCTATCCCCCTCCTTTACTTCAATGTTGAGAAAGGCTTTCTCTATATCTCCTACCAAGGCTACTTTCTGTGCTCTAAATCTAATCAGTATATCGAACAGCAAGGGAGTAAGTGCCGGTCCAACGTGCAAACAATCATTCAATGAAGCGCCATGCTTACTTTCCTTAGATTAGGCATCGTACACTATTCTCACCTTAGTGGTCTTGGCTTCCTTCCGGATCACTGCATGATGTGGGAGGTAGTTAACCTGTTTTACACTATCAAGTGAATCAACTTTCTCAATAATCCCTTCCTGATATTGCTCTTTAATGATCCTGTCCTACTCACTCATCGTCTCTGGTTCATTTCTCAATTTGCTTAGCTGAGCTTTCAACCTCCGTAAACTATTTTTATAATTGCTCGGAACCTCGGGGTGGCCTTCCTTACACGGTAACCCCACCTTGTACCTCTCACCCGTGAACTCGATCTCATCCTTCAAAGCTTCATGCACCTCATCCCCTTCCCTAATTCAAAGTGTCTCAAAGTCCCACAACCTGTACACAGAGTTCTTCAACTCCTCATCTTCCCTCAAAACCTCCTGCTTCACAAAATACACATCTTTCGCTCTTCAAAATTTGTGCCTTTCATTGGACCTGACAACACCCAACCAAGACTTGTTTTGACCGCCACGGGTTCATCTCGCTCCCCCCTTATAGCTCTTCCCTCTTGGAAGCGCCATAGGTAATCTGACCCTATAAGAACTTCTATTTCGAGTTCTTCCTTAATCATGCAAACGTCAGAGAACCATAAACCTTGAAGATGAGGATAACTGGTCTTATCGATTTCAATATGCTCGTTTTTGATCTGTGAAATGGGAGGCACTTCATACGCTTCGATCTTGATCGCCTCACCAGGCTTCACTGGTGTGATCTCTAACTCGAAAATATTTCTCAAACCCTTATCTTTTAAACTCTGCCCAAACGTGCTTATTTCGATCCACTCCTGTCTTTTCACATCTAGTCTAACTGACTTAACCACCTTTGTCGTCACGATGACCTGTGACTGCCCGAATCAAACATAACTCGAACTCTGGTACTTCCGCTCTTCCCCTTCAAAACTGCTTGTGCAGTCTGTAGCGCAACTCTAGTTTCTGCGCCTACGTGAAACGCTGGACTGACGAGGCTGGCATACGCAGAGTTTGCCTGATCAGCTCGGCCTTCACAAACAGACCTATCATGTTTTCCCCTGCAATTACTACAAGTATTGTTTGATTTACAATTTCTAGCTTTATGACTTTTCTTGACACAAATAAAACATCTGCCGTACTCACGTAGTAGTTGTTTCCTTTCAGCTATAGAACTTACTTCCTTACAGTCATTATGTTTATGATTGCCTTTGCAATAAGCACAACTGTTATCAGTGGCGTTTACCAATAAGGCGCTGCCTGTATTTGGTCCATTTGGTGGCCTGGTTCTTTTGTTGCTTTCGTTCCCGGTGTCTTGTTTCTCTTTGCTCGGCAGGGAGGGTTGCTCTTCTCTCAGTTCGACTTCTTTAAGGAGTTGATTTAACAACTGGTCCATATTCCATTCGCTGGCAGTTTTTCCGCGCGTTATGACAAGTCGGACGCTTTCAGGCAACTTCTCTATAATTGATGGCACAACAATAGCCGAATAAATTTTGATTCAACGCCGAGCGGTTTTAGTCCCCTGTGGTGCGTTTCGACTGTGTCATATAGTTTTCTCAATCTGACAGGATCTCTCGTGCTTGTTACGGGAGCAATCTTCATCAATTCGTTGATATGGGCTTACTGCATGTTCTCCTTCCTGCTGAATCTCCGCTTAAGTAGGTCGATTGCTGCTTCATAGTTGGCCGATGTCAAGGCAAATCCCACTATCACTGTTTTAGCTGGATCTTCAACAAGACCTCGCAGATACGAGAACTTATCAATCGTTGACAAATTCGGATTCGAGTGAACGGAATTGTCAAACCCGTCCCAAAATTCTTGTCACTGCTCCGGTCTTCCGTTGAACTTCCCGACTTCTAACTTCGGAAGTTTAGCACATTCATTCTCTTGACCAGTCATGCTTTCTACTCTTTCTTTGTGCGTTAACGTCTCTTTTAACGTTATGGTTGCGGTTTTAATTTCTGCTCGTAGTTTGCCCGCTTCTTCAATTTCCACTGCGATTTCTGCCTCGGTGACTGCTTCTTTGTCTGACAGAAGATCCAATATGTCTCTATCTAGCATTACGATCGCTTCATGTTGGTCTTCTAGGGTAGATTTTAAGTTGACAACCCTGACCCGTTTTTTTTTTATCGATGTTTTTACTGCTCTTTTGAAGGTCCGCCGATGTTTTCCTTACAAAGGCTCGGTGGCCTGCGCGTGTTGGTATCTTTTTCTTCAGCTGATCTGCCATGTCTTTGTCTTCCTTCTCGCTCTAGTAAATCCGGCTCGAAGGACTAAAGTGTCGCAGAACTCTCGATGGTTGTGCTCTGGTTCCCGATTTACGTAGAGCGCAATCGATGGGACTGTATCTATCCTTTTAAAACCGTATAATTCTCAACTTGTTTGTACTACACGATGTTTGCTGAGTCAGACAAGCCCAAAAGCCTTTTTGTCACAAGCCTTTCAGAAGGAAATTACATCCTAATCTTCCGGATCATACTAAATGTGAGACCATGACGTTTTGTCTAGGTGCGTTGGTCTGTCGTCTCTTAAATTGTTAAAATAAAACGCGCATGCGAATTTGCAGATTGGCGGAAAAAGTGAATTGGACGATTTGGAAAGAAAACGTGGATTTGGCAATAAAACGCGAATCTGGGAATAAAACTCGGATTTGGAGTTAAAACGCAGCAAACGTGATGGCTAGCTCTGCATAAACGTAGCGACGCTACAGGTCACGAAATCAAACTAAACTGATAAACAAATGGAAAAGAAAATTATCGTTTCTCTCAAAAACTGTCAAGTATGAGTGTAGAGCTTAGTTTATATACAGGTAGCCAAGAGCGGTACCGAATTACATTCGTTTTTAATCAAAAAGTTCAGAATTCCAATAACCTTTGAGAAATGATGTCAGATGTCGATCAGGTGTTTCTTACATTTAAATGCACATGTTTTACGGGGTATATGTGGGTTATAAGCGCATAAGTTTTACAAAAAACAAACCTTTGTCTAAACAAATATATCATCGCCGAAGAGCAACACATGACATTGATTCATGTCGCAGTTGCTTAAACATCTGATGTGTGTTTTTCCGGTAAAGATATCTCACTTCACGAAGAAAAGTTGCCTTTATAAACAGGAGATGCACCTTTTGACCTCAAACTGTTATAAGGGGAAACTGTATGTTTGCACGGAGAAGAGGCAGTGGCCCTTACCGGCGAACGTAGAAAACGTTCACGAGAGTAATAACGTTTGTCCCTCCCCCGTCAATGTAAAGCCTCGAGTTTCGGCTACCATAAAAATATTTGGACACGATAATACACACCGTAAATTTAAAACGATGTAAATCTCTTGTCAATTAACTAACGTAAAAGAATGTAAATAACAAAGATGTACACTGGCATACCTTATAACACCAGAAAGTTTGATCTGGTACATATAATTCTAACGGCCGTATATGAAATAACGCGAAGAGCGAAACTCAGCCAGCGACCCAAAATTCAACAGTGTCTGAGACACAAACGGTTCGTTCTTTCCAATTTGGGGTTGATAATATAATGCTGACATGTATTTGAAATGAAAATAAACTACAAAGTATGAAAGTAAAAAGCGCATGGAAAATCTATTGGAAAATTACGAAAAGGACTATTTGTCGTCAACGAAACGGCATCCAGTTAATCGCTCAGTAGTAAAGTTTAAAGACAATGCAAGCCATTTAAACCCAACAAAACACAATTTGCACATTTCCAGACAGTGAATCTACCATATTGCCTCCCAAAGGAAAATATAGTACGAAAAAAACGTGTGAATGATTAATTAAGCCTAAGGTTCAAAGTTCAACAAAAAAAAATTAAACAGTCGGTTCAACGACTACAGTTACGAACTCATGTGAACTTACGACAAACCGAATAATTACTTACAATTACTATCAATGATTTACCAAGTGTTGTTACCAAATTAATGGTTCACATTTACGCTGATGACACAACTTTGAGTGTCTCCGCTTCGATTGGTAATCCTTCAGTAATCCAAAACCATCTTCAAGACGATCTCAACCAAGTCACAACCTGGTCAACTAACAACAAAATGATCTTAAATCAATCTAAGACCAAGGCACTGCTTCTAACCGGTAAAAGATTGGGGAGTAAATTGGACTCGTACCCTCTTAAGCTAACGGCGCATGGTAACAATATAAATCAAGTTAATTCGGAAGTCTTACTTGGAGTAACATTAGACAGTAATTTGAATTTTAACGACCATATTGATACTCTGTGCAAGAAAGTGTCGCA
Organism: Heliopora coerulea; assembly: GCA_030142905.1. Taxonomy (NCBI): domain Eukaryota; kingdom Metazoa; phylum Cnidaria; class Anthozoa; order Scleralcyonacea; family Helioporidae; genus Heliopora; species Heliopora coerulea. The sequence goes on along the minus strand of JASJOG010000284.1, from coordinate 126,300 downwards.
AAGGATTGGCGTCTTGAAGAATATTAAGAAGAATCTTCCTATTAAAGAACGAATTCTGTTCTTCAATTCAATGATCAAGCCCGTTATGCTATAAGGTAGTCCAGTTTGGGACTCCTGCTCTCGTGAAAACATTGATAAAATCACTAAGTTACAGAAAAGAGCTGCCCGTGTAATTTTGGAAGCAGATAGTCGTGAGAGTAGCTACTCTCTCTTTAAACAACTGAACTGGTTAATAATTAGTGACGAAATTGAACATAGGAAATGCTGTTTAATTTATAAGAGAATTAATGACCTAACTCCCAATTATATAAATAATATGCTTGTAAGGAACGCTGACACTCATTCACGATCGACTAGACATTGTAATGTCAAAATAGTTTGTCCCAGATACAAGAGAGACTCTGAAGGAGGTAGAACATTTCAGGTCTTAGGGACAAAACTATGGAATACGATACCAGTAGACATTAGGAAAAAGGAATCTTATAACTCTTTTTACAGAGCAATTCGTACCTGTTATTACACTAAATAGAGTTTGTACTGTATATAGATACGGTACCTATGTTGTTTTTATATCCATTTTTGTCTATTTTGTAGATTTTTATAGTCTATTTATGTAATTTTTATATTTATTTACTGAATTTGAGGGCCACGCGTTTATCAGTGCAAGCTGTTGAGTGTAACCCTCCTGAAATAAAGTTGCCTATCTATCTATCTATCTATCTATCTATCTATCTATCTATCTATCTATCTATCTATCTATCTATCTATCTATCTATCTAAACTCCCCACTCCCTTGAGTCTCCAGGGCTAAGACATGACTGGCATTCTCCAACGTCCGTGCAAGGCAGCTGCCCTCCGGAATCTTCTCTCACCAGCATTGTCCCTTTCTACATCTTCTACCATCTATCCGTCAGTATTTCTAGGCAGACCTTCTGCTATCTCCCCAGACTTATTAACTTCAATTTCCATGACTACAGCCTTCTTGACTTCCGCTAGACTTTCATTTGTGTCCCTTATCACGTCTTTCACTAGCTACCAATTTTCAGGACCTGATAACCACTATTGTCCCTTCCACCACAACTCATTTCGTTTTAACCCACTCGGAAGAACTACTCTTCAACCTAGGTCAACAGGGTTTTGTTCTCGTGGACAATAACCCCAAACTTCCTTTCTAGACAAATTCAGAATTTCATTTACCCTATGTCGAACAAATTGTTTCCATTTCCCTCTGTTGTTAATCCAGCAAAAAGCTGTCTTACTATCCAACCAGTAATGAATTTCTGTAATTTCTATCTCAGCCTGAAGTGCAGTCTTAATTCTAGCCATCGGCCTTGCTAGAATTCTTCCCGACATCATTTCTAATCTAGGTATGGTGTGTACTTTCACTGGAGAAATATTTGTTTTGGAGGCTAACAATTCCACATGATACATACCTGTGATTGTCAGCGACTTTTGTACCATTCGAGAGACTCCTTGCTGAAAAAAAAAAAAAAAAATCAACTTTTTCCCCTTCCGGTTGTTTTGAGGTCCCCCAGGGGATCCCAGCCCTCGGTCTACGATCGGCGGCGTTTTGATCTTACTTTACATTTTTTTTTTCTTTTTTATGGTTGATCGGGAGGGTCGGTATTTTTCACTCCTGCCTTTGGCGTCAATTTCTCTTGTGGGGCCACTGGGGTTAGTGTTACCTTACCCTAACGCTAATCCAAATCCCAATCCTAAACCTAAACCTAATGCTAAACTTCATTTAGGAAATTACCACTTTTGTAATTGCTTCACGGTTTATGGAAATGGGAGCTTACAAAAGCACGACGTGACCTTGCAATAGGATTTCTTTTGCGCAGCAAACGGAATGGATAATCCTTAGAGTATTCTTGACGCCTCCCTGGCTCCAGTAAAGACTTGAGGAAGAACATTTTCACCATTTCGCAGCAACGGCAGCTCTTAAAACACTGGAAACTTTGAAGTGTGTTCAACGAAAAACGTTACTGGAGCAACTTGAATGGCTTAGAAGCATGATAGAAAAAAGGAAAAAAAAATTCTAAATTTGTAATATGAGGTTTGTTTCACGGCTGTAGCATTAGAAATACCTTGTGTACTGACGTCGGCGCCACAGTTTTCGTAAACTTTCTCCTTATAACTGCTTGTTAAGATAGGGAAGCAAATGACGGCGTAGCTTTAATATACCAGGAATCGAATCACAGTACAAGATTTTATCTGTAATTCTTAATTACTTAAATTCTAAACACCGTAACATTAAATTTACTAGTGAGCCCGAGGTTAAACGTCTCAATTAATCGAATTGATGGCTTCTCTACTTCTGTTTATTTAACTTCTCTACTTTTGTTTAAAACCCACTTTTACAGGACTTTTTACCAACTTTGATAGTTTTATCCCATTATCGTTCAAACGTGGTCTTATTTACTCATTGCTCAACCGATATTTTAGAATATCCTCATCCTATCATATATTTCATTCTGAGGTCCTTAAACTTAAAGAATTTTTTATTAACAATGGTTACCCCGTCGCTCTTTTTGACCGCTACCTAAGTCTTTTTCTCGACAAGATCTTTCCTCCTCCAATTAACAATATCACTGTCCCTAAACGTGTTGTCTATTTCTGCCTCCCTTTTACCGGTGCTCATTCTTTACAAATCCGAACCAAGCTCATCAAACTTGTTTCTTCCTGCTTCCTACAAATAGACCTTCGTGTCGTATTAAAACCTGGTGAACGTCTTTCTACCTTCTTCCAGTTCAAAGACCCTATTCCCAAGTTTCTGAAATCGCATGTAGTTTATTTTTTTAAGTGTCAATGCTGCGCAGCGTTTTATATTGGGCAAACACGCCGTCACCTACACACGCGTATTTCAGAACACATGGGAATTTCGCCTTTGACGGGCAAGAAAGTTTCACATCCTTCACGTTCTAGCATTCTTGCACATTCAATCCAAACTAGCCACTCCATCTCCTTTCATGATTTCTCTATTCTTTCCTCTTGCAATTCACCCCTTGAATTACTTATCAGATAAAGTCTCCTCATCAATAAACATAAACCTTCTCTTAATGAAAACATCACTTCCGTTCTGCTTGCCTTATTTTAATTCTCTCCTTCCTCTACTTGTCTCGTCTCATCTTTCACCTCCCTTATTCTCATTGTCTTTAATCCTAATGTGATACCTTATGTAATTATAAATATCTTAATATTTCCATCTGTAATTACTTTGAAAATGTTGCGCGTCGGCAACGAAACGTCAGTGAACTTCAATTAAACTTTATTCGTGTGTTTCTGTCTATTCCTGAATGATGACATTACATCTCCGAATTTTGAGCTGAGCTCTCATCTTCATTTTACGTCTAAGATTTCCGCCCGGTAAATCTTTAGTGAACGTTTTATCTGTAATGTTCAGACAATTTCAGTGAAAATTATCTCGCCCATTTATTTTCGTCCTTTGCTAAATCTGTTACACGTAAATAGAGTGGATTATTAAAGAGGCTGCGGTTCAATCTTTTACCTTTAACCGATAGCCCGATCATGCTGAGAAATGAAGATAGTTTGAAATCTTATTTAAGCAAATTCATGCCGTCACGACGTGACGTCGCTTAATTTCCATCGCTTGGGGCCCATACACTTTCCCCACTCTTCTCTGCTTGCAGTTGCGTCACTGTGACAAAGCCGTAAAAAGGTAGAAGTAAGTCAAAAACAAATCTAAAACTCGAAAACTTTGATGGAAGCCCTTCGTTGCTTAGCGCGAAACATCTTCAGAGATCAATTTGCGATATGCTGGTCATTTATGAGCCAAATGATAATTAGTCGGAGGGTTGCCTGTGGCAGGCGTTTAATTAAATAATGTGTTTTCCACACTCTTCTTTTTTTTTCCATTGGTCATCATTTGTCAAGTAGACGACAGATGGATAACTACCGCTTGGGATAACGAAGTCTCGTAGTTTGCAGGTTTGCTTTTATAAAGATCATGTAGAACTAGAGGAAGGGAGGTGGCATGGAACACTGAAATTGATAATTAATTCAAGGCAACATTTTTGAGTAAAGTGGTTTACTCCACGAACTTTTCCGTCTGTTTGAGTACTTCGACGTTGAACAAGTGTTGTTTCTAGTTTGTTTTCGTCAACAACAGCAGAAAAACTGCGTTGGATATTAGTCGGTTATTTTTTTTGCCTTAATTGTTTCATACAGACAAAATACAAAAGTTAAGTGGCCCTTGACCGTTGCATCCGTGTTTTGTTTAGTTTTCCTTTTAATTTCTTCGTATATATATATATGTTTATATATAGTCTAAGTAGTAAATGAATAGAAAACATTTATTTATATATACATACATATAAGTGTATATATATATATATATATATATATATATAAGTAAATACAAAAGACAAAATTTTGCTGTCGCTACTCTGAGTTTCACGCGCTCAGGCGATCATCAGGCAACTCCAATCGATCATCAGGCAACGCTGTAACCTTCGTGGTACTCATCATTGGTGTATATATATATATATATATATATATATATATATATATAGTAGTAAGATTTTGCTTAAGAGTGTATGGTTGCTACTCCGAGTTTTACGCGTATGTGATCTTCAGGCAACTGAAACAGCGTCGATTCAATGTCTCCTTTTTCTCTGTTCATTGACGTCATGGTTTGCGTGGGTTGGATGACTCATCGCTATTGTCCTCGTGTGGCTTGTCTTTGAGATGAGAAATCTGTTCCGGTGTCTGCACTTTGAGACGATCTCCGATCTTTTGTTGAGAAGGTTCTTTAGGTGGTTTTTTAGGCGTGCTTTCAAAATGCAAAGCTTTTCCTCCAGGCAAAGGTTACATCTTTTTGCTCCGCTTGTGTAGGCCGCGGCTCTTTTCACGATCGCCCATTTTATATCGAAAGATTGGTTATTTGATTTTAGATCCCATACGTATTTTGATAGTTCAGTCTCATTGGAGTACTTGCTATCTTTGAAGGATTTAATGTGGTTTCTGTATCGTTCTTTAAAACTGTTTGCTGTCATTCCTATGTACTGTTTTGTCTCTCCGGTGTCTGTCGTGGTTACGTCGGCTCTATAAACGATGTTGTCAGTTAAGCAGTTACCTTGGAGCGGGCACTGTTCTTTTCTTCTGCAGTTGCAATTATCTGTTCTCTGAAGCTTTCTATTTTCATATTTATTTAGGATTCCGGAGTTATGTTTGGTGATCATAGTCTTCATGTTGTCCATGCAGCTGTAGCTAATTTTGACTGTGTTCTGGTTGAAGACATTGTGTAGAGTGCATGACTCAGGAAAATGCTTGTCAATTATTTCTAGAAAGTTATGGCCAATTTTTGATTTGATGTTCTTGCTATATGATGGGTTGAACCATATAATGTTTCTGCGTCTACGTTTTTGGGACGATGTAGATTCGGGCGTCTTGTCGCTGTCGGAGATATATTGGAGTTTGGTGTTAAAGTGGCTACGTCTTAGTGCGTCTTCGTATATAGGTGCTGCAGAGTCGAAGGTTGATTGGTTTGATGATAATTGTGAAATGCTAGAATTGATGGAGGCTGGAAGATGTTTGATTATTGATGGGGGATGGTTGGAGTGGCTGCTGATGTACAGTGGGTCGTCGTTTGGTTTTCTGTAAAGTCGGTAGTCACCGTTCATCAGGTTGAACGTGATGTCGAGGAAGTTTACAATCTTCAGATTAGTTTGGGCTGTGATTTTTAGGCCAAGTTGGTCGAAAATCTTGATTAGCTCTTTCTTTGTTTTATCAGCTGATCGACCGGTGGTGTTCTTTAGAAGTGCTAGCCCGTCGTCTCGGTAAAGGCCCACGTTGTTTTCATCAAATTTACTGGATAGCTCATTGAGAATAAACAAGCCGACTAATTCGGATACCTCGGCGCCGTCGTAACTCCCCATTGCAACATCAAACAGGTTATGGTTGTTTTTCTTAACCCATGGTCTTTTTCCGCTAAACAGGACTGATTTTCGTGCGTGTTTGATGATGGCAACATGGTCATCTGTGATTCTGGTTAGCTGTCGGGACCAGGAGATGGCTTTGTCCAGGAGGTTTTCGGAGATGGATGGGTAGAAGTCGACGATGTCAAAGCTTAGAAACGAGTGTCTGTTTTTATCGTTTATGTTTTTGTACCAGTCGATTACTGCTTGGGAGTTTCGCCACTGGTTAACATTGGTGTGGTGTCTAATTACTTGGTTGATGTTGTCTAGCAGTACTTTGCTGACCTTTCCAGATTCGCTTTTCGCAGTGTTTATGAGTCGGCATGTTGGGTTGTTTTTGAAATTATCTTTATGGTCCTTGAGTGAGATAAACGCTTCACGTTTCGTGATTGTTTCGATTCTGTCGCTGATAGATAGATTGCTTGCTATTTGTTTTAGCTCATTGTCAATGTTTACTATGGATTCTTCGTTACCGAGTTTGTAGGATTTGGTCACATTTTCCATCAGCAGTTTATTGTATGTATGGCGTGGGGCTTCGTAGATGTTCCTGGTCTTATCAGTGAATACGAAGACGTTGGAGGACGATTGAATGTTCTTTAGGTCTTTCGACAGTGTAGTTTGGAAGTGGTCGTCTGTTCTTTCGAATTTAATATCCTCGATCATTTGGATGAGATCTTCTTCAAAAGGTTTCATCTCGGTAATATGAGGAGGGGATTTGACAGATTTTAAACCAAATGTGTTGTTGTCGGATGTGTCTTTGTCGCCGTGGAGGAAGAAATGAGCTTTCCATCTCATGCGTCTTATAACATTTTCCGTCTTCTCGATGAGTCGCTTCATGTAGGCATCTCTTGATGGCATGGCGATGTTTTTTAAGGAGTAGTTGAATCGGAGTTTTCTGGCCTCCAGTCGTGCACTCTGGTTTACGTAAACCGTGCTTAAAAATGCAGAAACTCCGATAGGCCCAGTAGGTCGAAACGGTTCCGTACATATACATATATGTATATACATATATGTATATATGTATATGTACATATGTAATATTCAACTATAAATTTTGAATCTGATCTAAAATCTTAAAACGTTATTAAAACTTTAAAACGACTAAAAGACTGAATTTTTTCCGCTAAATGTGACCTTCATCAGAGTTATTTACAATTTCAGCAAGTCAAGTCAGGCTATTTAACTGGTCTCTATGTGTCCCGAGGGATCTTAATAATGGTAAATATAGGCGTAGTAATTCTACATGTTCATTAACCGAGTGCTCATTTAACACTAAATTTAAAGCTTCAAGAAAAATACGCTTATGTTAGTTTGTTACACGTCTCTCCGAAACTTCAACGTCTGTTGAGGTTACTTCGTGTCCTGTTTTCTCTGCATAATCTTTTATGGCTTATTCGTTTCTTTTTCTCACCCCTGGTTTATGTTCAAACCATCTGGAGTTCCATGACCTTTTTGTCTCACCAATATATGTAAATGGGCAGGATTTACATTTAAATTTGTACACGATGTCTTTAATCTGGTTTTCTGGAGGGTCTTTCTTTAGCTCTTTAAGCCGGTGAAGACATTGTTAAATGTTTTCCAAATGTTACTCAAGGTTCGAGTTATCGGGAGTTCAAGTTATCGGGAGCTGAGAGCAAACTTCCGGAAATAAGGAAAAAATGGTGTTTACTGTTTTTCTATTCATACAGAGCACATTTTAATCAATCTTAATTACAGTATACAGAAGTCGAGTGAAATTGGAGCAATATATTTGTTAATCATTACTGTATAAATCAGAACGTAACGTGAAACAAAAAAAAGCAAAGCAGCAGGAGAGATCCGTTCTGCAAACTTTGCAGTTCCAACGAGAACTTGCTAGTGCTACTGAGTTCATGAGATTTACATTTTTGAGAAATAGTCAGTTAATTCGCCCTGACGCTTCTCAACTAATCTATTACGGTCTATTATTCTTGAAAGGTTTCGAAGGTTCGATTTAAAAGAATCGGTATCAACCTCCATAAACAAACTAAACGTCTGTAACACGTCAATGGCTTGGCACAATTGGCTTTATGAAGGGCGTTTTGGCAGCGGCTCATCAATCAGAACCTCATCCTCCTTTTCAAGCTTATCGTCATCTTGTCGAAATTCAACAAGAATATCACGGTCACTCGGCATCTCAGTATTTCCTGTAAGGAGTTTGTCATCACATCTAGTCATGGTTTCAGCGTTAACTTGCGGTGGTACGTGATCTTGTGCTCTTTTTCTAAAGGTTTCGAGTTATTCATTGAGCTTTTTAAAAGGGTCATCAGTATCATTTAAAGCAAACTTCTGTGACTCCTTTGAGATCCCTGCTTTTTTCAAGCAGTTTTTAACTGTTGTTTCTGACAATTTGTCCCAAGCTGCAGTTAGTATATTCATTGCTGTTAGGATGCTTATTTTGGGCAAAGACTCGTTATTGTCAACAGTGCGAATGAAAAGCTGGATTGTGAGGGCTCTTTAGTGCGCTTTAAGTGACCTGATAACGCCTTGGTCCATTGGCTGGGTCTTGGATGTGGTATTAGGAGGCAAGAACAGTAAGAGAATAGCCTTGAGTCCTTCAATGTGTGGATGAGCCGGGCAGTTATCCACTATAAGCGCAACTTTCCTGCCTTCTCTCAGAAACTTTTTATCAAGCTCTCTGACCTACTTTTCAAACAAAACACTGTCCATCCAACTTTTCCTTTGCGATCGGTACCGACAGGGAAGGTTTCTAACGCCGGCAAAACACCTTGGTTTTATAGATTTGCCGATTACGAACATCGGTAACTTCTCGCCCGCGGCATTTGCAGCAGCCATACCAGTAAGCCTTGTTTTGCTCAGTTTACCACCCACGCACTTCTCAGACTTTAAATGCAAAATCTTATCTTGAAGAGCTTGATAAAACAAACCAAATTCGTCCGCGTTGAAAATATCTTTTAGCTTGTAGTTGGTGACAATGGTTGGCAGAGTTGTCTCGTCCCACGAAGCGGTCATTTGAGGGGTGCATGAGTTTGCTTCTCCAGCAACCGTCTTAAACGTGACACTGTGCCTTGTTTTCCAGCGGTCGAGCCAGTCATCAGAACCCTTAAAATCTTCAATCTGAAGCTCTTTGGCAAAGAGAACTGCCTTCTCTTTTAGCACGGTACCACTGACAGGAACATTTCGCTCTCTTGCATTTGCAAACCACTTGTATATCGCTTTATCTAAAGCGTCAAAAGCTGCGCCTTTAAGCTTCATTGTCTTTGGACTTTTCCCATTCTCGAAAGCAGCAGAAATTTTCTCTTTGTTTTTCACCCACGTGGACAAAGTGTTTAAAGGAATGTCATACTTCGTTGCTACCTCCTTCTTAGCTACGCCACTCTCGATTTCTTTGAGAGCTTTATATTTCTCCTCCAAAGATTTGGTGATAATCTTACGCTTAAGAGACTTCTTTTCCGACATTTTCAAGCAGTACTATCGAATCTCATATAAACTGCGAGGTGCGATTTCAGCAGTAAACGGAAATCAGGAAGGCAAAAGCGATGAAAATCACATTGTCCTACAATCCAGTGTTACTTTACACAGTGTGAAAGGAACCTTCATTCTATTGAAAACCAGAACACCTTTATGCGTTTAGAGCTTTATGATTCTATAGTATTCAAGAAATATATGAGCCGACCTGAGTTTTGACTTATCATTAAAATCCGCTGTATTTAATTCAAATTTTAGTTTTGATAAAGGAGTTTTCTTGAACCACTTTCAACCGCATGCGTGTCTAGATTCTGCACAGTATCTGTCAGGCGACTCAATGTTACAATGTGGCCGGTCTACGAACATCCGGTTTAACTAAAGACAGCTACTGAGAGTTGTAACTTCGCTTTAACGTTACTAGGGATTCCCCACAAACATCCGCAGACATTGTCTCCTTCAACCTGGATTCCTTTATCAAAGAATATCATGTCTACCAAGAAGTCTGGGGTCCAGAGCTTCACGAAGAGCTAAACGCTGTACCAGAGCCAAACTATTTTGTCGACAAGTACGCGGTTTGTGTGGAACGTTATGGCGAAGTTATAGGACATTTAATGAAAGGCAAATCAGGACGTTTTGCCAACACAATTTTCTATTTTTTGCGGGCCGATCAGAAGAACGAATGTACTGTGGTGGTGACCGGCAAGGCAGTTAACCTTGGAGATGGGGAAGGAATGCAAGTGCCATGCACATTGCACTTCAAGGGACACAAGAAATTCATTGACATTTTGAAGAAGGAGTTAAGGAGGAAGGCTTTATGAACGTTCAGTGCACTGTAATTAAGTGTATCCTAAATCAGAGAAACCTGAACTAAACTGACATGTTTGGTGTAGTATAAAAAGACTTCATAACAAATTCAATGTTTAAAACTATGATACACGGTTTTGTTTTGTTTTGTTTTGTCAGATATTGACAGACATGGTTCAAGTTATCGAGGGTAAAATTATATAGAAAGGGAACTTAAGGGAAACAAAAATTGCTTCGAGTTAGCGGGAGGTTCGAGTTATCGAGGGTTCGAGTTCCCGAGGGTAAAATTACTGTAAATGTTTTTCAAAAATCAAGGGGAAATCAATTTTGGTTTGAGTTAGCTCGAGGTTCGAGTCAGCGAGGGTTCGAGTTACCGGGAGTCGACTGTATATATATACATATACATACATATATGTATATACAGTTAAAGTAGCAAATGTACAGAAAACATTATTAAGTAGTTGTATAAAAGTTCACATCAATCATTTGTCCAAACAATCAAGTAAAGTTATCAGCTAAAACTACAAACCACAAAGGGCTCATCAGTTGCCTACCAAGGCGACTATCTCGGGAGTTTAAAGACAAAAGAGTCATAATCTCTTGGCCCCCCAGCAGGAGTCATCAATTGCCACCTACCCATCGTTGTTTATTATTTTACTTATTACATCGTCAGGTGTCGTGCGAAATTTTTTGAAAACACCAGGATCGAATCACAGTGCTAGATAACTCGTTTGAAACATTTAATCGCTACTGAGAGTTGCATGGAACTCTGAGTAGCAATTAAACGTTTTAAACAAGTTATCTAGCTCTGTGATCCGATTTGTATGTAGCTCTAATATATCTATTGAGCACTCTTGCTGTTTGATAACGTTCGCAACCTACTATTCATTTATATATATATAGATAGACAAATATAGACAAATATATCTTGAGTGAAACCATATACAGGCAGAGTGCTCGATACCGAAGTAGAGCAAAATATGACAAAAGTGAGAGACAAAACTCGGATTATTTCATAGAACTTTTTAATCACGACAAATTTGTTTCGTATGGCAAACTTAACTTGCCATACGAAACAAATTTGTCGAGATTAAAAAGTTCTATGAAGTAATTCGAGCTTTATCTCTCACTTCTCTCATATATATATATATATATATATATATAACTACAGACGGAACCGTTTCGGCCTACTGGGCCTGTGTATGTATATATATATATATATATATATATACATACACATAAATTAACTCAAGGTCATCGCGGATGATATAGGCATAGCAAGCAGGATGGAACCAATGGCAAAAAAACCCAATCTTTTATTTCACTCAACAACCACAAGGAAAATTTCGAGAACAATCCAAAATGTAGACTTATCAATCCGGCTAAAAGCGAATTAGGCAGAGTAAGTAAAGTCATCCTGGATGAAATTAACTCAAGCCTCTGATCCATTGCCCAAGTAAACCAATGGCGAAACTCCGATGCAGTTATCAACTGGTTCAAGAACATCCAAGAAAAATACAATCACACATTCCTTTCATTTGACATTGACGATTTTTATCCATCCATTACCGAAGATCTCCTCAACAAAGCAATTTCCTGAGCCAGCAACCAAACCACAATCAAAGACGAACAGATAAAAATCATCAAACACGCAAACAAGTCCCTACTTTCCAACGAAGGGAAACCATGGGTGAAAAAAGAAACTAACGGAACGTTTGACGAGACCATGGGTAGCTACGATGGAGCAGACGCATGTGAGCTAGTCGGGTTGTTCATGTTAGATAAATTGGAAGAAAGGTTCGGAAAAGAGAACATTGGACTGTATAGAGACGATGGCCTGGCCACATTAAAGAACGTAACTGGTAGACAAGCAGATAGATCAAGGAAAACAATGCACGAAATATTAAACAGCCTCGGCTGAAAGATCACCGCCCAAACCAACCAGTAAGTGACGAACTTCTTGGACATCACCTTTGACTTGCGCAACTCAACGTATATACCGAACAACAAACCAAATGAAGAACTTCTTTAAGTACACAGCTACTCTAACCACCCACCATCAGTTCTGAAACAACTACCAATCTCAATCAACAAACGCCTATCAAAACTCTCCTGCGACATCCCAACTTTCCAAGAAGCAGTTCCACCATACCAAGAAGCCCTCAACCGCAGCAATTTCAGCACGCACTTGTCGTATGAAGACGGCAAAATGCCCGAGATTCCCCCTCCTAACCGACACCAGCGACACTGCAATGTTACCTGGTACAACCCGCCATACAGCAAAAACGTCAAGACCAACGTAGGCAGAAAGTTTCTCAGTCTCATTGACAAGGATTTTCCCACAACCCGTAAACTCCACAAAATATTTAACAGAAACACGATAAAAATAAGTTACAGCTCCATGACAAACATGAAAACCATCATTCACAAGAACAACGACCTTGTCCTTTCTAAAGCATCAACAAGAAACCAACCACAATAGCCACAACAACCTCCAACATGCAACTGCCGCGATAAAGACAATTGCCCAAATACTGGTAATTGCTTGGTATCAAAAGTCATTTACAAACCTGAAATAACGACAACGGACAACGTGGAAACAAAACAGCTTATTGGTATAACATCCGGTGAGTTCAAAATACGGTACAGAAGCCACATGAAAAGCTTCCGGACAAAAACTACGCCAATGAAACGGAATTATCTAAGCATGTATGCGAACTTAAGAAAACCTACGGAAATTATGAAATAAAGTGGTCAATTTTAAAACGCGTCCCCGTACACAAAGAAGAAACGAAGTGTTGCATCCTTTGCTTGAAAGAAAAGCTACAAATTCTCAAGGCGAACAAAGCGAATCTGTCGAGCAAAATATTGGAAATCACTTCCGAATGCCGACATGTCAAAATGCACTACTTATCTAATGCACGACATGAACGGAAGTAATGACCTTCACCTATAATTAAATCTGGGACAGCATAAAATGGATGGCTGTAATTTGATTTATTCTCAGTTGCCTGATGATTGCTTAGCAGCGTGAAACTTTAAGTAGCGACGTAAAGGACATTTTTAGCTAAAATTTATGTGTTAAATATTTACATATTTAGTTAATAACTGATGTGCAATAACTAGTAAAGTAGACAAAATCAAGATAACAAAGCAGTAACCGAAAGAACCACCAGTAGAATAAGTTTTTATAAGAAAAATAGACGTTCTTTTCGAAATAGCAAGAAAATTTGTTTTCATATTTGCAGGGAATAGAGACTGAACTCCCTCTTAAGTACCCCGTGTTCGGTTTGAAATTCCGTAAAACTATAACGTTCTTTAAACAAAAGATAAATTCAACCCTGAATTAGAGAATTTCATCATGAAGTAAAATATCAAATTCCTCCTAGTCTTCAGAGAAGAACTAATGATAAACGTAAACGAGTTATCGTTTGCTCAATTCACATTTGTTAAGATTTTAAATCTTTTACATTGAACATGGCTTGCTTTAGTTAGTTCTTCCCTATTGAAAATTTATGACATTCTTTACTCTGGAAACTCCAAAAAGGATTGTAAATATGAAATGAAAACTACAATCGTTTGTTTTAAAAGAAGTTTTGAAATGACAGAGAACCGTGTTTACCGCTCTTCTATATCTCACTTAGTTCTGAAGATATTTAGATAAGTGGAATAGCAAAGAACTCCTGTCAGATTTGTAGTTGATCTCTCCTTAAACAGCTACTACGCGTGGCATCTCCCAGAGTAAAATAAATAAGTCTTGGAACACCAAATGTGCATGCTAAAGGTTTAAGGCTCATAATTTTTTAATCCTTTACTGGCCGACCCTGGACGCAGGGACGTAGTTTATCGGAGGGTTATAGGGGGTTCCGCTCTCCAAAGACTGTAAGGACATAAATAACTGGAGCATCAAATTTCGAGCAAAATTGGATTTAGTCAGGTAGGAAAAAGTCCGTTTCGGTTAATCGTTCATCTTTTAATTTACGTAGTTGGGCCGACTAGGCGAGGTTTGACCATACATTGCCTGAATGCGTGTCAAATTAAATTCTGGAAATTTTTGAAGTGTACAATGTTCCTGCAAATTAAGCTGGATACCCCCTGTTGGGTTAGACAACTCCTCTAATCGAGGAGTAAAGTTGTTTGGCGTTACCCAGAGAGAAACAAATAAGTTACCAAATTGGAGCTTCGTTGGTAAAGAGTTCACAAAGCTGTACCCAATATAGGAGTTAAATAAGCTTATTTTTGTTTGATTAAAACTATGATTCAAGTTGTTTTAATGCAGATAGGGTTGGAATGCGGATTTGGGTCCGGATAACGGACACGATTTTGTTCTTCTAAGTACGCGCTTTACAACACGGCTTTCAAGCCTTTTAAACAGTATTCGTTTTGTTGAACGAACTTGTGTAACCAGCTATTCAATGTTGTTTCGATACGGTTTGTAAGACTTTGAACTATATATTTTGCATCAGGAGGAATAACAATTATTTTAGCAACTTACTGACCGTATGTAGATTGGTATACTGTTGTGACGAAATTGCTACATGATCCAATCACTGGCGTGGCTAGAATAAACTATTTTGGGGGGCTGTTTGGTGTAGAGGCGTTCAAGTGAGGTGCCAGTTTTGAGATTGAGTAAACACTATTGCAGAACGGTGATACTAAAGATATAATTAGAACATCATCATGAGACAGGCTAATGGCGTTGTGATTACATGATTACTATAACATGCATGACTCTTAAATCAACCTCCAGCCGTCTTGACTTCTTTAAAGCTAAAATAACTTCAGGTCTAAATGTGTGCCTAAAGAATTTTCACAGAACTAGTTTTCAACTGCCTTCTGTCTTCCATGCTCAAAAACATTCAGAGTCGCTGATCTGAGTTAAACTGCAATGGTCTCTTTTCTTTTGCATATTCAGTTTTACAACTCTATTCTAAATTTCCCTGGATAAAACTATTTGGTTTCATTTGAATGACGTGTGAGAAAATAAATCTTCGATTCACTGCGTAATTTCATCTGGAAAGTTTTCACTAACACTGGATTGGTCTACCCTTTAACTCTGGAAATACTTTTCATATCTTAAATTTTAAATAATCGGTAAACTCTCTGCAAATTTAAAAAATGAGCTTTAAACAATTATCTTACAAGGAAAATACTGATAATAACATCTTTAATTACTAAACAGTTAAAAGTTGCAGCAAAATCAAGTCTATTCTCTTTCTGCGAGCTAAATGTCACACGCAGGTTAGCCATCTCTATATTTGTGACAACTTTGAACAAAACAATTGATTTTAAAAATATAGTGAAACGAATCACAACATGTTTAAGAGATTGCAATCTCTGTAACACATAGACAAGTAACACACATAGATTAAAGTAGATGAACGATCTTCAAGCTCGATACTCAGAAAATGATATCTGAGCCCCAGACGGGGATCGAACCCGCAACCTTCTGTTGACCGGTTAGACGCTCTAACCATTGAGCTACCGAGACTCAGATGGCGAGCTAAGTTGCAAATTCGATATAGGTCGCACATATATATATCGAATTTGCTAGTTAGCTCGCCATCTGAGTCTCGGTAGCTCAATGGTTAGAGCGTCTAACCGGTCATCAGAAGGTTGCGGGTTCGATCCTCGTCTGGGGCTCAGATATCATTTTCTGAGTATCGAGCTTGAAGATCGTTCATCTACTTCAATATATCCAAGCTCTCATGTTTCCTAAACATCACACACATAGATTAAATAATTCAAATACTTGGCACGGCAGAAATTCAACGTTTGAGATGATGCAAAGCATGTACAACAGAATGCAGCGGAAGGACTCGAATTTCGGAAGAAATTAAACTACCTCTGACCTCTGCGATGTTGATTTTATGAAGTTCTTATGAAAGTATGAGACATAATCAGATGCGCATCAATGTAATAACTCTCTCTGTGACCGTATCATCCTCATGACTGCAAAATAGACAAAGCTTACCTTATTGGGCCCGGTGGTATCAAAAGTTATCCGTAAATGAGAACTTAAAGACGAGTAACTGAAAATTTTGGAGGACACAGCTACCCCAGTCCCCTCCTATCTACGCCACTGGATCCGATTGCTCTGCCTTCGCATGCTTTATATACACATCCTTGCCGTTGATCGTATTCATGGTGAATACGGCTTTCATTTACCGTCGTCTCGACTTCAGCTGTATCCGCATCCGCATTAGGTATGATGGAGACGCGGATTAAAGTTTGACATAATTTAGGCTGTATTAATGAAAAAGATCGAATGAAACTTGAAGTTTCTCTTTTTACTTATTTCATTTTGTGATCAGTGTTCAGTAGGCCCAATGACAGGTAGTCAATTTACCATTCTGGCATTAATTAGCTTAAACGCGTTGAATTTACATAAGGAACGATATGTAAAATTGAAAAAGAATGAATTCAAGAATTCATATAACGATCGATGTATATGTAATGTTTTCACTGATGTCGAGGCGGGATGCTACCATGAGTGCTGTGTTAAATATTAGCTGTAAAGATCGAGATGGAGATACAGGCGTCACCAAATCGTCAACACTGTTGATCTTTGCAGAACAACAAGCTAACTACGACTGCCGTAGCCACCACAACACCTGCTAGTTTGAAGGTGTAGATATAGGACTCCAAATAAGTTACCTATTTTAATTGATGTATTCTTAACCCTTCCCGGTCTTAGACGTAATCTCTTAACAAGAAAAGTTGTCTGGAGTTAGCCATAGTCAATTGTCTAGCGTTATGAGAGTAAAATCAAATTGCGTTGGCCAGAGTAAAATCAAAATGTCGGGTAGGCACCGAAAAAAGTTAACTAGAGTCGCAACTTAAGACTGATTTCCACTGGATGTAAAAACTCACATGGGTAGCGTAGTCTATTTAGTAGATTTCTTAATATTGGATGACGCAAAATGTCGAGCGGAAAAGTTGGCTTCATATCAATTTCTTTACAGTAGAATTGTCGACCGCGCGACTTTTTACATCCGATGGAATATCAGCGTTTAACTCGTTAAGGGACAGGGTTTCACCCTTTTACGCGTAAAATTGTCTGGTGTTATCCGGTGCACCCTAACCCTTCAATCGGTAAATTTTGATATCTCGCCAAAAAGTTTCGGTGATGACCTTATTTTCCTTAAAATTGGTAACTTGTTTGCAGTTCTATATCTCTAAGAAGAGTAATACTTTGCATTATATCGTGGATTCGATATACTTAGCTTGCTCTAAGAATAATTAATGCTCCAGACATGTCGTGATTGTAATCTGAAAAAATTGGATGATAAATAATAACCAAGCAAATGTGATCGGGCAGAAATAACTTATTGTTCAAATTCTGAAGACTTTTTCATAGCTGAATCATTGGCAGTAAACCGCGCTTTAGTCAATGGCATTAGGTTAGGCCAGCTATACATTTACATGTATAATTGACGAAATCAGATCGTTACTAGTTTTCAATTTCTCGACTAGTTAATCCAGTAGAAACTATATAATAGCAGTCTTACGAGGAATGTATGGGAAAGGAGTTTATTACAAGTTGGTTAAATTTGAAGAGAAAATGGCGAAACTACCTTAACTTTAATATTTCCGAAACGCTTGCCCGAACGATAATTCAAATGATGCCTCCTACCTTAAAACTTCTTTCTCGTCGATATTATTTGGTAATTCCTGCAGTGTTGTATGATATTTTTCTGCTCACGTCCTTGGCTTAAAACCATTCCGACATTGATCTTTCTCTTTTTAGTATAACTAACTTAAATATTTAATTTACCATAAGCCATCCGTCTGCCAACAGCTGTGCCAATTCTGCAGTTAGAAAATCATTTGAAGATCTCCATGTACACCATAAACAAGCATCCTACTCAAATTCAATCAACGATTAATTTACTTCAGGAACGAAGATCTGCTGATATATTTCTTTGGGATTTCCAAACGGAAACGCCAAGGTGGCCTCGACATGTGGCCTCTGAAAGGGTATTTATACCTCGACGAAAACCCACGTAAGACAACCCTTGAAAAAGCACTCGTGCGAATATTCTGTCAAAAGGATGCTTGAAATGGGAAAAATCGGCAAAATCACCAACAAATAAGTACAATAACGGGGAGAGTTTCGAAAACAAATATAAGATGCTGCTCAGCATCATTTGAGTGAAGAAAACATTCCGGGAAGTTTATAAGCTCATGATTGGCTGATCGGCAGAGCTAAACTAGAGAGAATTACGTGTGACAGATTTACCAAAGGACGAAAATGAGCGGGCAAGATAGTTCACACTAAAATACTCTGAACATTACAGA
Organism: Heliopora coerulea; assembly: GCA_030142905.1. Lineage (NCBI taxonomy): Eukaryota > Metazoa > Cnidaria > Anthozoa > Scleralcyonacea > Helioporidae > Heliopora > Heliopora coerulea. The sequence continues at coordinate 107,812 of JASJOG010000284.1, read as the reverse complement.
TAAAATGCTGTACTGTGACTCGATTCCTGGTGTATTAAAGCTACCGCGTCATTTGCTTTCATATCTTAACTAGCAGTTATAAGGAGAAAGTTTACGAAAGCTGTGGCCCCGACGGCAGTACACAAAGTAGTTGCAAATCTACACCCGTAAAGCAATCCTCATATTGCAAACTTAGGAATTTTTTCCCTTCCTTCACAGATTCTTCTTAGCCATTCTAGTCGCTGTAGTAATGTTTTTCGTTGAACACAGTTCAACGTTCCCGCTGTCTTAAGAGCCGCCGTTGCTGGGAAACGGTGAAAATTTTTTTCTTTAAGTGTTTACTGGAGCCAGGGAGGCGTCAAGAATGCTCCAGGGATTATTCGTTCATTTTGTTGCACAAGAGAAATCCTATTGCGAGGTCACGTCGTGCTTTTGTATGCTCCCATTTCTACAAACCGGGAAGCAATTACCAGAAGTGGTAAATATCTGAATGAAGTTTAGGATTAGGGTTAGGTTTAGAATTGGGATTACAATTAGCGTTAGAGTCAGGTAGCCCTAATCCCAGTAGTGCCACAAGATAAATTAACGCCTCGGACAGGAGTGGAAAATACCGACCCTCCTGATCAACCATATAAAAGAAAATAAAGAAAAGAATGCTCAAATCGCAGCGGAGCGTAGACCTAGAGTTGGGATCCCCTGAGGAACCCCAAAACACTCGGATGAGGAAAAAATTGATTTTCTTTTTCAGAAAGAAGTCTCTCGAATGGTAGAAAAGTCGCTGACGATAACATATATGTACATGTGGAATTGTTAGCCTCCAAAATAAGAATTGCTCCAATGAAAGTGCACGCCATACCTAGATTAGAAATGATGTCGGGAAGAATTCTTGCAAGGCTGATGGCCAGAATTAAGACTGCATTTGAGGCTGAGGTAGAAATTACAGAAATTCATTACTGGTTGGATAGTAAGACAGCTTTTTGCTGGATTAACAACAGAGGAAAATGGAAACAATTTGTTCGGCACAGGGTAAATGAAATTGTGAATTTGTTTAGAAAGGAAGATTGGGTTTATTGTACACGAGAACAAAATCCTATTGACCTAGGTTCAAGAGGAGTTATTTCAAGCAGGTTAAAACGAAATGAGTTTTGGTGGAATGGGCCAAGGTGTTTACAAGTTCTTGAAAATTGGTAGCCAGTGAAAGAAGAGATAAGAAACACAAGTGAAAGTCTAGAGGAAATCAAGAAGACTGTAGTCATGGAAATTGAAGTTAACGAGACTGTGGAGATGGGAGAAGGTCGGCCAAGGAATGATGACGGACAGATGGCGGAAGATGTAGAAAGGGACAATGTTGATAAGAGAAGACCCCTGATGGCAGCTGACTTGCACGCACGTTGGAGAACTCGAATCACGCTTGAGCCCTGGAGGCTCAAAGGAATGGGGGGGGGGGGGGGGAGTTTGTCGGATATTGTAAGTAATTATTAGGTTTGTCGTAAGTTCACATGAGGTCGTTACTGTAGTCGTTGAACTGACTGTTTGATTTTAAAGTGTTTTTTTTTGGGTTTTTTTTATTTGTAGAACTTTGAGCCTTAGGCTTAATTAATCATTCACACCGTGTCAAAAAACAAAGAACTATGTAGACGGACCCTACGGATGACGCTAAATGTGAGACCGTGACGTTCTGTCTCGGTGCGTTGGTCTGTCGTCTCTTAAATGTTAAGATATAACGCGGATGCAAATTTGCAGATTGACGGAAAAGTGGATTGGCGGATTTGGGGATAAAACACGGATTTGGCAATATAATGCGAATCTGGGAATAGAACGCATATTTGGAGTTAAGACGCAGTAAACGTGCTGGCTAACTTAGCACAAAGGCAGCGACGCTGGAGATCACGAAATCAAACTAAATTGAAAAACAAATGGAAAAGTACATTATCGTTTCTCTCAAGAACTGTCAACTATGAGTGTAGAGCCTAGTTTATATACACGTCGCCAGGAGCGGCACCGAATTACCTTTGCTTTTAATCCAAAACTTCAGAATTGAAATAACCTTTAAAAGATGATGACAGGTGTCGAACACGTCCCTCTTACATTTAAGCGCATAAGTTTTACCGGGTATATGCGCGTTATGTATTGGGCTTATTCACTATAATTACACATGTTTTCGACTGCGATTTACGGACCTGAGCATCTAAACATATTTAAACGATAAGTTTAATTCAAAAAACAAACGTTCGTCTAAACAAACATATCAAAGCACGAGAGCAACACATAATGACATTGATTCATGTCACGGTTGCCTAAACATCTGATGTGTGTTTTTCCTGTGAAGATATCTCACTTCGCGAAGAAAAGCTTCGTTTATACACAGGAGATGCTCATTTTGATCTCAAAGTGTTATACGCTGAAATTCTATGTTTGCACGGAGTAGGGGCAGTGGCCCTTACAGACCAACGTAGAGAACATTCACCAGAGTAATAACGCTTGTCCCTCCCCCGTCAATGTAAAAGCTCGAGTTTCGGTTGCCATAAAAATATTTGAACACGATAATACACGCCGTAAATTTAAAACGATGTAAATCTCTTGTCAATTAACTAACGTGAAGGAATAGATAACAAAGATGTACACTGGCATAGCTGATAACACAGAAATTTTGATCTGGTACATATAATTCTAACGGCCGTATATGAAATAACGCGATAAGCGAAACTCAGCCAGCGACCCAAAATTCAACAATGTCTGAGACACAAACGGTTCGTTCTTTCCAATTTGGGGTCGATAATATAATGCTGACATGTATTTGAAATGAAAGTAAACTACAAAGTATGAAAGTAAAAAGCGCATGGAAAATCTGTTGGAAAATTACGAAAAGGACTATTTGTCGTCAACGAAACAGCATCTAGTTAATCGCACAGTAGTAAAGTTTAAAGACAATGCAAGCCATTTAAACCCAACAAAACACAATTTGCAAACAAAACACAAACATTGCCTCCCAAAGGAAAATATAGTACGAAAAAAACGTTTAGGTTTAATAAGACTCCTCCCGATATCCGTAGAAAGGTTGACTTTCCACGCGTCTTCTTCCTTTCACACTTTCTTTTTTATTGAAAAATATAACTGAACGAGTACTACACGTTTTGTGTCAGGGGTATGTTCATCGGTCCGAAATTTTTCTCACTGTACTACATTTAATTCGAAAAATATTTCTGCATGTTCTTAGCTCAAATTGAAAAGAATGAACCGTGTCTGTCTCAGACAATATTGATTTTTGGTTCGCTTGCTTAGATTCCTTCGTTGCGTTATTTCATAGCCTCTTTTGCCAGATTTAACGTTGTGGTGTTATACACTGGCGGTCAAAATGAATCGATCACACAGAAGGTAAAGACGGTGACACCACAAACATTGTAACAAATCTAGTCATGACAAGTAATTACACCAAAAACAAACAGAAAAAAAATCTTAATATTTAGTGGCTCCTCCACGAGCTTTAATCACTGTTTTACACCTTCGAGGCAGATTATTTATTAAAATAATTAGTTTATCTAATAGAAAGCCTTGCCATGCATCTTTTACAGCACTCCAAAGCTCCGTGACATTGGTAGGATTTTGCTCTTGGACCATTGTCTTAAGTTGGTCCCATAGATTCTCAATAGGGCTGAGATTGGGTGATTGTGCTGGCCATTCCATAAACGTTATGCCGTCTTCTTTAAACTACCCTTTGACAAAGCGGGTGGTGTGACAAGTTACATTGTCGTGTGGGAATATCCAACCATCTGGTATGGTTGGAATAAGCGAATTTTCTAAGAGATCAATGTATCGTTCTCCATTAAGCTTTCCATCTACCTTAGAAAGACAGACAACACCTCTTGCATTGATACAGCCCCATACCATAATGCCACCACCTCCATGTTTGACACTTGTCATAATGCAGCTTTCCTTTAGTTCTTCGCCAGCCATTCTTCTGACATACGCACGTCCATCGCTCCTATGAAGAAGAAACATTGATTCATCGCTGAAGACAACTTATGACCCCTGTACAGCCGTCCAATCTTTGTGTGTTTGTGCAAACTGTAATCGAGACTTCTTATGGCGAGCAGTAAGACTAGGCTTCTTTCTGGGCTTGCAGCCATTTTGAGCAGCCTCTCCAAATCCTCTTTGGGTGGTGGAAACCGAGATATTGACACCATGTTCAATTAGCATCTCAGCTGTTATTTGCAGTATATTCTTGTAGCGATTGGACTTGCTTCTCCATACCATGAACCTGTCCTCCCTCTGAGATGTCTTTCGTTTCCGTCCAGGGATCTTGGCATGTTTCACACTACCAGTGAGTCTCTTCTTCTTGAGGATTTCACTGACGCTGCTTTGAGTACAACCCACACGAGCAGCAATTTCACATTGTGTGTAGACTTCTTCGGATAGTGCCAGCACTTTTCCTCGATCTTCCAAACTGATTCTTCTCTTTGGACACATTATTCCGTATCTTCAAATTTGTGACAAGCCAACAATCCTTTCTTGTAAGACTTGAAATTCATTCAGCGTATGCTATAAATACTTTAAAATACTTTAAATTACTTCAAAAACAGAATATCTCTACAAATATTATGGGGCACATCTCAATCTATCCAAAGCTTTCATTACTATAACCCTGAAGGTTGTTGGTGTACGATGTGCTTCTTGTCTGCCTATGTAAGTAGAAAGCAACATAAATCTTAATATGATCGATTCTTTTTTACCTCCATTGTATGAGCTATAAAATGATAAAGTGCGTAGCTATCACTGTAAATAAGCATTTACATCTTTTTTACCTATTCCTTTGTGTTAGTTAATTGATGTTCAATTTACAATGCTCTGTACTATCGTTTCCAAATATTTTCATGGTAGACGAAACTCGGGCCTTTACCTTGGACGGGGGAGGGAGAAACGTGATTATACCTGTGAAAGTTTTCTACGGTGGCCGGTAAGGGCAACCACCACTTCTCCGTGCAAACATGCAGTTTCCTCATATAACACTTGAATATGAAAATGTGCATCTCCTGTTTATAAACGCAGCTTTTCTTCGTAAACTGAGATATCTTCACCGGAAAAACACACATCAGATGTTTAGACATCCGGGACATGAGCCAATTTCATAATGTGTTGCTTTCGTGCGTTGACATGTTTGTTTAGACGAACGTTTGTTTTTTGAATTAAACTTATCGTTAAATTTGTTTAGAAGCGCAGGTCCGTTTATCGTAGTCGCAAACATGTGTATTTGCAGTAAATAAGCTCAATACCTAACAGGTATATACCTCGTAAAACTTATGGGCTCAAATGTAAGGGGCACGTGTTCGACATCTGTTATCATTTCTCAAATGTTATTTGAATTCTGAACTTTTCGATTAAAAACGAATGTAATTCGGTGACGCTCCTAGCGAGCTGTATGTAAACCAGGCTCTACAATCGTACTTGACAATTCTAGAGAGAAACGATAATTTTCTTTTCGATTTGTTTTTCAATTTAATTTGATTTCGTGATCTGCAGCGTCGCTACATTTGTGCAGAGGTAGCCAGCATGTTTACAGCGTTTTAACTCCAAATCCGCGTTTTATTTCCAGATTCGCGTTTTATTGCCAAATCCGCGTTTTATCCCCAAATCGGCCAATCCACTTTTTCGCCAATTTGTAAATCCACATCCGCTTTTTATCTTAACAATTTAAGAGACGACAGACGAACACACCGAAACAAAGCGTCGCGGTCTCATATTTAGCGTCGTCCGGATGGTCCACCTTCATAATTCTTTGTTTTTTGTTATGGTGTGAATGATTTATTAAAGCTAAGGCTCAAAGTTCAACCAAAAAAAAATAATCAAACAGTCGGTTGAACGACTACAGTTACGAACTGATGTGAACTTACGACAAACCGAGTAATTACTTACAATATTCGAGAAACTCCCCACCACCCTTGAGTCTCCAGGGCTAAGGCATGACTTGCGTTCTCCAGCCGGCGTGCAAGGCTGCTACCCTCCGGAGTCTTCTCTCACCAACATTGTCCCTTTCTACATCTTCTATCATCTAGCCGTGTCTCAGTAGCTCAGAGGTTTTGTTGAGAAGGTTCTTTAGGTGGTTTTTTTTTTGACGTGCTTTCATGATGCAAAGTTTTTCCTCCAGGCAAAGGTTACCTCTTTTCGCTCCGCTTGTGTTGGCCGCGGCTCTTTTCACGATCGACCATTTTATACCGAAAGATTGGCTATTTGATTTTAGATCCCATATGTATTTTGATAGTTCAGTCTCATTGGAGTACCTACTGTCTTTGAAGGATTTGATGTGGTTTCTGTATAGTTCTTTAAAACTGTTTGCTGTCATTTCTATGTACTGTTTTGTCTCTCAGGTCTCTGCCGTGGTTACATCGGCTCTATAGACGATGTTGTTAGTTAAGCAGTTACCTTGGAGCGGGCACTGTTCTTTTCTTCTGCAGTTGCAATTATCTGTTCTCTGAAGCTTTCTATTTTTCATTTTTATTTAGCATTTGGGAGTTATGTTTGGTGATCATAGTCTTCATGTTGTCCATGCAGCTGTAGCTAATTTTGACTGTGTTCCGGTTGAAGACATTGTGCAGAGTGCATGACTCAGGAAAATGCTTGTCAATTAGTTTTAGAAAGTTATGGCCAATTTTTGATTTGATGTTCTTGCTATATGATGGGTTGAACCATATAATGTTTCTGCGTCCACGTTTTTGGGACGATGTAGATTCGGGCGTCTTGTCGCTGTCGGAGATATATTAGAGTTTGGTGTTAAAGTGGCTACGTCTTAGTGCGTCTTCGTACATAGGTGCTGCAGAGTCGAAGGTTGATTGGTTTGATGATAATTGTGAAATGCGAGAATTGATGGAGGCTGGGAGATGTTTGATTATTGATGAGTGATAGTTGGAGTGGCTGCTGATGTACAGTGGGTCGTCGTTTGGTTTTCCGTAAGGTCGGTAGTCACCGTTCATCAGGTTGAACGTGATGTCGAGGAAGTTTACAATCTTCAGATTAGTTTGGGCTGTGATTTTTAGGCCAAGTTGGTCGAAAATCTTGATTAGTTCTTTCTTTGTTTTATCAGCTGATCTACCGGTGGTGTTCTTTAGAAGTGCTAGCCCGTCGTCTCGGTAAAGGCCCACGTTGTTTTCCCCAAATTTACTGGATAGCTCATTGAGAATAAACAAGCCGACTAATTCGCATACCTCGGCACCGTCGTAACTCCCCATTGCAACATCAAACAGGTTATGGTTGTTTTTCTTAACCCATGGTCTTTTTTCGCTAAACAGGACTGATTTTCGTGCGTGTTTGATGATGGCAACATGGTCATCTGTGATTCTGGTTAGCTGTCGGGCCCAGGAGATGGCTTTGTCCAGGAGGTTTTCGGAGATGGATGGGTAGAAGTCGACGATGTCAAAGCTTAGAAACGAGTGTCTGTTTTTATCGTTTATGCTTTTGTGCCAGTCGATTACTGCTTGGGAGTTTCGCCACTGGTTAACATTGGTGTGGTGTCTAATTACTTGGTTGATGTTGTCTAGCAGTACTTTGCTCACCTTTCCAGATTCGCTTTTTGCAGTGTTTATGAGTCGGCATGTTTGGTTGTTTTGAAAATTATCTTTATGGTCCTTGAGGGAGATAAACGCTTCACGTTTCGTGATTGTTTCGATTCTGTCGCTGATAGATAGATTGCTTGCTATTTGTTTTAGCTCATTGTCGATGTTTACTATGGATTCTTCTTTACCGAGTTTGTAGGATTTGGTCACATTTTCCGTCAGCAGTTTATTGTATGTATCGCGTGGGGCTTCGTAGATGTTCTTGGTTTTATCAGTGAATATGAAGACGTTGGAGGACGATTGGATGTTCTTTAGGTCTTTCGACAGTGTGGCTTGGAAGTGGTCGTCTGTTCTTCCGAATTTTATATCTTCGATCATTTGGATGAGATCTTCTTCAAAAGGTTTCATCTCGGTAATATGAGGAGGGGATTTGACAGATTTTAAACCAAATGTGTTGTTGTCGGATGTGTCTTTGTCGCCGTGGAGGAAGAAATGAGCTTTTCACCTCATGCGTCTTATAACATTTTCCGTCTTCTTGATGAGCCGCTTCATGTAGGCATCTCTTGATGGTATGGCGATGTTTTTAAGGAGTAGTTGAATCGGAGTTTCTGCATTTTTAAGCACGGTTTACTTAAACGGTTTACGTAAACTGTGCTTAAGAATGCAGAAACTCCGATTCAATTCCGATTCAATTACTCCTTAAAAAACATCGCCATACCGTCAAGATGATGCCTAAAACTTACCTAAAAAACTTACCATCCCGCGAAAACTTACCAATGGTGCTTCTCCAAAGATACGCTTCATGCCATCCGAAGCGTACAAGATGGGAAGCAATTCACGAACCTTTTTACCTATTCCCGATTGTGTTGGATGAAAATCCAAGACTAAAGGGACTCAACCATCCGAATTTTTTCTTCTTACCTTTGTAGCTTGATCAAGTACCTCAGACCTATTAACCCTTCTAACCTTCTGAAATTGCTTATGAAATTGCATGCTTCGGATGGCATGAAGCGTATCTTTGGAGAAGCACCATTTGTAAGTTTTCGGAGGCCAAAAAATTTGAAGGATGAATTGGTTAGAAGTAAGATTGGCGGTAGAGTTATTCGGATGAGAAAATGTTCTAAAGTTCGTTGTCAGATTTGTAAATATTTTAGAGGAAGGAGTTTTAAGGATAGTTCTGGAAATCGGCAATATTATGTCAATTACGATTTTGATCGTGACTCCAAGGCAGTAGTTTACTTGATTGAATGTAAAAGGTGTATAAAACTTTATGTTGGAAGCATAATCACATCGTTTAGAAAGAGGTTTAATAATCACAAGAGATCGTTAGTGAGATATAGAAAGGGTCAGAGGGGAATAGCTGGGAGCATTTATATACTCATTCGTTTAAGCAGGGTCATCAGGGATTAGAGGATATTAGAATAATGATTATTGATAAAACGGATGTAAGCCTGAGGAGAGGGAGAAGTTTTGGGTGTATAAATTGAATACGTTCATACCAGATGGACTCAATCTTAGGGACTTTACTTAATTATGAATTTTAATTAGTTGTTTAATGTATATTTAATTGGATTACTGACTTCTGTATTACGACCTTGAAAAAGGGGCTTGCCCAGAAACGTTAGAGATGAAATAAAATTTTAAATGAGTTTTTTATGATTATTTTACATATATATATACATATATATATATATATATATGAGTACCACGAAGGTTACAGCGTTGGAATGAAAATATAGAGCGCTCAATACCGTTACTGGTAGAGCGAATACGTAAATACGAAAGACAAAAATTTGCTGTCGCTACTCTGAGTTTTACGCACTCAGGCGATCATCAGGCAACTGACAGATAAGATTTAATTATTCACATATATACAGGTGACAAAAGTTTGAAGGAAGTGTTTGGTTACATGTCGGCATTTGCTGAATAGCTCGGACCGTCTGTTCAAAATGTTTTTCCCTTGTCCCTTTAGGATAAGCAGCTTTTCTTCGAGGCATAAGCGACATTTTCTTGATCCTGCCTTGCATGATGGAATTTGCTTGATGATATCCCACGCGATTGTGTATTTGCGTTTGTTGTCTTTCAGGTTCCAAATGTGTTTTGAGAGCTCGGTTTCGTTTAAGTATTTTTTGTTGTTGAGAGATTTGCTGTGATTTCGTTACCTAGTTTTGAAGTCGTTACCTGTTACGCCTATGTATGTCTTCGTCTCGTTGTTGTCAGTGGTCGTTATTCCTGCCTTGTAGAGGACGCTGGTTTGCAGGCAAATGCCTTTTACAGGACATTGTTCAGGGTTTCTGCAGTTACATAGTCGAGTGTTTTTTTGTGGAAGATGGTTTCTCTTGATTGTCGTGTCGCTTCAGTATTGTATTGTGCCTTTTAATAAATGTTTCCATGTTTTCGCTGCAGCTGTAACTAACACGGATAGTGTGTCTGTTGAATAGTTTGTGTAGTTTGTTGTTTGGCGGGAAGTGTTTGTCGAATAGTTGCAGGAAGTCTCGTGCGATGTTAGTTTTGACTTTTTTGCTGTAGGGTGGATTATACCAGGTTACGTTGCGTTTTCTTCTGCGTTGGGTTTCAGTGTGGATGTTAGGTGCTTGTTTCAGTTGAATGTTGAAGTTGCTATGCTTCAAGGCGTTGTTGTACGTTTGTGCTGCTTCGTCAAATGCTTCTTTGTTGCAAGATAGCACGTTAATTCGTCGGTTGATAGAGTGAGGAAGTTCCCGTATAATGGAGGGTGGATGGTTTGATGAGCGGTTAATGTAAATAGGTTCGTCATTGGGTTTTCTGTAGGGTTTGTAAGTACCATTAGTCAGGTCGAATGTCAAGTCGAGGAAGTTGGAGCTTTGCTGGTTTGTGAGAATAGTAATTTTAAGTCCGAGGTCGTTAAATGTGCTGATGAGTTCTTTCCTTTCCTTGTCGCATAGTCTTCCTGAGCGTGTGTTGACAACTGCTAGGCCATCGTCGCGGTATAATCCGACATTTTCCCTAAATCTTTCTTTTAATGAATTTAGGATGAAGAGCCCGACGAGTTTGCAAATTTCCGCACTGTCAAAGCTTCCCATTGTAACGTCGAAAGTGGTGTCAGTGTTGCGTTTGGACCATGTGCGGTTTTTGTGGAAAAGGAGAGATTTGCGTGCGTGTTTGATTATGTTGATGTCTGTGTCAGTGATATCTGTGAATTGGCTTGCCCATGAAATGGACCGGTGGAGTAGTTGTTCGGTGATGGAGGGGTAGACGTCTATGATGTCAAAGGATATAAATGATTTTCTTTGTTTGTCGGGAATAGAATGAAACCACGAGGTAGCGTCGGTAGAGTTACGCCATTGGTTTACTTGGGTCTGCTGTCTTATATCGTTGTTGATGTTGTCTAAGATGGATTTGCTAACGTTTCCGAGGCTACTTTTAGCAGGGTTGATGAGTCGGCATTTAGGATGGTTTTCAAAGTCTGGCTTGTGATCTTTCAGTGAGATAAAAGGAGGATTTTCATTCATAGGGTCAATGCGATTGGTTATGTTCAATTCACTGGCGATGGATTTTAATTCATCGTTGATTTCAAGCTTGGTGTCATCTGATGCGTGTTTGTAGGTTTTCGTCACATTTTCAGTTAGCAGTTTGTCGTAAGTGGAGACGTCCATTTCATAAACGTTTCGTGCTTTGTCCGCAAGGATAAAGACATTACTTGAGGCGTTGATTTTTCTTTTGTCTCGCTCAAGCGTTTGGATGAAATTGCCGCTTATGTTTAGGAATTTCGCCGATTCGATCATTTTGGCAACGTCATCTTCAAAAGGTTTGAGATTTAAGACCGATGGGGCGCCATGCTTTGAATTCAGGCCGTAGGTGTTGTTGGCTGTTCGGTTGTCATCTCCGTTGTTCAGCAAGAAGAAACGAGCTTTCCATCGCATACGTTGTATCATACTTTCAGTCTTGTTGATGAGGTTTCTTAGGTAGTTGTCTTTGGTTGGTAGGCCAATGTTTTTTAGTGAATAATTAAACTTGATCCGTTGCATATTTGTCGTATATCTTTCACACCTAGGAGGGCGCTCAACTTTAGACAGGAGCGGGTATACACCAATGATGAGTACCAGGAAGGTTACAGTGTTGGAATGAAAATATAGAGTGCTAAGTACCGTTACTGGTAGAGCGAATAAGTAAATACGAAAGACAAAAATTTGCTGTTGCTACTCTGAGTTTCACGCGCTCAGGCTATCATCAGGCAACTGACAGCTAAAACGTCAAAACTAACAAAACTAACAAAACGTCAAAACTAACAAAACGTCAAAACTAACAAAACGTCAAAACTAACAAAACGTCAAAACGAACATCGCACGCGACTTCCTGCAACTAATCGACAAACACTTCCCGCCAAACAACAAACTACACAAACTATTCAACAGACACACTATCCGTGTTAGTTACAACTGCAGCGAAAACATGGAAACATTTATTAAAAGGCACAATACAATACTGAAGCGACACGACAATCAAGAGAAACCATCTTTCACAAAAAAACACTCGACTATGTAACTGCAGAAACTCTGAACAATGTCCTGTAAAAGGCATTTGCCTGCAAACCAGCGTCCTCTACAAGGCAGGAATAAAGACCACTGACAACAACGAGACGAAGACATACATAGGCGTAACAGGTAACGACTTCAAAACTAGGTAACGAAATCACAGCAAATCTCTCAACAACAAAAAATACTTAAACGAAACCGAGCTCTCAAAACACATTTGGAACCTGAAAGACAACAAACGCAAATACACAATCGCGTGGGATATCATCAAGCAAATTCCATCATGCAAGGCAGGATCAAGAAAATGTCGCTTATGCCTCGAGGAAAAGCTGCTTATCCTAAAGGGACAAGGGAAAAACATTTTGAACAGACGGTCCGAGCTATTCAGCAAATGCCGACATGTAACCAAACACTTCCTTCAAACTTTTGTCACCTGTATATATGTGAATAATTAAATCTTATCTGTCAGTTGCCTGATGATCGCCTGAGTGCGTAAAACTCAGAGTAGCGACAGCAAAATTTTGTCTTTCGTATTTACTTATATATATATATATATATTAATATATATGTATATGTATATATGTATACATACATATATATATATATATATATATATATATAAATATATATATGTATGTATGTATATATATATACATATATATATATATGTATATATATATACATACTCATGACTCATATATATATTTATATATATATATATATGAGTCATGCCGCTAGCGAATTTGCGCATGCTCACTAGTCTCTAGTTAGAGCACTCTGGCATGGCTTAGATGTACCACAAGTGTGGGACATTTGAGTTGCCTATATAATGTAGGCTTCTCCATCCTGCTCGTCAACACTACACTGATGAGGCCCAGTAGGCTGAAACGGTTCCGTATGTAGTTATATATATATATATATATATATATATATATATATATACTATATATACTATATATATAGTTACATTTATATATATATATATATATATATATATACATATATATATACAAAAATATATGCATATATATATATATACAGCCTAAGTAGCAAATGAACAGAAAACATATACAAGTTCACATCAATCATTTGTCCAAACAATCAAGTAAAGTTATCAGCTAAAACTACAAATCACAAATGGCTCATCAGTTGTCTACCAAGGCGACAATTGCGAGGGTTTAAAGACAAAATAGTCATAATACCTTGGCCACCCAGCAAAAGTGATCAATTGCTACCTACCCATCGTGGTTTATTATTTTACTTATTACATCGTTAGGTGTCGTGCGAAATTTTTTGAAAACACCAGGATCGAATCACAGTGCTAGATAACTTGTTTGAAACATTTAATCGCTACTGAGAGTTGCATGGAACTCTGATTAGCGATTAAATGTTTTAAACAAGTTATCTTGCTCAGTGATTCGATTTGTATATAGCTCTGGTATATCGATTGAGCACACTTGCTGTTCGATGAGGTTCTCAACTTATTATTCATTTATATATACATATATATATATATGATGAAAACTTTGTTCTCAAGCTTTTATCTCAGAAAATTTCTGAGCTCCCAACGGGAACCGAACCCGTGTCTCCCGATTGCCGGTACGGTTGTTTCACCACTAGACTATAGTGTCTCTGACGCCAAGCATGATGTTAATTAGAGACCTGATTCGTGATATTGATATACCAGTTCGTACTTGAAAGCGAAACATACCTGAAATGTGATATTGTGTATAAGTAAATTTCATCTTACTAAGCGTAGATGTTTGTAAGCTTGGATATATGTATGATGAAAGCTCCCGTTGGGGAGCTCAGAAATTTTCTGAGATAAAAGTTTGAGAACAAAGTTTTCATCACACGCATATCCAAGGTTACAAACATCTACACTTAGTAAGATGAAATTTACTTATACATAATATCACATTTCAGGTATGTTTCTCTTTCAAGTACGAAAGAGGCATATCAATATCACGAACCAGGTCTCTAATTAACATCATGCTTGCCATCTGAGACCCTATAGTCTAGTGGTAAAACAACCGTACCGGCAATCGGAAGACACGGGTTCGATTCCCGTTGGGGAGCTCAGAAATTTTCTGAGATAAAAAATTGAGAGCAAAGTTTTCATCATACATATATCCAAGCGTACAAACATCTACACTTAGTAAGATGGAATTTATATATATATATACATATACATATAAGAACTCAAGGTCATTGCGGATGATATAGGCATAGCAAGCAGGATGGAACCAATGGCAAAAAAACCCAATCTTTTATTTCACTCAACGACCACAAGGAAAATTTCGAGAACAATCCAAAATGTAGACTTATCAATCCGGCTAAAAGCGAATTAGGCAGAGTAAGCAAAGTCATCCTGGATGAAATTAACTCAAGCCTCTGATCCATTGCCCAAGTAAACCAATGGCGAAACTCCGATGCAGTTATCAACTGGTTCAAGAACATCCAAGAAAAATACAATCACACATTCCTTCCATTTGACATCGTCGAATTTTATCCATCCATTACCGAAGATCTCCTCAACAAAGCAATTTCCTGAGCCAGCAACCAAATCACCATCACAGACCAACAGATAAAAATCATCAAACAAGCATGCAAGTCCCTACTATTCAACGAAGGAAAACCATGGGTGGAAAAAGAAACTAACGGAACGTTTGACAAGACCATGGGTAGCTAAGATGGAGCAGACGTATGTGAACTAGTCGGGCTGTTCATTTTAGATAAATTGGGAGAAAGGTTCGGAAAAGAGAACATTGGACTGTATAGAGACGATGCCCTGGCCACATTAAAGAACGTAACTGGTAGACAAGCAGATAGATGAAGAAAAACAATGCACGAAATATTTAACAGCCTCGGCTGAAAGATCACCGCCCAAAGCAACCAGAAAGTGACGAACTTTTTGGACATCAACTTGGACTTGCGCAACTCAACGTATAAACTGTGCAACAAACCAAATGACGAACTTCTTTAAGAACACAGCGGACTCTTACCACCCACCATCAGTTCTGAAACAACTACCAATCTCAATCAACAAACGCCAATCAAAACTTTTCTGCGACGCCCCAACTTTCCAAGAAGCAGTTCTACCATACCAAGAAGCCCTCAACCGCAGCAATTTCAGCACGCACTTCTCGTATGAGGATGGCAAAATGCCAGAGAATATCCATCCTGACCGACACCAGCGACACCACAATGTTACCTAGTACAACCCGCCATACAGCAAAAATGTCAAGACCAACGTAGGCAGAAAGTTTCTCAATCTCATTCACAAGCATTTTACAACAACCGGTAAACTCTACAAAATATTTGACAGAAACACGGTAAAAGTAAGTTACAGCTCCATGACAGACATAAAATCCATCATTCATTCGCACAACGACCTTGTCCTTCCTAAACCGTCAACAATAAACCAATCACAACAGCCACAACCACCTCCAAAATGCAACTGCCGCGATAAAGACGACTGCTCTATTATTGGTAATTGTTTGGTATCAAAAGTCATTTACAAAGCTGAAATAACTACAACGGACAACGTAGACACGAAACAGCATATTGGTATGACATCCGGTGAGTTCAAAACCCAGTAAAGAAACCACACAAAAAGCTTCCGGATAAAAAATACCCCAACGAAACGGAATTATCTAAGCATATATGAGAACTTAAGAAAACCTACGGAAATTATGAAATAAAGTGGTCTTTTTTAAAACGCGTCCCCGCACACAAAGTAGGAAGGAAGTGTTGCATCCTTTGCTTGGAAGAAAAGCTAATAAATCTCAAGGCGAACAAAGCGAATCGGTTGAACAAAAGATCGGAAATCATTTACGAATGCCGACATGTCAACACGCACTACTAATGGGATGCGCGACATGGACGGAAGTAATTACTGGCGCCTATAATTAAATCTGGGACACCATGAAAGGGATGCCTGTAAATTGATTCATTCTCAGTTGCCTGATGATTGCTTAGCAGCCTGAAACTTTAAGTAGCGACGTAAAGGACATTTTTAGTTAAAACTTATATATGTTAAATATTTACATATTTAGTTAATAACTGATGCGCAATAACTAATAAAGTAGACAAAATCAAGATAACAAAGCAGTAAACGAAAGAACCACTAGTAGAATAAATTTTTGTAAGCCAATAGCCATTACGAAGAAAAAGAATACTGTTATAAATACCGAAAAGCAGCCACAGATCTAATATATTATAATAATGTATTAAATAGACATTCTTTTAGAAATGGCAAGAAAATCTGTTTTCATGGTTGTAATTACAAGACTGAATTTCCGCTTAAGTACCCCGTGTTCGGTTTGAAATTCCGTAAAACTATAAAGATCTTTCAATAAAATATAAATTCAAACCCGGATTAGAGAATTTCATCATGAAGTAAAATATCAAATTCCTACTAGTCTTCAGAGAAGAACTAATGATAAACGTAAATGTGTTATTGTTTGCTCATATCACATTTGTTAAGTTTTTAAATCTTTTACATTGAACATGGCTTGCTTTAGTTAGTTTTTCCCTATTGAAAATTTATGACATTCTTTACTCTGGAAACGCCACAAAGGATTGTAAATATGAAATGAAAATTACGATCGTTTGTTTTAAAAGAAGTTTCGAGATGACAGAGAACCGTGTTTACAGCTCTTCTTTATCTCACTTAGTTCTGAAGATATTTAGATAAATAGAATAGCAAGGAACTGCTGTCACATTTGTAGGTGATCTCTCCTTAAACAGCTAGTTCATGTGGAATCACTTAGAGTAAAATAAATAAGTTTCAGAACACCAAATGCGCATGGTGAAGGTTTAAGGTTCATAATTTTTTAATCCTTTACTGACCGGCCCTTGACGCAGGAACGTAGTTTATCAGAGGGTTATAGGAGGTTCCGCTCTCCAAAGACTGTAAGGACATAAATAAATGGAGCATCAAATTTCGAGCAAAATTCGATTTGGTCAGGTAAGAAAAAGTCCATTTAGGTTACTCTTCATCTTTAAATTTACGTATTAGGGCGGACGAGGCGATGCTTCACCTTACATTGTATGAATGCGTGTCAAGCTAAATTCGGGAAATTTTGTAAGGGTACAATGTTCCTGCAAATTAACCTGGAAACCCCAGTTGGGTTAGACGATGCCTCTCGTCGACGAGTAAAGTCGTTTGGCGTTACCCAGGGAGAAACAAATAACTTACCAAATGGCAGCTTTGATGGTAAAGAGTTCACAAAGCTGTACCCAATATAGGAGTTAAATAAGCTTATTTTTGTTTGATTAAAACTAAGATTCAAATTGTTTTAATGCAGATAGGATTAAAATGCGGATATGGGTCCGGATTACGGACATGTTTTTGGGCTTCAAAGTACGCGCTTTACAGTGGGGATTTTTAGCCTTTTAAATAGTATTCGTTTTGTTGAACGAACTTGTGTAACCAGCTATTCAATGTTGTTTCGATACGGTTTGTAAGACTTTGAACTATATATTTTGCATCAGGAGGAATAACAATTATTTTAGCAACTTACTGACCGTATGTAGATTGGTATACTGTTGTGACAAAATTGCTACATGATCCGATCACTGGCGTGGCTAGAATAAACTATTTTGGGGGGCTGTTGGGCGTAGAGGCGTTCAAGTGAGGTGCCAGTTTTGAGATTGAGTAAACACTATTGCAGAACGGTGATACTAAAGATATAATTAGAACATCATCATGAGACAGGCTAATGGCGTTGTGATTACATGATTACTATAACATGCATGACTCTTAAATCAACCTCCAGCCGTCTTGACTTCTTTAAAGCTAAAATAACTTCAGGTCTAAATGTGTGCCTAAAGAATTTTCACAGAACTAGTTTTCAACTGCCTTGTGTCTTCCATGCTCAAAAACATTCGGAGTCGCTGATCTGAGTTAAACTGCAATGGTCTCTTTTCTTTTGCATATTCAGTTTTACAACTCTATTCTAAATTTCCCTGGATAAAACTATTTGGTTTCATTTGAATGACGTGTGAAAAGATAAATCTTGGATTCACTGCGTAATTTCATCTGGAAAGTTTTCACTAACACTGGATTGGGCTACACTTTAACTCTGGAAATACTTTTCATTCCTTAAATTTTAAGTAATCGGTAACCTGTCCGCAAATTTAAAAAATGAGCTTTAAACTATTATCTTACAAAGAAAATACTGATAATAACATCTTCTTTAATCACTGAACTTTAAAAGTTGCAGCAAAATCAGGTCTATTCTCTTTCTGCGAGCTAATTGTCACACGTAAATTAGCCATCTCTTTAATTGTGACAACTTTGAACAAAACAATTGATTTTAGAAATATAGTGAAAGGAATCACAACATGTTTAAGAGATTACAATCTCTGTAACACATAGACAAGTAACACACATAGATTAAATAATTCAAATACTTGGCACAGCAGAAATTCAACGTTTGAGATGATGCGAAGCATGTACTACAGAATGCAGCGGAAGGACTCGAATTTCGGGAGAAATTAAACTACCTCTGATCTCTGCGATGTTGATTTTATAAAGTTCGTGTTAAAAAATGAGACATAATCAGAGGTGCATAAAAGTAATAACCCTCCCTGTGACCGTGTCATCACCATGACTGCAAAATAGACAAAATTTACCTTATAGGGCCTGGTGGTGACAAAAATTCTCCGTACATGAGAACTTAAAGAGGAGTAACTGAAAATTTTGGGGAGCACAGCTCCCCCAGTCCCCTCCTAGCTATGCCACTGGATCCTATTGTTGTGCCTTTGCATGCTTTATATCCACATCCTTGCCGGTGATCGTACTCATGGTGATACTGCTGTCATTTAGAGTCGTCTCGATTTTAGCTGTATCCGCATCCGCATTAGGTATGATGGAGACGCGGATTAACGTTTGGCATAATTTAGGCTGTATTAATGAAGAAGATCGAATGAAACTTGAAGATCGTCCTTTTATTTATTTCATTTTGTGATCAGTGTTCAGTAGGCCAAATGACAGGTAGTCAATTTACCATTCTGGCATTAATTAGCTTAAACGCGTTGAATGACGTAAGGAACGGAAGTTTATTGTTGCTTTTCTTTTTCTAACAGATTATGTTTACGCAAACATGCCAGTTTTCCATTATCCTGAGTATTCTGACAAGAAACCCAGAGAAGAAAGTAAGTATTTTTGTTATTTTAAAGTTGGGCTTTTTGGGTGATTGTTGTATTTGTGCATTCATTTATAAATTCTTATCTCTCTGGTAACACAAAATTGAAATTCCCCTCTTTGGTTTGTCGCTCATACCATCATAAATACTTCTTTAAACGCGATTGAGAGAATTATTAAGATGGTTTATTATAGGAAAATTAAAAGCAAACGAATAAATAAAGTCATTTTAATTGAAAAAGAATGAATTCAAGAATTCATATAACGATCGATGTATATGTAATGTTTTCACTGATGTCGAGGCGGGATGCTACCATGAGTGCTGTGTTAAATATTAGCTGTAAAGATCGAGATGGAGATACAGGCGTCACCAAATCGTCAACACTGTTGATCTTTGCAGAACAACAAGCTAACTACAACTGCCGTAGCCGCCATAACACCTGCTAGTTTGAAGGTGTAGATATAGGACTCCAAATAAGTTACCTATTTTAATTGATGTATTCTTAACCCTTCCCGGTCCCAGACGTCGTCCCTTAACGAGAAAAATCGTCTGGAGTTAGCCATAGTCAAATTGTCTGGCGTTATGAGAGTAAAATCAAATTGCGTTGGCCAGAGTAAAATCAAAATGTCGGGTAGGCACTGAAAAAAGTTAACTTATTGGCTGACGCAAAGTGTGGACAGGAAAAGTTGGCTTCACATTAATTTTTTTACAGTAGAATTTTCGGCCGCGCGACTTTTTACACCCGATGGAATATCAGCCTTTAACTCGTTAAGGGACTGGGTTTGATCCCTTTGAGGCGTAAAATTGTCTGGTGTTATCCGGTGCACCCTAACCCTTCAATGGGTTAATCTCGATATCTCGTCAGAAGGTTTAAGTGATGTCCCTATATTCCTTAAAATTGGTAACTTGTTTGCAGTTCTATATCTCTAAGAAGAGTAGTACTTTGCATTATATCACGGATTCGATATACTTAGCTTGCTCTTAGAATAATCAATTTCTCGACCAGTTAACCCAGTAGAAACTATATAATAGCAGTCTTACGAGGAATGTATGGGAAAGGAGTTTATTACAAGTTGGTTTAATTTGAAGAGAAAATGGCGAAACTACCTTAACTTTAATATTTCCGAAACGCTTGCCCGAACGATAATTCAAATGATGCCTCCTACCTTAAAACTTCTTTCTCGTCGATATTATTTGGTAATTCCTGCAGTGTTGCATGATATTTTTCTGTCACGTCCTCAGCTTAAAACCATTCCGACATTGATCTTTCTCTTTTTAGTATAACTAACTTAAATATTTAATTTACCATAAGCCATCCGTCTGCCAACAGCTGTGCCAATTCTGCAGTTAGAAAATCATTTGAAGATCTCCATGTACACCATAAACAAGCATCCTACTCAA
Organism: Heliopora coerulea; assembly: GCA_030142905.1. Taxonomy (NCBI): domain Eukaryota; kingdom Metazoa; phylum Cnidaria; class Anthozoa; order Scleralcyonacea; family Helioporidae; genus Heliopora; species Heliopora coerulea. Next base: position 87,220 of record JASJOG010000284.1, on the reverse strand, counting down.
ATTCAATCAACGATTAATTTACTTCAGGAACGAAGATCTGCTGATATATTTCTTTGGGATTTCCAAACGGAAACGCCAAGGTGGCCTCGACATGTGGCCTCTGAAAGGGTATTTATACCTCGACGAAAACCCACGTAAGACAACCCTTGAAAAAGCACTCGTGCGAATATTCTGTCAAAAGGATGCTTGAAATGGGAAAAATCGGCAAAATCACCAACAAATAAGTACAATAACGGGGAGAGTTTCGAAAACAAATATAAGATGCTGCTCAGCATCATTTGAGTGAAGAAAACATTCCGGGAAGTTTATAAGCTCATGATTGGCTGATCGGCAGAGCTAAACTAGAGAGAATTACGTGTGACAGATTTACCAAAGGACGAAAATGAGCGGGCAAGATAGTTCACACTAAAATACTCTGAACATTACAGATAAAATGCTGTACTGTGACTCGATTCCTGGTGTATTAAAGCTACCGCGTCATTTGCTTTCATATCTTAACTAGCAGTTATAAGGAGAAAGTTTACGAAAGCTGTGGCCCCGACGGCAGTACACAAGGTAGTTCCAAATCTACACCCGTAAAGCAATCCTCATATTACAAACTTAGGAATTTTTTCCCTTCCTTCACAGATTCTTCTTAGCCATTCTAGTCGCTGTAGTAATGTTTTTCGTTGAACACAGTTCAACGTTCCCGCTGTCTTAAGAGCCGCCGTTGCTGGGAAACGGTGGAAATTTTTTTCTTTAAGTGTTTACTGGAGCCAGGGAGGCGTCAAGAATGCTCCAGGGATTATTCGTTCATTTTGTTGCACAAGAGAAATCCTATTGCGAGGTCACGTCGTGCTTTTGTATGCTCCCATTTCTACAAACCGGGAAGCAATTACCAGAAGTGGTAAATATCTGAATGAAGTTTAGGATTAGGGTTAGGTTTAGAATTGGGATTACAATTAGCGTTAGAGTCAGGTAGCCCTAATCCCAGTAGTGCCACAAGATAAATTAACGCCTCGGACAGGAGTGGAAAATACCGACCCTCCTGATCAACCATATAAAAGAAAATAAAGAAAAGAATGCTCAAATCGCAGCGGAGCGTAGACCTAGAGTTGGGATCCCCTGAGGAACCCCAAAACACTCGGATGAGGAAAAAATTGATTTTCTTTTTCAGAAAGAAGTCTCTCGAATGGTACAAAAGTCGCTGACGATAACATATATGTACATGTGGAATTGTTAGCCTCCAAAATAAGAATTGCTCCAATGAAAGTGCACGCCATACCTAGATTAGAAATGATGTCGGGAAGAATTCTTGCAAGGCTGACGGCCGGAATTAAGACTGCACTTGAGGCTGAGGTAGAAATTACAGAAATTAATTACTGGTTGGATAGCAAGAAAGCTTTTTGGCGGATTAACAATAGAGGTAAATGGAAATAATTTCTTCACCACTGGGAAATGAAATTCTGAATTTGACTATAAAGGAAGTTTGGCGTTATTGTCCACGAGAACAAAATCCTATTGACCTAGGTTCAAGAGGAGTTGTTCCGAGTGGGTTAAAACGAAATGAGTTGTGGTGGAAGGGGCCATGGTGGTTATCAGGTCCTGAAAATTGGTAACCAGTGAAAGAAGTAATAAGAAACACAAGTGAAAGTCTAGAGGAAGTCGAGAAGACTGTAATCATGGAAATTGAAGTTAATGAGACAAGGGAGATGGGAGAAGATCGGCCAAGGAATGATGACGGACAGATGGCGGAAGATTTAGAAAGGGGACAATGTTGATGAGAGAAGACCTCGGAAGGCAGCAGTCTTGCACGCATGCTGGAGAACGCGAGGCATGCCTGAGCCCTGGAGGCTCAAGGGAAGGGGAGGAAGTTTGTCGAATATTGTAAGTAATTATTTGGTTTTCGTACGTTCACATGAGTTTGGAACTGTAGTTGATGAATCTACTGTTTGATTGGGGTTTTTTTATTGAACTTTGAGCCTTAGGCTTAGTTAATCATTCACACCATGTCAAAAAACAAAGAACTATGTAGGCGGACCCTCCGGTCGACGCTTAATGTGAGACCGTGACGTTTTGTCTCGGGGTGTTGGTCTGTGGTCTCTTGAATTGTTAAGATAAAAAGCGCATACGAATTTGGAGATTGGGGGGAAAGTGGATTCGCGGATTAGGGGATAAAACGCGGATTTGGCAATAAAACACGAATCTGGGAATAAAACGCGGATTTTGAGTTAAACCGCAGTAAACGTGCTGGCTAGCTCTGCACAAACGGTGTCTCTTGCATTTAAGCGCATATGTCTTACGGGGTATATGCGCGCTATGTATTGAGCTTATTCACTATAAATACATATGTTTGCGACTACGATACACGAACCTGCGCTTCTAAACATATTTAAACGATAAGTTTAATTCAAAAAACAAACGTTCGTCTAAACAAACATAACAACAGAGGAGAGGAACACATAAAGACATTGATTCTTTTCGCGGCTGCCTAAATATCTTATGTGTGTTTTTCCGGTGAAGATATCTCACTTCACGAAGAAAAGCTGCGTTTATAAACAGGTGATGCATATTTTGATCTCAAAGTGTTATACGGGGAAACTGCATGTTTCCACGGAGAAGGGGTGGTGGCCCTTACCTACCAACGTAGAAAACTTTCACCAATATAATCACGTTTGTCCCTCCCCCGTCAATGTAAAAGCTCGAGTTTCGGTTGCCATAAAAATATTTGAACACGATAATACACACCGTAAATTTAAAACGATGTAAATCTCTTGTCAATTAACTAACGTAAAGGAATAGATAACAAAGATGTACACTGGCATAGCTTATAAGACCACAAAGTTGGATCTGGTAAATATAATTCTAACGGCCATATATGAAATAACGCGAAGAACGAAACTCAGCAAGCGAACCAAAATTCAATATTGTCTGAGACAGAAACGGTTCGTTCTTCCCAATTTGGGGTCGATGATAGCATCCTGACATAAATTTGAAGCGAAAATAAACTACAAAGTATGAAAGTAAAAAGCACGTGGAAAATCTGTTGGCGAATTACCATAAGGACTGTTTGTAGTCAACGAAACCGTATCCAGTTAATCGCACAGTAGGAAAGTTTAAAGACTATGCAAACCATTTAAACAAAACAAAAAAAAACACAATTTGCACATCTTCAGACAGTGAATCTACCATATTGCCTCCCAACAGGAAAAGATAGTACGAAAAAAACCGTTTAGATTTAATAAAGCTCCTCCCGATATCCGTTGAAAGGTTGACTTTCTATGCGTTTTTTCCTTTCACACTTTGTTTTTTATTAAAAAATATAACTGAACGAATAGCACACGTTTTGTGTCAGGGGTATGTTGATTGGTCCGAAATATTCTCATTGCACTTCATTTCATTCGAAACATATTTCACCATGTTTTTAGCCCAAATTGAAAAGAACGAACCGTTTCTGTCTCAGACAATATTGATTTTTGGTTCGCTTGCTTTGATTCCTTAGTTGCGTTATTTCATAACCACTGTCGTCAGATTTAACGCTGTGGTGTTATATGAGCTATAAAAGGATAAAGTGTGTAGCTATCACTGTAAATAAGCATTTACATCTTTGTTACCTATTCCTTTGTGTTAGTTAATTGATGTTCAATTTACAATGCGCTGTACTATCGTTTCCAAATATTTTCATGGTAGTCGAAAGTCAAGCCTTTACATTGACGGGGGAGGGACAAACGTGCTTATTCTCGTGAAAGTTTTCTACAGTGGCCGGTAAGGACCACAATCACTTCTCCGTGCAAACATTCAGTTTCCCCTTATAACACTTTGGGATCAAAATGTGTATCTCCTGTTTATAATCGCAGCTTTTCTTCGTGAAGTAAGATATCTTCACCGGAAAGACACACATCAGATTTTTAGGTAGTCAGGACATGAATCAATGTCTTTATGTGTTGCTCTCGTGCGTTGATATGTTTGTTTAGACGAACGTTTGTCTTTTGAATTAAACTTATCATTTAAATATGTTTAGAAGCGCTGGTGCTTTGATCGTAATCGCAAACATGTGTATTTGTTGTGAATAAACTCAATACATAACCCACATATACCCCGTAAAACATGTGCATTTAAATGTAAGAAGCATCTGTTCGACATCTGTCATCATTTCTCAAAGGTTATTCGATTTCTTAACTTTTCGATTAAAAACGAATGTAATTTGGTGCTGCTTCTAGCGAGCTGTATGTAAACGAAGCTCTACACTCATACTTGACAGTTCTAGAGAGAAACGATTATTTTCTTTTCCATTTGTTTTTCAATTTTGTTTGATTTCGTGATCTACAACGTCGCTGCGTTTGTGAAGAGCTAGCCAGCACGTTTACTGCGTTTTAACTCTAAATCCACGTTTTATTCCCAGATTTGCGTTTTATTGCCCAATTCGCGTTTTATTCCTGAATCCGTGTTTTAACCCCAAGTCCACCTTTTATCCCCAAATCCGCGTTTTATCCACAAATCCGCCAATTCACCTTTCTTTCCGCAAATCTACAAATCAGCATCCGCGTTTTATCCTAACCCCTTAAAAGACGACAGACCAGCACACCGAGACAAAACGTCAGTCTCACATTTAACGTCGTCCGGAGGCTCCGCCTAAATAATTCTGTTTTTTGATATGGTGTGAATGGTTGGTTAAGCCTAAGGCTCAAAGTCGAGCAAAAACTACAAACAAACAGTAGGATCAACGACTACAGTTACGAACTCATGTGAACTTACAACAAACCAAAAAATTACTTACAATGTTCGACAAACTCACCCCCCTTGAGACTCTAGGGCTCTAGAGTGCGTCCAAGGCTGCTGCCCTCCTGGGTCTTCTCTCAACAACATTGTCCCTTTCCACATCTTCCACCATCTGTCGGTCATCATCCCTTGGCAGACCTTTTCCCATCTCCCCAGTCTCATTAACTTGAATTTCAATGACTACAGTTTTCTTGATTTCCGCTAGACTTTCACTTGTATTTCTTATCTCTTCTTTTACTGGCTGCCCATATTTAGGACCTGATAACCACCTTGGCCTCCTCCACAACTCATTTCCTTTTAACCTATTTGAAAGAACTCCTCTTGAACCTAGGTCAGCAGGAATTTGTTCTCGCGGACAATAAATCCAGTCGTGTTTTCTAGTCAAATTCAGAATTTCATTTAACTTGTGCCGAATAAATTGTTTCCATTTACCTCTGTTGTTAAACCAGCATAAAGCTGTCTTGCTATCCAACCAGCATTCTTATCTAGATATGGTGTGTGCCTTCATAGGATCAATTCCTGTTTTGGTGGCTAACAATTCTGCATGATACATACCTGTGATTGTCAGCGACGTTTCTGCCATTCGAGAGAGTCCTTGCTGACCAAAAAAATTAATTTTTTCCCGTACGTGTGTTTCTTGGGTCTCCAGGGCATCCCGGCCATCTGTCCACGTCCGATTGCCCGACCACTCAGTCTACGCCTGTGCACGCCTAATCCCAATCTTAGACCTAACCTCAATCCTAAACTTCATTCAGGATATTACCACTTCTGGTAATTGCTTCCCGGTTTATAGAAATGTGAGCTTACGAAAGTACTACATGACCTTGCAACAGGATTTCTCTTGTGCAACAAAAGGAACGAATAATCCCTAGAGTATTCTTGACGTCTCCCTGGCTCCAGTAAAGACATGAGAAAGAACATTTTCACCGTTTCCCAGCAACGGCGGCTTTTAAAACACCCGAGACTTTGAAGTGCTCTTAACAAAAACGTTACTGGAGCGACTAGAATGGCATAGAAGCATCTTTGAAAGAAGAAAAAAAATTTGTAATATGAGGTTTGCTTCACGGCTGTAGAATTGGAACTACTTTGTGCACTGGCGTCGGCGTCACAGCTTTCGCAAACACTCTCGTTATAACTGGTAATTAAAATAAATGTTAATGTCCCGCAAAGTACATGTAGTAAGGCCATGATTTATAAAACAAATAAGTTTATTGACAGGACTAACGTTTCGTAGCGTCTTGCAACATCATCAGAGTATGAATGAAGTATCGTATTTACAATGTTAAAGATATAAAGTAGGTATTATATTACAAGATTTATGAGAAACGAAAATGGACAGAGTTTTTAAAAGAGAGAGAGAGAGAGAGAGAGGAAGGAACAGAGCTTAGATTGGCATTCAAAGAAGGTTTAAGTTTAGAGATAATAAGACTTTCTCTTACCAAAAGTTCAGAGGCGGAAGAACAGGAGGAAAGGATTTTGAAGTCGTTGAGTGATGCAGTGTGACCAGTCTCAGTGAGATGAGTTAAGATGCTGGAAGGTGATGGGTTAAGAAACTTTTTACCTGTCAAGGCAGAGACTTCTAGATGATCTGAGGCTCGTGTACGTAAGTAGCGGGCCGTTTGGCCCACATACAATGCGGAGCAGCATTGACACGTGTAAGTGTAAACAACACAAGACCTCAGAGCTTTAGAAATCCTGTCCTTAACGTTGGAAAGATGAGCAAGTCGCTTGCTCATCTTTCTTTTGTGAGGGTAAGCCGAAGAGCAGAGTTTTAAAATTTGAGTGCGGATTTGGAGAGTGACGGCCAGTGAAGGGAAGAGAAAAGTATAAAACCTTTTTGGGGACTGTGTGAATGACTGATTTGGTTGAAAATGTTTTGTCCAAGAAAAGAGAAACACATTTGTCAAATAAATGGGTGGGAAAGCTATTGGTTTTAAAGATACTTTTAACATTTCAAGTTCTTTATGGAAATTTTCATAACTAGAGCAGATGTTGAAACAACGATGGAGTAGTGATAGAATTAGACCTTATTTGTAAGTGAAAGGTATGAAGCTGTAAAAATTTTTTAAAAGACCAGTGAATGTGGGTTTGCGATAAACAGAGGTGGTGAAAGTTTCGTTATGATGGGTGATGTCATTGTCGAGAAAAAGTAATGAGCCGTTGGATTCTGTTTCAAAAGAAAAGTTTATATTTGAATGTTGATGGTTAAAAAAAATTTAGAAACAAGTGAATGTGATCAGGGGAACGGAAAAGTAAAAAAACAATCGTCAACATATCTACGATAGCAACTGGGCTTGAAATTGGAAGGACAATTATCAAGCCAAGATTTTCCATGGGAAGATAAGAAGATGTCTGCAGAGAGAGGTCCAAGGAGTTCTTCAGACGTCTTCTTATCTTCCCATGAAAAATAGCTAATTCTTGAAGAAAGTTTGGAAATTTATGTTTTTAATCCAAAAAAAAAGTTAACTTCTTCACATATAGAATGTCCTCTGTCTTCATCACATATAAAAACATGACGTGGATATCATTTTCTTTTATATTTTCCTCATGAATTCTTAATGAATTTTGGAAGAATATTTGAATATCTTTAATGTATATAATATGTATAATATATATAATATGTATAATAGATATAATAGATATTATATACAAAAGGCCATGATTTATAAAAGAAATAAGTTTATTAACAGGACTAACTTTTCGTTGGGTCTCGAAACGTCATTAGAGCATGAATCAATTAAGTATCGTATTTACAAGGTTAAAGATATAAAGTAGGTGTTATATTACAAGATGTATAAGAAACGGAAATGGATAGAGTGGTCAAAAGAGAGAGAGAGGAACAGAGCTGAGATTGATATTCAATGAAGGTTTAAGTTTAGAAATAATAAGACTTTCTCTTATCAAAAGTTCAAATATGTTATACAGTATGCATAATATATCTAATAATATATACCATTTTTGTTTGAGAAATGTGAGAAAATTCCATTTTCATAGTTGTGGGTACTTAAGCCAGATCTTTTGCTTAAGTACACTGTGTTGGGTTAGACATTTCCTAAAATTGTAATGTCATTTCAATAAAAAGTTAATTCAACCCCTGCTTAGACGAACTTCTTCGTGAAGTAATATATCAAATTCCTTCTAGTCTTCAGAGATCAACCACTGGTAAGCGAAAACGAGTTGTCGTTTGCTCAATCCAAGATTTTTAAGCTTCTCAATCTTTTACATTGATCTTGGCTTGTTTTATTTAATCTTTCTGTGTGAAAACTTTCTGATGACATTTATTACTCAATAAGCTTTAAAAAGAGGTCTAAACATGAAATCAAAATTACGATTGTTTCATTTGAAAGAAACTTTGAAATAACAGATAACAGTGTTCACTTCCCTTCTGCATCTCAGTTATAAAGATATTTAGAATTTTTTCTGATTGGTAAAATAGATAAATGAGGTAATCTATGAAGTCACTTTGTTGGTGCAAACATATTGACTCGTTGGGAAATCTTGTATAACCTTGTGAATATTCACTGGAATCAATTGAAACCTTGCCCATTGCAAAGTTTATCAAACTAAACACCATTACATCAAAACAATGGACTATAGTGATAGTGTCTGTTGAACAAATGACCATGTAGCTCAGTCAGTGTATCAGTCAGCATCCTAAACGAAAATCTTGGGAGATTTTTGGGACACCTTATCCATACTGAAATTTCTTGGGTTGATGGGTTGGCACTCGCCCCTACTCTGATACGGTCCAAGCAGTATCCAAGAACTTTTGCATGAAAGAATGACTATTCATTCACAGTTTTTTTCTAACCTCACACTTTTCCTATGAAGACGTCTGAGAGAATTTAGTTATCAAATTGTCATTGAAGACCCAAAATATTCCTGGTTTATTCATTTTTGGTAAGCATTGTTATATTTGAACAATGAAGTTTTTATACATGTTAGGCTACACGCATTCTTCCGAGGTGTATTGGTCCCCGTCGTCAGGCAGAATTCTACCTAAGGCTTGGTATTGGTGCAATAATATTGGTATACGGAAACATCCGATGATTTTCCGATATTATCGACGATATTCGATTCGAAGGACATTCACAGGTGAAAGTTAAACCATTTTCACTTTGGTTATTAGCTTGATGAACAAACATGAAAAAGCCCGGTAGATTTTAGGCTCAGGGGGATTACCAAGAGACAAGTCGTTTTTTCGAGAGTATCCGGTGAAAACCTGGAGAATTGACAGGTAGCGGCGGACTAGTATCTTTGGATTAGAGGCTCGACCCCGATCGCCCGATGACCTGGAAGTCACATTATTCGCAGTTGGTTCCAGAGATCTTTGATTCCTGAATATACACTCAAATATCACTCTTACACTTTTTCATTCTCTTATATTGATAGTGAATGTCAACCATTGCCAGCAATATGCTTTAAAAAATGAAGTCGCTTACTTTAGTGTGGTTAGGGACATCATCCTGCTTTGAGAGAGATGTCTGAGAAGTGATATAATTATTACAGTAGCAGTGGTAATTTTAATGTCGTAATGCTGAATGTTGTGAGATGCGTTCACATCCAACGTTTCAACCAGTTACGTAAAACAGTTTCAAACATGCACAGTTTCCCCAGTCAGTGTAAATTTTTTGTCATCAAGTGACATCAGAGATATATACGCTATATATAAATGGAACAAGTCAAATTATGTCATAGATGAGGTGCTCTGTGATGGTGCCGTAAAAATCATTATGATTCATCCCATCCCTTCAAAATATCATTATTACTCATCCCTTCAATCTGGCATAATTTTCCTTTCATATTCGCTTTAACATGAAATACGTGTATAACTTCTTTGATCGAGATAAAAAGAGCCTGATTGAATAGTGTGTTGCGCTGTAACTATGTATCGTGATAGTACATCTGGAGGTCCTGAATGAATGACATTGTTCTTAACCAACATGTTGGAGTGGTTCTGTCGAATGTTCTACAGAACTTGTAGAAATAATGATTTGTTGAAATGTTTTTTGCTCGAGCGTATTAGAACGTATCAGGTGACCGTAACATTTGATGTGACTTTTCAGGTAACGATGTCATCTACAATGAAGCATATTTTCAAGCTCTTGAAGCTGGAGAAGCCAGAAATACCCGAATACCTATTTTGATCGTTGGTCAAGATAGATCTGGTAAAACGTCTCTAAAAAAGCACCTTTTGGGGCTGCCTTTTGATAGTCAGGAACCAAGCACCAACGGGATTGAAGTAGACGTTGTAGAGCTAACAGATGAAAACGCAGAGGAGCCGTGGAAGAAAAAAGAAGTAAGGCAATTCTTCACGAGTGCCGATGAAGCAAATGATCACATTTTAAAAAACACCGCAAAGCTGGTGACCGAAAGAAGGCAAGATTCCGTAAATGAGAAAGAGCCACTCATGCAACATGGTGCTTCTTCAATCAGTGAACCAACTGTAAAACAACTCACACCACAAATGGTCAGCAAAGTAGAAATGCTCACAAAAAATGTTAAGAGCTATGAATCGCCTGCTGTTAAAGTCTTTGTTCATGATCTGGCGGGGCAAAGCATTTTCTACGACACGCATTTCTGCTTTTTAAAAATGCGTTGTCCATACTTATTGGTCCTTGATCTTAATTCTCCCCTCGAAGAACCTGCTCAGCCTCGATTCAAGTTTCAGTCGATTGATGTCGAGCGTAACTTACATAATCCACTCCTAGCAACCAACCTGGATTACTTTTTGTCTTGGTTAACAGTGTTGGCAAGGTTAAATGATTTCGAGACTGATATGTTTTCAGGCAAGTTCCCAGAATTCGATCTCCCTCCAGTCTTGATTGCTCTGACCCACAGCGATGAATTCAAAGGAGATATTGCCGAGGTTAAAGAGAAAATACAAGATATCCTAAAAGCGCAAGCATTTACTAATGTATTTACAGACGTCTTCGTCATCGACAACACGTCACCTGATAGAGCTGGTGATGAGATCAGAAGACTTCGCAGAAAGCTTTATAGTCTGTGTGATACCATACTGAATAAGCAACCCCTAATGCCTGTTCGATGGTTGGAGTTCGAGAGAGTACTTAGCCACAAGATGGAAGTTGAAGGTTTGAAGTACATTCCTGTTGAAGACGCCCGTACAGCAGCCCAATCCTGCAAGGTTAAAGACGTGGATGCTGCCATGACATTCCTACATCATCAAGGTATCATTGTGCATCATCCTAAATCTGCAGTCGTTGTGCTTAACCCACCTTGGCTGATGAGCCTTTTTACGGAAGTTATCACCGTTCCACAGCAAGAAAATCCGAAAGATGCCCCCTTCTATAAGAAATTGAAGGAGAAGGGTATTTTAATGCAAGATTACTTTCGAGGAAGAGTTGACGGAGAGCTTCTGGAGAATTTGATGAAACAGTTCAGTTTGATTTGCGCGTGGAAGCATGAGGGGAAGGCAGCCTTCATTGTCCCTTCCGTGGCTCCGCTTATGGAAAGGGGAACAGAGGTACAAGAGGAGTTGTCAGAAAGCTCAATCGCCTTGGTTTTCATCGGATTTCGCTGCTTGTTCGTTCCACTTGGAATGTTCACGAGAATCCAGACGAACGTGATTAACATGTGCAGGAGGGACTTGTCAGGTAGTACACCTCAACTTTATTCGAACTACACTCTTCTTTTATTCACTTGCAGCGAAGGCCAATTTGATGTTTACCTCGTGAAAATTCCTGGGAAAATTAAAGTTGGTGTAGTTCCACGAGACACACGAGGTCAGCGACCCCTCAACACGTTTGTCAGTTATCTTAAGAAGATCCTGAAGGAGTGCATACAAAAAATTAAAGATGAGGAACCAGTGATTTACCGGAATATTACTGCTGTCCTTGAGGTGAAGTGCTCTGTTTGCTACGGAGAAAGAGAAGTGTGCATTCGGCATGGTAAATCCAAGTGTGATCGCGATGAATGTGGTCATTTCTGGTCGCTAGACAAACTTCAAAGTTGTCATCAAGACCCTGTTTGTGACTACGGCAGCACAGTAGCAAGAAGAAGATTTTCCTTAGGAAGAGTTGACTTCTGGCTAAATACCGGTAAAGTTGGTCTTTTTTTCCTTTCGTTTTTATTATTTTTCAAGGAGACTCAAATTCTTAAAATAAACCAGCCGTGAAATGTCAAAAATATGTAAAAAAATACAAAGTCCAGATACAATTTATTTTGGACGACGTTTCGAATCGACATCTGCTCATCTTCAAGTCTAAAAAATGTCAATTAAGTTATGTCTTAAATATTACTTTTAAGATTTTAATATGTTATTGACCTGAAGATGACCCGACGTTGGGTCTAAAACTCGTCCAAAATAAACCGTTTCTTGAAAATGCAACATATGTCAGAAATAATACTTAGTTCGTAATTCTTGTTCAAAATTCGAGCAATTTTTGCCGCGGAACTTGATGAGGCATCGGTCGTGAATTTTCATAACCTCTCATGATCGTTCGTATTGATCCACAACAAAGAAAGCAAACATTCTATTTGTTGCGAAACAATTAATTTAACCGTGTGACGTCATAAAATCCAGAGTGCAGTGTCCACAAAATTCAAAGCTTAAAATGGTTTTAGTTTGTAACTATATTGAAAAAAAGCTAAAGTTTTATTTTTGTCTCATCTGATTTTATCGTATATATTTTCAATACTTTAAAGGGGCACTCCAGCCAAAATACAAGTTCAGTTCATATGGAAGAGCATTCCTAGTTTAGTTTGGTCCTGAAGTATTTTTGCGTAGTTTTGCTTAGTTAACGAGGAAATGGCCCGCAAAGATGTGAAAATTAGCGAATGTCGACCCCATGTTTGCTCTTTCTCGTGTGGACGCGGATTTCAGCGGCTATGCCCATTTTGACGTCATTGAGTACTTTTTCTCAAGTGGTGAGTAATAGTTGCGCTATTATTGTCGCCTATCACGATGAATATTCCTCATAATTACTCATCTGATGACGATTCTTCAAATTCCAGTTCTTCTACCGCCTCAAATGAGGTAGTAGAAGAAGTATTAGAACAAAATTTTCAACTACAGGAAATCGAAGGATACCTGTTTCAACCAAAGTTTCTGTCGAGCGATGATGAATCTGGTGACTCGTCTGAAGAAGAAGAACAACATAATACACCCTTGTTGGCTGGCAGGTTAGGGAATTTAGACTGTTAAGACGCTCAACGTATTGAATTTTTTAAGTGACGAAATATTGAAACATTTTTAAGTGAGAAGTTTTGTTATGCTTGATTTCTAGCATCAATATGTTCGTCCATCTTAGATGCGAATGTGGTCGTTGCCAAATAATGGATAGGGAGCAAGAGTGCCTTTGTTATCACATGATTCAAGATATTTCCGACAAAAACGCTGAAAAACCTGAATGTAAGAATTCTGAAATGCCATATAACTGCATTACAAACAACCCAGGTTTTCATACTGTTTTTTTGAATCGTTGGGTGTTACAGACTGCTTGGTTCCAGTACAGGCAACAATATGGAAGAAATGCTTTCGAGGGACCCGAACACAAAAGAAATAGACATGTGGCATACAGACAGTTGGCTCGCGGGTGTTGGGGAGTCGTTGGTAAGGAACTTTGCGTTGTTCTTCCTTCATGCGCAGTCACCTGCATTTGAGCTCACTTTCCACCACCTGGCAATGAGGATGACTTTGAGTTCATAGGGTTTCACTTTGCTGATGAGTAGTTGTATTCAGGTAAGTTTTACATTATTTTTTTAATTTTTTGTTTTCTGACATTCTTGATTAGTGCTGTTGAATTACTACTTCTTTTGCTGGTCGTGGAATTGGTGCTTTGCATTTAGCTTGAGTCGAATGTCTGCCCTTGGCCAATGGAGATAACCTTATCCATCATCGTTTCAATTTAACTATGAGATTTTGTATCTCTGATTGCCTTGGCCGCCCAGTTTTTACGCTGCTTTGGACATGAAATTTTAAATCGTTTCTCACCTTTGTTAGGGCCACATTTTACTATTGCCTGACCTCTGTCAACATTATGGTTGTGGTCAGGTATTGCAAGTTGTGTTTGAGCTACGATTTCATTATAACTAAAATGTTCACGTTTTGGAACATATTTATGCATGAGGGAATGGTGTTGCTATAACTCTCAGTATGGTGAAATTTTGTAACTTTTGCCAGATCTTTAATCAGATCTTTGGTTCTTTACAAGCTCTTCTAAATCTATGTGTGCAGGTGAACCAGATTTAAGCCACTTAATGCTCTTTGCTTCTCTTTTTATCATTGTATTATGCCCACATGCCTTGAAGAGCTGATGCCCTTCCCATTGGTGTTAAGTCACAATATGATGAAGAATGGAAATCCACTTTTCTACAAGCATTGCAGCATCTCCATTACAAGTAGAAACACTCCACCACAAATGGTTTGAAAAAGATTGCACCCTTCTCATCAGCTTAACACAATCTCTTTTCTTAGCCTTTTTACTCAGCTTCTTCGTTACACATCTGCTTAAATGCCGCACATCATATTGATGTTTGATTTGTGAATACTCACTCTTCATCCTTGCCGTGATTGTGGAGTGCCTGTCAGTTGTGAGGCATCGAATTGGAACGTTAGTTGAGAAAAGAGAATTCAGTGTCCGTTTGCAACCCTCATTCTCCATTGCATTTGATGGTGAAACCTCAGTAACTTGCACGATGTTGAACTCCACAATTCTTGATGAAGTCTCATCCATCATTGTGTAAGTTCCATACTTTGCACAATGGCCAGGGCTATCTGACCGCCCATCTCCACAAAGATCTACGCTGGCAAGTTGTTGCAACTGTTGAATAAGTTTTCCTTGCTCAGCTTTCCAAGTGTGATGGACAACAAGAAATAAATGGCTGTTTTGTATGGAGTAATAGTGAAAAGCACTCACAAATTGCACAATAAAGTACTTGGCAAAGTCACCCATATGTTGAAATGTGTTGCCAGTAGAAAGAATGGCAGCTGGAATTAGTAAATTACCTATAGCTGTTCCATTGGCAGTTGGCTGTGAATGCCACTCATTAGAATTCCCATTTAAACAAGTGGTTGTTATTTTAATCATGCTTCCTTGAGTAAGTTTTGTTTTTCAATGACAATGCTTCCACATTGTTGGCAAAACAAGAATAGTTTGTTCAATTGACTTTCAAAAACAATTACATTTTTTTCATTAGATTGGTTCAAATCATCACCATCAGATCCCAAATCATCTGATCTACTTTGTAGATCAGATGCAATAAACTGCATCCACAGTATTTCCTGCAATTTCTTTTTCTTCTTCATTTATCTCTCACTGCTCTTTGACTAGTTCTAACATTTGGTAATGAGATTTACCGAGTCCTGACATTTTTTTATTGCCATTGTTTTGCTCTTCTGCATCACCTTGGAAAGGATTATTTTGGGGCCCTTGAGCACAATTGTGATCTTCAACATGTCTGACTAACATGATATCTTCCTATTTAATCTTGATGCTTGTCTGTGTAAGCAGAAACATCTTAGGATCTGTGTGCGTCGCCATGCTCCTAAATGTTTTAATTGTAGGGGTAGTCACTGCTGATTATCCTATTACAGCATTGTCATTGATTTGTGAAGGCACATTCCAGACGGATTACTGCACCTTCATACAACTGTTTTTGTCAACAACATCATATATTACTATCGGGGACGACTTTTCAATTTCATCGCAAGTATACTCGTAGACATCATTTTTAGTTTCCTCTTCAACCACCTTAATAGGGATAAATAGAATTAGACTTATTACTGATTACCAATATTTTGCGTTGTTTGAAATAAACCAAAGTAATGGTTGCTTGACTATTGTTTACCTTTGCTTTTGCTTTAATTTACCTTCGGCTTGACTGGCGACCAGTTTTCTCGTTTCTTGTCGTCGGAAATAAAAATAACGTTGGCACTGCTGTGCGTTTCAGCTTTTTAGAGGTTTTGTGACCGGAAATTTCAGTTGATGGATTAATGAAATCCTCCGTAAAATGCGCGCTACAAACGAAAGAGTTACTTGGTCTGCCCGGGTTGTCACGGCGAATATTTTGCAACCAAACGCTTTTTAGCGGGCCATTACAAAGCCTATGATAGATTATTTCCTTACCCTTTGTTTTGCGCCATCCATTAGTGCACATCGGGACCATACCGTGAGGCATTTTACACAGTTACAGCAAATCTAATCGAATATTCACATGTAACAGTAAAGTTTTAATTTCGCGCTATTTGGCTAGTAGCACTCAGTGACGTCAAAATGGGCATAGCCACTGAAATCCACGTCTGCACGAGAAAGAGTAAACATGGTGTCGGCATTCGCTAATTTTCACATCATTGCGGGCCATTTTCTCCTTAACTAAGAAAACTACGCAAACATACTTCAGGACCCAACCAAACTTGGTGTACTCTTTCATATGAGCTCAACTTGTATTTTGGCTGGAGTTCCCCTTTAAAGACAATTTGATTTTGCCGCCAGGTTTTTGTGGGGAGATTTTGTTGAATTTGTTAGTCTTAGTATGGTTTATTTCGGTTCTTTATTCTTAATGTTCCGCTCTTAAAATTTCTTTCTTTGATGTCGTCACTCAATGGACTGCTTATACTAACAGGTCACTTGACCTTAACTCTCGTAAAGTAGACGATGTGAAATCAATAACGCAGACAACGCATACACAGAGGTAATTTAAGTCAAACTCTGGAATTTTGGTTTTCACAACTTTGCATTTGCTGAGATAAATGGATCACGTTTGTTTGTGGTCGCATGAAACGAATAAGTATCTAAATCAAGAGAGAATGCAGTTTAAACGCAGATTTTATACTTTAAGCTAAAGAAGCAGGTAGAGAGACATTTTAATGTTGTTCGTGTTAAAATATGACTTAAATGATGAATCATAAGCAAGATAAAATATGTTTTGCTTTTGGTCGCCATACTGGATGAAATGAATTTTGTTATGCAACATGGGGACCAAAAACAAAATATACTTTTATCATGCTAAACATTCCTCATTCCTTCCAAACGTTCGTGTAAACAAAATTAAAACTCTCTCATTAGTTTCTTGTCGTTTGATTGCAGGAGTTTTCTCTATAAAGAGATTTTTTGACATGGATAAAAGGTCACGTGGCTAGCTAAAATCAAACCTATTTCTCTTAATAAATGCAAATTTTAAAGATCCGAGCTCCAGTCAGTTACTTAAAACGTTGCCTTGTATGCGTTATCTTCGGAAATAATTTCATACCTGATGTTTTGCCAGGATTGAGGAATAGTGACTTAGTGCAAGTGCCCTATTATCTTATGGAGATAAATCGTGCGGAAAACTGATTTTAACAGACAATCCAAGGTGAAAGTAAAAACTAAGTCACGTTTCGAAGTATCTTATTGGCCACTTACGCATTTCTCTTGGGAAGAACATGTTTTCGTAAAAATAATTCCCGTTCGACTTCGTTACGCTCTGATGAACTGGAATTCCTTTGAATTCATGCGAAGAAACCCCCTCCAAGACGAATTGTGTTAAAAAAGATGCAATAGTGAGTAATAGTTAAGTTCTGTGCCTGCAGTTATGCTTTCGTTCGCCCATCAAGTTATCTTTTTAATGGTTTTCGGTGGTTTAATTAAGCATGCACTGTACATAGTTGAACCGTTTGCTCGCGCATTTCTCCGGTGACCTGTTCCGGAAGGGTATTCGACCCGCAATATTACGGAAATCTTCGTAAGTTTTTATTCTAAAGGAAAAGTTTAGTGTCGAAATAAGACCAAACTAAATTGATCAAAATTTCCGACATCAAAAAAAAAAAAATCTCACCATAGATATTCTTAAGCCTTTATAATACTAGGAGTTTATCTTGTTTGATTGATAACAGTTATGGGCATGATGGAAACTGTCCTCACGTTGCCATAACACCACCGAAATGATTTAAAATGCTTAAAGGTGTATTTGAAGATTGTTGTTAGATTTGGAAAAATTCAGTTTTTGATCTTGATACTAGTTGATGCAACATTAGTGTCAACATAAGCTGTGCCGATACAGCTTACATTTATGCGCGTTCCGTTACAAATCGATGTTTTCCACGGCGTAAGTTAACGAGTTCATAATCTAAACCTAAATGAGTGAGATCAACAAAATGGGAAAAAGTGGGGAAAAAAGACGGAATCCGACCATCACATTTCAAGTTCTTTTATCCGACAATACATTGTTTGAGAAGAACGTTTGATGGAAAAATGGTCTGAGATAATTCGAAACAGCGTTAAGAATCTTTGATTTTTCACGAAGATTAACTTGCGTACATTAAATATAGTCCGAGTAATATTGACGGCGTCAGTGTCAAATACGACCTCATGAATGGGTGGATAAAGTTCATATACATCTACACATCCACACGCACAAAGGAAAACAAAGTTAGTCTGGTGAGTTACTGTTGGCTCGGTTGACCACTCATCAAAACAAGTTCATAGAAAATAAAATGGTCCAATGTTTTTGTTGGAAAACTTATTTAATCCAATTTTTCGCCGTTAATTGTGAGATCGTCAACATAGTGACGTATGTAAACGACTTTAATCGCAACTTTATTGACATAACACATCGCTGTGTATGAACTGCACCAGCCCAACAGTTACTGCAATCATGCATTAACTGGATACGAGAAAGGACGTCTGGTGATATTAAATGTTCTTTCCCAGAACACTACCGTAGGTTTCAATGTTGCCTGAGGGCTTTAGCTCTGGAATAAGACATTGTAGCCTGACTGAGATCGATCCTAAGACTCAGTATTTCCAATAGTAAAAATCAATAAAAATTTTGTTATATATCAAGGACTTTCCATTATCGAAATACCGCCGTTTAAGAAATCTTCCCAGGACACTAAATGGTCTCTATATTACATTTCCTTATAGCTAAGGTACTACGAGATCCAGCATGAAAAGAGCTTTGAAAATACGTAAAAGTATTACTCTTTAGATAAAAATCTTATTTTAACCAAACGAACCCCTGTTTTACCATACGCTTACAATTACCTTTTAACAATTTGTGAATTCACCTGAACAAATATGTGTTCGCTGCTTACCTCAGAGCAGGTGTTTGCAACGTTTCTCACTATTGAAGGATATAATGAGTTTCTTTAAATATAGCTGACCACAATTCTGCCCATGAAATTTCATTTTGGGAATAAAAAGTCTTTGGTATATAACAGTAAGATTCATTTCCTGTGCAAGTAGACATCAACTAACTTTTTGGATAAACTACGAATGACTTTAAGTATTAAACAATTATTCACCTCAGGGCAAAGTGAATATTGTTGAATTATCGCCGAGTAGAAGAGGGGATTATTCAACATTATTCGCTGAATCTGAGGCGAATAATTGTCTTAGTAGAATTGGACAGGGAATTATGTGAAAGAAAGTAGAGAAGGAACAGTTTTAAAAACTCTTTGTTAGCCTATTCAAAGGTCGCCGCTATTTTTGCTTCTGTTCCTTCACTGTTATATTCACCTGTAGGTAAATATCGAGGGTTTTGAAGTAATTTTCTGGCCAATCATTACGTGGGGTTTTCGATAATCACCTGTGTAATTATACCAAACCATAATATTCTTTAGCTTTCTGTTTTCGTCGCTCTCAGCGGCTTATTTAGCTTTCCTGATGTGTTGATAAACTTCACCAAGCTTTTATAGCGTAGTGTTTCGAAAATTTTCAGGATCGCTTGTTTAAAATGCCTAAAGATACAGTATACATGTATGTTGTTTATAAGACAGGAGAACTGTATTTTGCTCAGGGAAAAATAATTATTTTGAAGGTTTTGACTTTTTACAGGTAAGTTTAGTTCGAACGCAAGACAAATCACATGTAAGCCAATCAGAATGCGTAATTATGTAGGATTCTGGAGCTGGAAGACGGCCAAATGATACGGCCTGGTGGGTCCAATTATTCACCCTTTAACGACGTGATAAATTCTGAAACTTTGTAACCAGGCAGTTTCAGTAGTCGGTGAAAATTTGCCGGTGAAACACGGTTAGATCAATGCATTAAATTTTACTGGCATTACTAAATAACATAGATGAGGAGGAGATTTTAAGGCTACGGGAAACGTCAGCATTAGAATTAAGGAAGCGTTAAAGTACACATAAAAAGATTAGGATACGTTTAGTGTTAGACTTTCACACAACCTATAGTTTACTGGGTGTTGTCCGTAAATTTAGTCATCAAAACCATCCAGGCTTTCATCCAACAATGCTTTTGCACTGTGTGCCCCAGTCTTAAAAACAAATTGCTTTTACATCGGTAATTTCGAACTTTGAAACCTGTTCCTCACACGCTGAACTCCAACTGAACACATCCAAGTGCGCAACCCTCACTAAAATTTCACATGTCTTTTCACGTGTGAAAAACATATGGAATTGGAACATTTTCATATATGAGATTTACAACGATGTAATCGTGCTAGCTTGGTAGTTATAATGTTCTTAATACGCACGCTCTCAAACTATTCTCTCAGAAAATCTTTCTGAGTCCCTGACAGGAATCGAACCCCATAACCTTTTGACCGCCGGTGAGATGCTCTAACCATTGAGCTACACAGACTCAGATGGTGAGCGAAGGTTATATTTATGAACTGGTTTGTATTAAGAGCATTATAACTACTAAGCTATCGCAATTACATCATTGATTAACACTAAAATAACAGACGACCTATCGAGACTTACAGACTGGCAGTACATAAGTCTACCATCTATACGAACCAGTTCATATATGTAAACTTCGCTCACCATCTGAGTCTGTGTAGCTCAATGGTTCGACCATCTCACCTACGATCAGGCTACGGGTTCGATTCCCGTAAGAACAGCTTGAGGCGTATTAAGAACATGAAAGTTTCATTTCACATATGAAACCTGAACATTTTCAAATGTGAAATGCCTAATTTATACGTGGAAAGAATTGCTTCAAAATTTTACATGTGAAATTAATGTATATAAAATATGTACCTCATATGTAAAATGGAACATTCACTAATGAAAATGAATTTAGCATACATGTATGAAACTTTCATTTAACAAATGGAATTGAAACGATTCACATATGAAATACTATTTTCATATGTGAACTTTTTGTAAGGGAATACTCCAAATCACACGGAAGCAGAATAAAATGGAGTATCTATACCATTGGTTCTCAAACTGGGGTTCGCGGTCCCCTAGGGGACCGTGAAGCAGTTTTAAGGAGACCGCGACAAGGATGCTGAGTTTTTAAATTTTAGTTATGGTTCTTGGGCATTTAGAACACATTGGGTGCGTTTTCACTAGGACATTTTACTAGCCTAACATTCCTTTAGGTGTTTGTTTACAGACCAACTTTAGACTAGCTTAACTTGACTACTGTTTTCACTGTAAATGTTAGGTAAGTTGAGGTGTTTATTTGAGTGACAGGGGCACATAGCCAACGTCACAAAATCGCGCGCAATTTAAAATAATCATGGCCGGAGAAGAAGTAGTGTTTACAACACTTCTCTTGATCATTGCCGTATTTTTTCGAAAGCATGGTAAATTTCTACGCAATCTTCGATTTCAATCTTTACAACGCAGACGAAGAGCAAGTCTTGTTGCTTTCTTATTGAACCGAGAGCAAAATCGTCGGTGAGTTAAGCGACATCGGTGGTGGAATAGTGAAACAATTTCTAAAATTAAAAAGAAATTAACAATAGGTCTATAAAATTGAGATTGACCGAACGTAAATTTGAATAATTGATATTTGCCTGAAATTTAAGGGAGTACTAGAGTGCGTAGCGCCGTAAAAGTAAATGTTATGATTATCAAAGTTGTCCTCTGTCATCGTGGTACGAGTGTTTCGAGTTCAACAAGCTCAAAGTAATAAAGACATGTGGAAAATCTGTCACACATCTGTCATGAAGGACGCGTGATTGGCTGCTGTGTTTACTTGACCAAGTTAGACCATCTTGCTAGGTCGTCTAACTTGGACGTGATTTCCGGTATTTTTACGACATTTTTCCAAGTGAAAACACTCCGCGTTTTTAACTTGCCTAACTTTTCTTAGGCTGTTTTCACTGTACTTCGGGACTTTCAATGTTAAACTCGTCTAAAATGTCCTAGTGAAAACGTAACCATTGTATGACCGGCAATGCCGCTTTGCCAATTCAGTGCCAAACATGCCATTTGACAATGTTAAACATTCATCATATTGTAACGAGTTACGCTATTATCTGTTTTGTACCTGTCAATGACTCGTCCCTCCTAGTTTCGTATTAGTGAATTACGCTAATTTATTCACGTAGAATACTCGGCAATAAACTCATGTATTATCCTATAAATAACAAGTAGTAATGTTCTAAAAATGTCCTAAACCTCGTATAAATAGAAGCCCGCTTGTAAACTAGTTCATTTGAGTTCAGAGTTGCTAACTCAGCCTAATAAAGTCACAAAATACTGATCAAATTGTGCTAGCGTTTCTCCACTTCAGTAGAGAACCTCAGATATACTCTGGTCTATTCAGAATTTCCCTTACCCCAGGGAACGTATCCTGAACAAGTCACAGGTTTTTTGTTAACACACTTTATTTTTACTCTTAAAGCTTTTTTTTCCATGCGGTTGTTCACGTGGCTGTCGCGAAATTATTCACAGAGCTAACACGTGAACTGTCCATTACGTAATATCCAACAGGTCTATGACAACATCATATTACGTTCCGTCTTTGCTTTCCTAATGCCTCCAAAAACGAAAATGAGATATGACGATTCATATTTGAAATTCGGTTTTACTGTGATAAAGCCTGGTGGAGAAGATAAACCGCAGTGTGTTTTGTGCACCGAGGTGTTGGCATCTACTTCCCTAAAGCCCAGCAAATTGAAAAGACACTTGGAAACAAAGCATCCCAGTTCAACAAATAAAGATGTGAACTTCTTCAAACGCCAAGCCGAAAGATTGATCAAATCCAGACTTGATGACTCACGAATGTTTTCGCAGGACGTTAATGCTGGTCTGAAAGCCTCCTACGAGGTTTCAAGGAGAATAGCTGCCGCCAAAAAACCCCACAACATTGGAGAACAGTTGATATTGCCTTGCTGTAAAGACATCATCTCGAATGTGCTAGGAAGTCCTGAACTTCAGAAGCTGAAGCATATCTCCCTGTCAAACGATACTGTTAGCAGGCGAATAACTGAGTTGTCTGATAACATTCTGTCCCAGGTGGTGTCGAAGATCCAAAATTCAATTTTTGGCTTTTTTGCGATCCAGCTTGATGAAACGATTGATGTCGCCAACTTAGCCCAACTTTGCGTCTATGTACGTTATGCACATGACAAGCACCTGGAAGACGAATTCTTGTTTTGTGAAACCCTCAGCACCAAAACAACCGCAAGGGAAATATTTAACAAAGTGGACAGATTTTTTGAGGTGCATAGTATCAATTGGGAGCATGTTATTGGCGTGTGCACAGATGGTGCTCCGGCGATGCTTGGTTGCCGTTCCGGTTTTCAAACATTAGTAAAGGAAAAGTCCCCAGAAGCTATTGGTACACACTGCACAATTCATCGTCAAGCACTGATGGCAAAAACTATGCCTGATGAGTTGAAAAATGTTCTGAATGATGTGATCAAAGCAGTGAATTTTATTAAAGCGAACGCACTCAACTCTCGTTTGTTTGCTGAGTTATGCAAAGAAAATGATTCCGAATTCGAAACTCTTTTGTTGCACTCACACGTGAGATGGCTTTTAAAGGGGAAAGTATTGAAGAGTGTTTTCGTACTACGAAAAGAAATACACGAATTTCTGCAAGACGCTAAACCAGGCACGCACAAAAATTCTCCAATGACCGTTTTCTGATGTGCCTGTAATTTTTGGTGGACATATTCGAATCCGTGAATTCCGTCAATCTGGCGCTGCAAGGAAAAGAGATCACCGTGCTCCACTCTCATTGAAAATTGACTGCTTTTAAAATGAAGCTTGCACTGTGGCATTCCAAGCTAGATAGCAAGAACTTTGCGCCATTTCCCCAGCTAAACACATTGCTTGATGAAAACGAACTTCACGTCGATGACGATATCCTTGATGTGATGAAGCACCATGTTTCAATTCTTGGCGAGGAAATTTCTCGGTACTTTCCCGATCTACAGGAATTTGAAAAGTACTATCGTTTTATCAACAATCCGTTTGCACTCTCTGTTAGCGATCTGCCTTCAGAAGACAACTTAATCGAAGAACAGTTTATTGATTTGGTGAATGATGGGAGTGCAAAACAAGTTTTCCGTGAAATGTGTTGCAGTGACTTTTGGATTGAAATGGCGCAGTCATTTCCCGATGTAGGAAAGATGGCTCTAAGAGTGCTGATTCCATTAACAACCACCTATGCGTGTGAGACTGCGTTTTCAACTCTACTTGCCATCAAAACAAAATCCCGAAACAGATTGGATGTGACTCATGACATGAGAGTTGCACTGTCCAAAACACAGCCCAACGTAGAAGAACTATTAAAAGTCAAGCAGGTGCACCCATCTCATTGAACTGTACTGTAAAATTGATGACTGAGATTTGCTGTTTTTGAAATAAATAATTGTTTACCATATAACATTTTGATTATGTTGATTGTCCTTAGTTTTGTAAGGGGACCGCGAATCATAAAAAAATAGTAAGGAGGCCGCCACGTAAAATTTTTTGAAAAGTTTGAGAACTACTGATCTATACAAACTTCAAGGTATCCTATTGGATGGTACAAACTGTGAACGTGACCTTAGTGTTTGGACAACGGGTAACTTAACTTGGTCGAGTTGGATGGATGAGTGTCAACCAGTTGCGGGACAAAGATTCATTGAAACTGCCAATATTTCATCTAAATGGAAACGAGATTACCAGTTTATCCAATCACAAATACGATTTACTAACCGACACGAGAATGGTACCGTTTCCGAGGAAGGAGATGACCTCATTAGTTTATTTGACTTGAGCGACACACCACTCAATACAGAACAAAAGGAAAGAACATTTGGGTTGCTAAAGAAAATGTCACACGTGTTCGCAAGAGACCAAAACGACCTTGCCTGTGCTGAAGCGGTTGAAAACGAGATACACTTGATCGATGATGTCCCATCAAGGGAACCCTACAGAAGAGTACCACCAGGGCAATTGGACAAGTTCAAAGAAGCAGTGGAGAAGATGCTATTGTCCGGAGTGATCAGCGAATCAAAGAGTCCATATGCGTCACCAGTGGTATTAGTAAGTAAGAAGACGGTAACCTGAGAGTTTGCTTCGATTTCCGAATGATAAACGCCAAAACCATCAGGGATGTCTACCCTCTTCCACAAATCTCAGACACACTCGAAACTCTCCAAGGCGCACGTTGGTTCTACTCTCTAGATCTCCAGAGTGGTTATCTCCAAGTTGGTATGGCGGAGAAAAATAAACCTAAAACGGCGATGACAACCCCTTTCGGGTTGTTCGAGTTCAACCGCATGCCCTTCGGTCTGACCAATGCTCCCGCGACCTTCCAACGGTTAATGGAGTGATGCTTGATTGGTCTTAACTTGAAAATTTGTCTCGCCTATCTGGATGACGTTATAGTTTTTCCCAGGGCGTTTGACGAAATGTTGGAGAGACTTGAAGCTGTCCTCAAGCATCTTGAAGAACACGGCATAAAGTTGAAGCCCTCTAAGGGCAAGTTATTCCAGACGAAGCTCACTTATCTGGGGCACGTTGTATCTGAGGATGGGGTCGAACCAGACCCTGATGAAGATTTCGGCATCACCGAAATGGGTACAAAATCCACCGAAAACTCGGAAGGAGCTGCAAACTTTCCTGGGTTTCGCCGGCTATTATCGGCACTTTGTTGAGGGGTTCGCCACGATTGCTGTGCCCTTAAGCCAGATGATTAGACAACCCAAGGCTAACGAAACCCCTGGTAAAACCAAACCTCCACCATTTCAGTGGACTGAAGCTTGCCAAGGTGAGTTTAAATTGCTCATTACGAAACTATCAACACCCCCTGTCTTGGCGTTTATTGATTTCAATTTACCGTTCATTCTTCACACCGACGCTTCAGGCGTAGGCCTCGGGGCCGTCCTTTATCAAATGCAGAATGGAAAACCGTGCGTCCTGCCATATGGGAGCCGTTCCCTTAATCACTCCGAAAGGCGATACTGCGCCTATCGTCGAGAGTTTCTCGCCTGAAGTGGGCTGTCACCGAGAAGTTCCGATCGTACTTGAACGGAAGTTCCACGTCATCACAGATAGCAACCCGTTGATTTACCTCCTAACATAAGCAAACTCGGTGTAACCGACCACCGTTGGCTATCGAATCTGTCGACCTACGATTTCACAATCACGTAACGGGCGGAAAAGTTTTGTGGAGATGCAGATGGTCTGTCCAAGATGCCCCAAGAACCAGAAACGGATCAACTACAAAGCGACCGGACATCTGATTCAGATTACCTCCAACCCTTTGTAGAGAAATTATACCCATCAGAAACAAACCCGGTCCGTGTCTGTACCATGAACAAGGTCGCGGCCATCTGCGGCTAGCACATAGCCAACAACTCTGATGTTAATGGGGAGAATACTTGCCCAGTCGTGGAGATATAAGCAACCGCCCTCAAACCAATCTCTGCCGAACCAAATGTATCCCATCCAGATACAAGTTTAGGCATGGTGTAAGCAGTTAAATGGCGCGAGCTCCAAACAAAAGATTCAGCAATTGGTTGAGTGATCAAGATCTTAGAAGGTCGAGATAACACCATGACTTACAAGGATCGTGTGGTTAACGGTCTGTTAAAAGAGAACCATAAATTCGTTGGACAAAGAGTCATTGATGGCAGAGAGGTGTTCCAACTAGTATCGTCAAGTTATTTGCGACTGCGTGTCCTCCGTGGTCATCACTACGACATCGAACATTTGGGCAAAGACAAAACCATCGACTTGATCAGTCAACGCTTCTACTGGCCCGGTATGACAGACGATATTGAAGGTTACATCCGTTACTGTCATCGACGTATCATGCGCAAAGCTGCTGACCCTCCACTGAACCCCTGGAGCTCTTTACTGTCGACTTTCTCAGCTTAGAGAAAGGGAAGGGGGGTATGAAAATGTGTTGGTCGTAACTGACAGTTTCACGAAATTTTCCTGAGTGTTCCTTACCTGAAACCAAAAGGCAACAACTGTTGCCAAGGTGCTGTGGGAAAAGATGCTTCGCCATTATGGTTTTCCACAAAGGTTACATTCCCACCAGGGTAGATATTTCGATTCTATACTGACTAAACACCTCTGCCGAGTCGATGGTATCGAGAAGACTAGAACTTCCCCTTACCATCGTCAAGGAAACGGCCAAACAGAGTGATTTAACAGGACCCTTCTTGGTATGCTTGGCACACTAGATGGAGACAAGAAGACAGACTGGCCACGTTATGTGGCCCCCCTAGTGTAAGCCTATAACGGTACGAAGTAAGGCTCCATCGGATATTCACCATACTACTTCATGTTTGGCTGCCATCCATAATTGCCCGTTGATGTTGCTCTGGGATTAGATAAACTGGGGAAGGAGATTAAACCATACGCTGCTTATGCAAATAACCTTCGAGCCCAACTGGCCCACGCCTACGATTTGGCACCTAAAGCGATCAGTAAACGAGCCAAGAACAAGAGATGTTACGATAAGAGAAGTTACCAACCAGTACACCAGAGAAAACATCCTCGTGCCAGGCGACCGAGTGTGGGTTTGGATTCTGAGTGCAAGAGGGAAGCATCAGCTGCAAGATCGGTGGGAAGCCACACCATATACTATAACCCGGAAGATACAGGATCTGCCAGTGTATGCTGTCAAGCCAGATGGTGGTGGAAAGGAGAGGGTACTACACCGAAATCTTTTACAAACAAGTAGACTACCCGAGATACACATCGCGCAGGAGAGGAGACAAATCTAACGATTAAGGCGGACACCCACTTTCGAAAGAAATGAAAGTGATGGAAGCCACCAAGGTGAGGACGAAGTCGTCGAAGATTTGTTAACCCCGAGTAGACCTTTCGAATGTCAGGCACCACTTAACCCGGAAGCACCAGAATTTACCGTACCGGAGGCCAAATCTTCGACAGAAGATGAAACAACGGATGAAGCACCGATGTTCGAAATGGACAGCATACACACAACCGAATCATCTATTCAGGCAGAACGTACAAAAAGTCAAAGGGCTGAGTAAAACCTTAGAGAACAGTCATCTGTTACGCGATCAGGAAGAATATGGAAGCCTCCAGAACGTTTTGGAGTTAATGTGACTTGGACCGACTAGGCTGCAGTCCTTTCAGTGTCAAATCAGGATAAGCAAATCGTCATCCACAATGTGTTACAGGCATGGCTCGCTACTCCATTTCAAGTGCAATGTAATCGATGGGACATCAAACGATAGTGGCCAATTTTCTAATTTTTTTATTGAATTAAACGTTAGATTTTTCTACAACTGTAAGCCAAACTTTGGGACGAAGTTTTGCGTGAGGGGGGAAATATGTAGTATGTATAATCGGACGTCTGGGATTAAGCTGTCTGCTGCGAGGTTGCTTGCTGTCAACGCATGTAATGTAATACATGTAGGTTAACAAGATTAAGAGAGATAGAAAGAACTTTTAACAGTCGAGAGGAGCGCGTGACCCTGAGTCTTCGCGAATCTTTCTCACCAGCAATAGAGATATTCCTAACAAACCCCAACGTGTAAACTTTTGTGTAGCTGCTTAGCATTGTGCGTGGCGACCTGCTACATAAGCAGGGTCGATTATCTATTTGCATTTTATTTGGAGTGCCACATGTCGATTGTCAGCCAAGTTGTTTGTGTCTTTTAATACAGTTTGCCTTTGGTTTTTCTTTTCAATTGAGAGATATAAAAAGGCCAGTATTTGGTAAACAAATCTCATCGTAATACTGAACATAACTCTGAATCAGCCCAACAATTAATTACCTACCACCATAATCTTTCTCAAAACTACTTTATGACATGTTTGTGGAAGTTGATCGTCCAGGTTAGTGTAGTCTTGAGAAAGACTGTTGGTAGAAGTGACTGACATTTCGACATCCTTAGCAGCAGTCATCGTCAGAGGCAAGAGGAGAGTGAATGTCAGATTCGCCTGTCTTCGTATCTGGTTCGTGCGTCATAAGTTGGCGGTCGTATGAGTCATGGAGGTGTGATGGTTTGTGAAGCAGTGGGTGTGGTTGTGTAGGCGTCAATTATCAGTTGTCGAAGTGTTAAGTCTATTGGTGGCTCGCAACTGTAAGTAATGCACTTTGCCGAATTCCAGTCAATGTTGTGTTTGGTTTGTCGGTAGTGTTCGGCAATGTGGTTGGTTTTGTCTCCGTTTTTTGTCGCTTGTTTGTGTTCTTTGAGTCGTATGTTTAAGTTTCCTCTAGTCTCAAATATACATGTATAAGTGGCTTGGCAGTAGGAGCAATTAATTTTTTAAGCTGCACCTTGTCTTTCGTGTAGTTGTTCTCTGTCCTTAACGTTAGTCAATACATGTCGTAAAGTTGTGATTGGTTTGCGCGCTACTCGTATGTTGTATGGTCATAACGACAAACGCACTGGATCTAAATACGATCCAGGGAATTAAGATTCTGCGATGTAAACAAAACTATCTGACGAGTTTACAGCGGCAAATATGCAACGCAAAGTCAATCTGATATCTTAGGATGGTGAGATAGTCCCCTTAGTCGGCCGACCTATTTGACGTACCCTAAATCCGCCACTGCCAGTCCCCTACCATTGATCACTATGAACAACAGTGTCCTAATATTTAACCACAAAAAGTTGATTCATTTTAGCGATGACTTTTATTTTTCCAAAGCACTGATTATTGCTTTTTGTTTTTCAAGAGAGCCAACTCCCAGACGAGGCAATTTATGCACGTGGTGAGCCAAGCTCCAGTGGCGCGTTACCACAAGGTAAGTTTGCCAATTATTGTATAATGAATCTTGTCTTGAGAAACAAATAGTAAAGAGACAACTGTCAAAGCACTGACCACAAAAATTCAGTAATGTAAGTAACTGTCAGTTTACTAAAGCAATAAAGTACTAATTGCCAATTCCATGAGGTAATGATTACTTAAAACATCTTTTACAGTGGACACGAAGTATTCACTTGTCAACAAATTATATTATATTCATTGGTTAGATTTTCATATGAATTGGATAGTTCTTAAAATGCTAGTGGGTAAGTGGAACTTTCGATCCATTTTCTCAAATTATTATCGGCATTCCCTTCCAAATAGGCAACCCAGGCTTTTTATAACTTCCTCCTGATGAATTCATCAGCTAACAAAAAAGAAAAACCCAATTCGAGGTCATTTTCACAATGACGTTAACCCTCTCCTGTTCTCCAGGTCAGCCTCTTCATTAGTGGTGACAACAGACGTCCTAGTCTAGCTGGGATAACGAGGGGCATCAAAGTTTCTATGGTGGGCAAACCCTCGGGGAAAATATGCTAAAAATAGTGAGAACTATAAAAACTACTAGGATAATGGGATATTCAACTTCCATGGCTCCTGTAAATATCATAGCACTGTAATGATATTCTTTATGTTGTATTCAAGTGCTTTTTCCATGAATAGTGACTGAGGTTCACAAATCTTACTCCTTCAATATGAGTTATAGGAGGGGTGGGGGCAAAATGGGGGACAAAAAATTTCTCTGCTAAAGCAAAAGCCCCCTCACTCCCTTCTCTTAGAGCGGCCACTGCAAATCTCTACTTAACTTCAAATATTCAGTATTCAATTTCATGCCTCCAAAGCAACGCGGCTATTCTCTCCTGACCGGATTGTACCAAGTATGCGAATATTTGAAATACGAATACTGACGTCATAAAGAATACCCGAAATTCGAAAACAAGGCTTCTCGAACGACTAGACACGCGATAGATTGTAAATAATTGGGATGGACGGCCTGAAGATGACAACAAAAACACCGAGCAGTATGACATTTGACTGAATGATGAATTGCGCGTTTTGATTGGCTGATAAATACACGTGTCATGACGACATAAGATACATGAAAAAGAGATTTCAAAATGGCCACCGTTTTGATAATATTCGAGAAAGCGAGACATTAAAGACAAAAAAAAATTAGATTGCGTTATACTTCAATTGAGAGCCCTGAGGCTCTGGACTTAAAGGAGAGTCCTTAGTATTAAAAAACGTAAATATTTGAATTAGTGACCGGGGCTCTTAAATTCTTTTCACACTTATAAGAGTGGCGCTAAATCGGGAGAGGCGCTAATATAAAAAAATAGTATTTTGTCCTGACAGTAAAATCAATACGAAAATTCAATTAAAAGCCAAGACCATTTCGATCTTTCATTTCCTTGTTATAATCAATTAATTCAATACAATATTGACAAAAACACCGGATTAAATTTAAATCATTAGTGATTGTCTTATTGAACGTCAAAATCTCTTCGATGGCGTTAGAGCCTTCACCTTCAACAATGTCTGGTGATGCCTATGTCAAAACCAGACTATTTTGCGATGTGCATTGCTGGGGCGCTTACTGTTTGTTTGCATTCTTTACGGGGGTGGCTCTTATTCGAAATGGACGCAAAATCGGGCGGGGGGCGCTAATTAGAACATTTGCAGCATGTTTATATTTTATTCTATTTATCAACCACAACAGAAATTTTTTTCATTTTTGTCAAATCTTTGTCGTGTTACAAGCTAATTTTTCCTAATACCCGTTTCAATCATTCTTTCTTCAACTTAATTCGATGTAATTCTGTGAAAACCGTCTTAATGAACAATTTTTAATAGTTTTGAAATTGTGACATTTATTTGTTGTTTGTTTTCAATAACGTCATGAACTGGTGTCATGGTCAATACGTAATATTTCCAAGTCATTTGTTTGTTGTTAGTTCATCATAATAATTAATCGTTAGCATGTAAAAATTTTTAAAGATTTAACCCTTTTCTGTGTAAAGGGTCTCCCCTTGACGAGTAAAATTGTTTGGCGTTAGCCGTGGTAAAATACCAAAGTCGGGTATCCACCCGAGAGGGTTAATCCTTTTGGTCATCCTGTAAGAGTTTACGCCACGGTTATTTGAATACCTGCTTGATTTTTATAGAACTAGAAAGAAAACAAACTCCACCAGACCGTCTCGAAATGGACGAAATTGTTGAGATAGCGCAAAGAATTTCCAATAAATGGCTTGAGTTATCCTACCTCACAAAGATGTTTGAATCTCATGACATTGACGATATTAGTAGTTCCCGGTGTGGTGAAGATGAAAGTAGAAAAGCTCTTCGTATGCTTACCAAGTATAATGACAGAGGAGGAACTCGACAAAAACTTGCTAACGCGTTGAAGAAGCTTGGCATGCTCAATCTATCTGAGAATGTCCTTAGTGGATGTTCTATCAGTGATGATCAGTAGATTGTTTATAAGCACTCAATCTATTTTTAATGTAACATAATTTTATTATTTGATATTTTATAATCGATTTCTTATAAATTTAATATAATTTGACTTGAAAAGAACCGTCAGATATATTGTTCGTTCACATAGGACTACATTTTTTTTTATCCATGTTAAACGTCAACCCATTTTACTCGTAAAAGTGGCTTATTATACTGCTAAGCCTCTCAATTTTGTGAAATTACACGACAATTATGCCACAGTTTATAAAAAATGCTCGTAGTTTTCAAACCTGGACTCACGAAGGACCAAAATTTCAAAGTAGAAGTGTCAAAAATATAGCGTTGAGACAAGAATGATTATATTGCGTTCACTTGTATCAGGTAAAATCCGGTGCCAACAGATAGTTCGATGAAATACGTAATCTCCCGATCGCCTTCGGGATACACAACGAAACATGATATGAGAAGGAGAAACAAGAATAGGACTCAAGGTATATAGCCGCTGGTTACCAGGTTCCAACTTCAACCAAACATTCATTGCTCTCAAAAAGAGTTTTAAAGTTAAGTAAGAAAATTCGGATTGTTTCAGAAATGCGTGTGAGACATGTTCGAATGATGCGTTCAAGAAAACTCTTCAAAATTCGCCGGTTATTGCTCTTCTTTGACTGCTTCTTTGATCTTAGAGTTGGGGAGGTGGGGAAGGATTTTCAAATTTTTCATAATTGCTCAGAATAACTCCTGAGAAAAGAAGTCTAGCTTTACTTCAAATAACGGTATCCAAAAATAAAACACCACTTGTTGTCAAGGATTTGCTGATCCTTGTCTTTGTTGCTATAGCAGCTAACACGGACGCACACATCAACTCCTGTCTTCATCCGTTTCGATGTAAATTTTTAAAAAAAGAATTATTTGAGCGCCTCAAGAAGTTGAAGAACGTCGAGGAAAGCAACAGGTCATTTACTTACCTGGAACTGTGTCTTTTGCAGATAAACTCCAGATCCGCTCGTTCTTACTTTGCTCGTTTAAACAAGGTTCGCCGAAGGTGACACTTTTCCTGCTTGCCATCCAGATTGAGGTATCTGTTTTATCTCAAAAACAGAGTACATACTACAGTGGCATAATTGAAACTATTTTGATGGGTGCCTCAGTAAACTTCGGCCGGGCAGCATTAGGTAAAGACTCGGGGAAGGTGTTTCAAACCATTAACTATCTTGCAGGCCTGTATTTGAGGAAATGTCCAATTTTATAGAGATTGATGATTTTATTACTCAGCAAATTGGAGTAGTGCCTGAGAGTAGCCAAGTGATCTTTTTAGGGGGACCGTGGCACCCCGCAAGTTACGCCACCGGTATTTATTACATGTTTGCATCCCTTGTATGAGACAACAATATGTCGTACTTTTGAAGCCATGAGGAGTAGGAAGTATCAATATCTACCTCAGCAGAGAAACATGAGTGTACAGGGTTAGCCACCACGCTTGCCCAGCGACTAAAGTTTCTCATATGGAGGCTGAAGCATACTGTTTTCATTATACTTTTTGGTGTTCATTATCAGAAAATATACTATCATTAACGCCTATCTCAAACTCATAGTAATGCAAAAATACATTCATTTTATTCAATCAACGTTCATTAGCGTAGGTACGCAACTATTTGCATTGAAGGGAATTCCATAGCGCCAGCAGACAATCATTAACACCATTCTACTATACATTAGGGATAGTAAAATTTCAATTAGGCAAGATATTTCTCTTGCATAATTGAAATTTTATTAACGCTAATGTATAGTAAAATGGGGTTGATGGTCTTCTGTTAGCGCTATGGAATCCCCTTTAGTGGAAATGGTTGCGTAATTACGTTAATGAATGTCGATTGAATAAAATGAATGTATTTTTGCGTTAATGAGCCTGAGGTTGCCATTAATCCCCTCTCCCACCGCGCGAAGCACAGTGCGAGGGTACTAATCTTGACGTGCGTGGAGTCCTGTTACACGCGTGGTGATTACTAGGGAGAAAAATTTTCGCATTGTGTATGTATCTTTCTATATATATATATATATATATATATATATATATATATATATATATATCCACGGGTTCCGGTCACTCAAAAATGCCGTGTGCCAGCTCGGGGACAGGTATGTCGTTGAACAAACCGTACTTAGGTACCGTATTGAAGCAAATCGATTTGGTCTAGTTATTTTTTCCCTTGTATGGATCTCTCGCAAGTTGTATACATTATTTGAACACTGAAGGCAGTAAATGATTTAAGACCGGCAAAGGAAATGGCTTTCTTGGTGACTGCGGCTGGTTTCGCCACCTCAGTAACTGAACAATTTATGACTTGACAGAGCAGTTCTCAAAGTTAGCTCCTTGGAATATGCATTTGCCAACTGTTCACTTTTTGCAGCAACGCTCTGTCCTGGTTCTTTCTGATTTATATGAACAAAAGACGTAAGGGAACTCGCTTGCTTTCAGGACATTTGCTAAGCGACTAACTGTATTAAAACGACATTCTTCGCTGAAGTTGAATAGATGTCGATTAGTATAAATCTTGGAACTTTTCACGTTGTGGTAACCACTTACCTAAGCTACAGAATCGCAGGTAAGTCTGAATCGAGTAGCTTTGAAGTACAAGTTTTGCGAACGGAATTGTTTTGAGCAGCTTTCAAAAGTAGCTTCCCGACTTCATTCTTCCCTAAGGGAGACTTCTTGTACGAAATATTACCGCCTGGATTTTGCTGGTGTTTATTGGTAAAGTAGAATGAAGATTCTGGTTCATTCATCTCTGTACGGCGATTATTTTTCAACATTTTGCAGTATTTAAGCGGACAGCGTTCATAGTCAATTGTTTGAGAAGTGGGATAGAACACTCGTCATCCAGAAGAGTTGTCCAGGCCATGACAGTCTTTGGATGCTTTCTCCGCTTTCCACACAAAGATTTCATTGCCTCAATCAGGATTTTTTTTGCTGTGAAATGTCACCTTATTGAAGACGTTAGGATGTATTTTTGGCTCGAAACAAAAATGCAAGGTAAACAGCCACCAGGTAAGTCGCTGCAAAGCTACTTGTTTTTGGTCACCAAATTATCTAACGGCAAAACAGTTGTCCGCTTCAATCTCTCTCACTTCGAGAGTGGTTTGTGCATGATGACCTTTACCGTATTCGATCGGTAATGCTTTCATCAAGATTTTAAAATTTCTCAAAAAATGTTTAAAGCGGTCTGTGTTTAAATTTACTGTTGAACCCTTTGTGTTGAGGTGCCACTGAATGCTTAGTTGAAAATACGCAAGAGTTGCAGGTTTATACGCCATTTTTCATTTTTATTGATGTTTTGCACTGGGAAAAGTAGGTCTTTTACTTCCCTCTTCTCGTTCTTCTTTCGACAAAACTTGCACAAGGTTTGCTTGTCGTATTTTCCTTTATGTTTTGTATTTTCCGATTTTTGGTCAGCGATAAAACTGCAGAACTCGTTCATGTTTTCCTTGTTTACTTCGTCTATTTCGTAATTCGTTTCATCTTCGTCGCCAAAGTCTTGTACTTCCGGATGAATACTTAGTATAAACCCTTATCATAGCAGATCCTAAAGACATTTGTAACCAACTTTGAGTTAATGTATAATTTATCAATTTTTTAAGTCAAAAAAATGTCAGAAAAATATCCAATCATGAGCTGTCCGTAATGCCGGTATCCGTTTAATAATCTAAGAGAATGTTCCACTTTTAAGACGGAAAGTTTGTTTGGATTGTTGTTTATTTGCTGCCAAATTCTGTATGGATTTTTTTTTTTTATTGCATGTCCTCTTCCAGTTATAGTTCAGGAGGATTTGTCTTTTTGAGAATTTTGAAAACTTATCATTGTTACTTGGATTCTCCAGAGATATATTGGAAGGGAAGGCGAGGGGTTGTTGCGTGCACGTATTTCTAGTGATAGTATATTTTCTGTTAATGAACAGGAAAAGGTGTAGTTGGAAATGTAGCCACTAGGCCCTATTTTTATCTCTATCTAAAGGGTTGTCTTTGTATGGTTAAATTTGATGGTTAACCTCGCTCAAGTTGGTTGTCACTGATTTGATTTCCATCTATGATTATGTTTAATTTCTTACGATTGCTTCAGCATTTCAAAATACACTGCACTTCCCTCTCATCAACGGTAGCCAGTCGACCTCTCACGTGTCCTTCTGTTGCCTAGTTACCAGGGCGAAAAAATTGCACTCTGCCTTATGACCCCAGAAACTCGTTACTACAGTATTTCATGAGGTTTAAGAAATGTCTGGCCAAAATGTCAGCATATCAAAATTCGAATGGAATTTTTTTTATTTTCATAAACAATTTTGGCAAAATTGGATTTCAGATTCGGACCTCTTTATTTCTGATTGCATTTTTGACGATCTCCTGGGCTGCCAGATTTTCGAATTCTTTCGTGGATTTATCCAGATTTTTGGCTGAGTGTACGAGTTTCTTTTTAGTAATACGTCCCTCAATGTCCGTTCTGACTTTATTTCCAAGCTTGTGGGACATTGCCTTCAAAAACAGCTTCCTGTTTTTTTCACGGAAAATATCTAAGAGTTCCCTTCGTATAACTATCAGGTTTGTAGAAGAAGCTCTCCACCAAAACTTCTTTCGTGTAGTCTTAGAGCACCGTCCCTTGTATAATCTTAGAGCATGTAGTTAAACATATGAAAGAATCTGCATAAATCAGTTTAGAGAAAGGCTTTGATTTTGTCAATCACGAGCACTTAGGTTATGCATTAGATCAAGCACAATGTAATGTGCTGGAGCGCTACTAGGAATTTCGGAGAGTAGGCGTTGGATGATAGTATTACGGCACCGTCTAGGTGATTCTCATCATTTCGAGTGAAGTAGATCTACGTGGCTTTGGGAAATGAGGGCAAAAAGCTGTCATTGAAAAGGCACATTTAAGATTTTCCACAAAAAGGGCAAGGGTCGCCGACTCCAACCCTTCCTTTAGTTGCGCCCTGCAACGAGGCGGGAATTTGAATTTAACTATACGAACCCAAAAATCTAAATCTGGGAATGAATTGTCTTCTTGTTCAAACCAGTGAGCTCGATTTCCATATCTGGAATGCTAACTGGTCAATGAAATCTGAAGCCAAGATGGCCATCTACGGAGGGCATGTTTGTACGTCAATTTCCGTCTCCTCTGCGGGCGTGTACGTCAGTTTTAGTTTCCTACCCGAATTTTTACATTTTCTGAAGAGTTCTCTTTGAAAATACACTCAAAACATGTCTTCAAAAAAATAGAAATGTGTTTAAGAATTTTAAATATATTTCGACAAATTGAAACCGAGTTACAGGTTAAATATTTTCACAAAAATAAATTACCAAACTGACGAGAAACCTGATTAAAGGGTCTCGAAAAATTACTTGAGGAAATTAATAAGTGCACGTCCTTTATTCACCGTCACTTTACCATCTGTAGACAATTTAGGACAGTTGTTAAGCCACATGGCAATAATGAATCCTATCAAACACTGGAATATGTAAAACTGATCAGGTAGTATTTCGTCTGAACACTTTGTCTACGGTTGTAAAGGTTTTCAAAGCCGAACCAAACAAAATCTGAAGATCAAAGTCGTGAAAGGAGTGGAACTGACATACAGGAGCACGATAAGGACTGAAACTGAAGTACAAAATTTCACTCCATGGGCAGCCATCTTGGCTTAACTTTTTGCGCTAGCAAATGAATGGGAGTTAGAATTCCAGATATGGAATTCGACTTCACTGGTTCGGACATGGAATTTGGCATCCCTCAGGTTTCTACCCTTAGGCCATTGTGTTTTGTACGTACATTAGAGATCTAGGGAATTGTCATATAAACTGTTCAACAAGTATGTATGCAGATTTTTCTGTTACATCTTTGCACCTGTTACATATATATATATATATATATATATATATATATATATATATATATTTATATATATGTATATATATATATATATAGGTAACGAGAAATACGTGTACGAATCAATCCCTTGCCCACCCTTCGAATAAGATTGATAATTTTCCAAAGCTGTCTAAAACTCTAAAATTTAACTTTTGACAAGTAAATCGTCTGTCTTATAAATGGAAGAGTGGGTGCAATAAAAAAAAAAAAAATTAAAAGCCCTGAACTATGCGGTCATAAAATAACAACAGGGAGAATTGGAAATTTTTTATATATAAATTGCTAATCATCATATTTACATTTAAAATTTTCAGTTCTGTTTTAAAACGTTTGGTGAGAATGAACTTTAACAGGTTAGAAATGCTGGAGTTACCACTAGTGACATAACGACATTAGGACATGAACACTACAACACAAAAAGATCAGGTTTTGCCTCATAACGTTAATTCCATATTGTCATTCTACTTTACTTTCATTATGTTATCCAGTTTATACTACCGACATATCGGTAGAAACTGATTGCCTTTTGCTTTCCTGTGACACCGTTATCTCGTTATTTTGCTTAGTGTAAACCAGGCTTAACAGGTTTCTTCTGACAACTTAAACAGTGAATGGTTGGACCAAGACCCTATATCAGGTGCTTCCTTGTAGTATTTTGTGTCGTTTTCCACTAACATATTTCACTCAATTCGCCTAAAAATAAAATTTTTCATTTCATGGCCAGACTGTCCCACCTAAAAACAGACCATTACAGCTCGGACAGCAACACTACTAACTGATCATGAATGAAAACGTATTTGATCTTTTGTCATTAAAAAGTTGAAGAATTGTACGTTATATCAAACTTGGTTACAAAAGTCTACTATTCATCCGGACATATAAGACTTTTATGACAAAGGTAAAACGAATTGCGAAATCGACAAAGAAAACATGAATGAGTTCTGCAATTTTCCTGCAGACCATAAGCCGGCAAGGGCACAACAAAAAATACAATACGACAATCAAACTTGGTAAAACTTTTGTCCAAAGAAGAATGAGCCGGGAGAAGTAAAAAATTTAACTTTCCGGCGATTAAGCCTTCTGTTTATGTTTATTTTCGAAGAAGTGAAAAAGAAAATAGCGGTGGGTATAAACCCGAAACTCAAACGGCTTTTCAACCAAGTATTCGCAGGCACCTCAAAAGGGTTCAAAGGCAAATTTGCTGAATGAAGATGAATTTAAACTTTCTAGATAAGTTTTCAAATACAGAAGAAAGCAGTTGCTGGTCGAATATTGGAAAGATAATATTTCATACAAGAAGTGTCCCTTAAGGAAGAATGATGTCCGGAAGCCATTTTTGAAAGTCGCTCTAAACAATGGCCAGCAAACAAGCTTAACAAACCATTCTGATTGCAAAACCTGTATTTCAAGACTCCTAGATTTAGACATACCTGTGGTTTACGTAGCACAGCTAAGTGCATGGTTACCAAAACATGAAAAGTCTCGATTCATGCTTAAACAGCGTCCATTCAACATCAGTTAAGAATTTCGTAAACAATTAGGTACTCAGCAAATGTTAAGTAAACCAGCGCCAGCTCGGTTTCCCTAAAGCCTGTAGTTTTTGTCGAAATTCATTTGTAAGAACCAACTCAAAACCTAGCCACAAAAAGTGGTAAGTCGGGCAAATTCTCAGGTACATACTGCTATTTCAATGTCCAGAAAGTAAATATTATGTGGGCACAACATGGGCACAGGTGTCAACATTTCCTGCTGGTTTTTTAGTTATTACACCGTTAGCTAAAGGGATGCGGCATTCCCTTCAAGATATTTTGTAGTACTTGAGCCCAATAATCTTTCCGTACTAACTGCTGCTAGCACTGTGTTTCCTCTGGCTTCCAGGTTCGAAAATGCCACGTGATTTTCTGTTGGTCCGATTCCAACCACCTCTTTCTTTTCGGTTTGTCTTGTTCACTGTAACATGCACATGAGTGTTGCACCCACGGGGGCAAGAAGGGGTAGCTACCCCTGTGCCCTTTGCCTAAGAGGACACGCAGAGTCAGCCATGCTTCCCTTCCAATTAAGCCTGTCACTATTGTGGTCGGTACAGGGAAGGCGGAGCGGTCTTACAAGTGGGGGGGAGGGGAGGAATTGAGATAAAAATACAGCATTTTGCATGTTTCTCTGGGAAATTTCATAACAAGTATTTTAAAGCGTAGTTGTTTCAACACTTCATTTGGAAAAAAGGAGGGGGCTGCAGCACCCCCGGCTCCACCATCCCTGAGTCGGTAAATTTTTGAGCAACAATTGGCGTTTGGAGAAACGTCGTGAAGTTCCAGCAACCTCGAGTAAATTTTGTCTTTCTGAGCAACTTTTGAACAAGTTATTGGCTTATAGCATCATACCAAGCAGAGAAAAGTGAACAGTTTGATAGAAAACCAAAATTTCTGCGAATTTACTTATGTTTATCAATGTTTTGAACAAATAACCTGTTACTTGACAACGTTTCGCAGGTCTATTGAAATCCTTATCTAATATTTTAATAGGTAATCAGATAAAATTAGTCACAAGTGTTAGAAAAAAGGCGTCCTTATCCAATTATTTTCTTGTCATGAATTAAAATGGATGGTGATTTGCCGAACAAAAGAAGCCGCAGTGGCGCAGCTACACCCAAGCCTATCCGGGCCTGTGCCCGTGTGAAACCTGGTTGTGCTCGGATGAAATATTGCTGACAAATCTAGCTCACAGTTGGCAAAGTATAGTGTGTAGTCACTACAAAGATTAAATATAATTATTCTGTTTACCTAAAGTCCAAGTATTAGTTTAATTTCCGCATTAATGTTAAATATATTGTACAAATACATCCTCGCAAGATGAAGTAAAAAAAAAAACAATGTTTTTGATAGTCACCGCTAATGCATGTGCCAGTGGGCGCTGATGAGTAAAAATGTTTAAATGTAAATATGACGGCAAAGGAATTGTGGTTGTTCGATTGTTGTGAAATGAATTCGAATAATAAGAGAACGACAGAAAGTAGTAACACCGAGCCCAAGTCAAGCGATTCTAGGTATGATGTTGAGAAGTCAAAGGAAACACAGTACTAGCAGCAGTTAGTACGGAAGTATTTGGCTCAAGTACTACAAAATATCTTGAAGGGAGTGCCGCATCCCTTTAGCTAACGATGTAATAACTAAAAAACCAGCAGGAAATGTTGACATCTGTGCCCATGTCGTGCCGACATAACATTTACTTTCTGGCTACGCCACAGAGAAGCCGCCTTTAATATTTACTTTTCTCATGACATCTGGTTTGTATTGAGCCTTACAACTAGATCTTGAACAACAGAAAATTTTGTTCCGTTAAGAAT
This sequence comes from Heliopora coerulea, assembly GCA_030142905.1. Taxonomy (NCBI): domain Eukaryota; kingdom Metazoa; phylum Cnidaria; class Anthozoa; order Scleralcyonacea; family Helioporidae; genus Heliopora; species Heliopora coerulea. Next base: position 45,874 of record JASJOG010000284.1, on the reverse strand, counting down.
GTCCTTAAAATACTCCCATACTTGCGAGCAACTCTTTAAATCTTCAACTTTTGAGCTATTTTCTTAACTGATATTAAACAGTTATTGGATGAGGCTGAGGATGATATGAAGAATTATCCAAGCCGAGGCCAATGTTATCAACATTGAACGAGGTCTGTTCAGCAACTTTTTGGCATTGTAGGGAGCACGTTTTACGCATTTACGAGCACAATTGGGATAGATCTATACGTCCGACCATTTAATTACTATCTTGTTGGGTATGTTATGTAATATTGAAAAATAATGAGCTCCAGAGTCAGTTTTTTTCCCTTTTATAATTTGGACGTCAGTTTCCTTAAGCAATTTTCTTCTTATTGGTTTCTTTAACTCATTCCCGGAAAGAGTTGTTACTTGACGAGCAAAATCGTCTGACGCTAGCCGGAGTAAAATAATAGAAGACTTGTCCAGCTAGGAAAGAGTTAATGCACAAAACATTATGGATAATTTATGTTTCACCAATTAAGACGAAAATACTAGTTGTAATAGTTAGTGTCAGATCTGAGGGGAATTTACAGAACGAAGAGGGTACAATAACGCCCTGAAGTGGAAGAATCGGTTAAATCAAAAATGCGTGAAACCCAGGTTAAAGTATTTAGGATGTGTGGACATAGACATATACCCTAAAGAAAAGATGGGTTCAGTGACAGAAATAAAAGTTGTTTTATTTTTTTTTTCTTCAAAGTCCATTCTCAAGGACGGACTCAAAGCTAGGTAAGGTAAACGATACTTCTTTGCAAATCTTTTTGAGGCCACGTGCACTCGTCATGCCCCAGGCTCGACGTCCCTTAAGAATGATATTTTCGAAGCAGCAGTAGTGTTGTCTTCACATCCAAACAGACGTAGAGCCTTAGTAATGGGAATGTTTTGCGATTTTCGACACTGAATTTGTAGAATTTGTCGTAGCTTTTTAAGGAAAATTGAATATTTCATCAGAAATTTGGTGACGTTAATTTACTGGCGTAGGAAGCAGGGACTAAAGTATGCGCCTACAAAAATACAAAATGGTGGCTAACATATATATGTCATTTCCTCAAAAGCCTTTGGAACTTAAGAGAACATAAGCGTTTGCGCTCAACTTTTTCCAAATAAACTGTGCTTTATATCCTGGTATCTTAATTATTTAACTCTTTCCGGGCGGGAGCTCCCCCTTTGACGAGTATAATTGTCAAGCGTTAGACCGATTCCAATAATAGAAGTCTTATCCCCCGAGAAAGGGTTAAATATTTACTTTTCAACAGGGGCCAGCAATTCCTGGACATCGGGACTAACGTCTTCGACAAAGGGGCTAAACCAGACAGACTTAGACCACACCCTTTTTATAATTCCCTTAATTGAAGGATGAAAACATGTTATTTTTAGTAAGAATAATCGGTACAGCTGACTATAAAAACTTAATATATAGATTTGACGTGAAAAGAGGTGTCTATTACCTTTCTTGCCTAAATCAATAACAAGTACTTATGGTTTGAAAAATATATAATGTGTTATCATCAGAGAGACCTTTTCGACAAATTGTTGGTTTTCCCCGACAGGGTAGCTAAAGTCCTCCAACGGAAGATCTGTAGCCTCTCTACCCACTCTAGCACTGCCCCTGCTTTTCAACATACCTGGGAGTCAATTTAACGCAGCGAAGAGTTGTCATTTCCTAAAGACCCCACAGTCGATTCTAGTGAAGTTCGTATCTATTAAAACCTAATAAATTTAATCATTATATGGGTTTATTTTTATTGCCCTGATTGCTATAGAATCCTTTCAAAACATGATTAAAATAATAAAAGGAAAAATTCTTATTTTGTTTGTAAAAGTCCTAAATATCGCCTCTCCGTACATTTCGATACCTGTTACACCTCTGAATGTTATGGCGTGTGCGGTGGTCGGTCTCCATGCGATTTTATAGTTTCTGATAGGCCCTCGACTATGTATTTACAAAGTCCCAGGACAATTCGCGGAGGTTTAGTAGATAAAGCAGGTGGCGATCTGAGTGGGGCGTGGAAAGGAAATTTTTTGCCATTCATTTTGCATCCCCAAAAATCATGATGGAAGTCCAATATTTAAATATTTCTATGCTTCTTTTTCAGAACCAATCGTGATCACTCGAGAGTACTTTTAGTGTTGAGCTCCCAATGTAAATATCTCTAGTACCTGTCTTGACAAACGCCAAGTGCTTGAGATTGTTGAAATTTTTGCTTTTATTTGTTGGCCTGTTTTGAAATCGGAAAAAGTAGACTTTTAAATACTCTTTTAATATCAGTACACAGAACTTTACCTGTCTATTCGTCTGAACATGTTTCAAGTAAGTGGTTGAATACATCACCACAATTTAAAGACTTCCATAATATAATTGTCTGAACAAAAGAGTTTCGTTCGAGCGTAATAGCCACAACGCATTAACGAGAATAAGACAGCTGAGAATGTTTCACCAATCGCATTTTCGGCCACGCCCTCAAAATAGCACCCTTGCCATATTCGCTCAACGTCGGAAAATTATTTGACAAAGTCTGGTTCACTTTCTTTAAGAAAGATTCCGTGAGTTATACTTCTTTTTGGGAGCAGGTAGGGATAGCGACCCAGCAGTTAGGGTACCATGTTTATTTAAAATGCAAAAAAGGCTGAAAAATAAGAATTTTTTATCTACAACAACGATTTTCAAAAGCTTAGGAGATTGGCATAGATGAGTGTGGACATTTTCGAATTTGTGCAAACAGTTGAAATATTTGGAGTTCCCGACCATTAATTACCGACGACTTCAGGTCGAAGCAAAGTCCTCGGTTAAGTAAACTTTGGGTATGTTGAACTAAGAGAGGTATTTGGGGGATATGGAGATGAAAATTGTTTTTCGCAATAATTTAGATTCATCAAAGCAGAATGATAATGAAGAAGCATAAAAAGTCGCTTTACTTTTCTGGGAGAAAATATAAGAAAAAAACATGAAACAAAAGGCTCACGATTACGTCTTTATCAGGAAAAAGCTGTTAGAAAATTGTTGCAACCCCCCCTGGAAATCAGAAAAATCAACTCCTCTGGCCTCATTCCCTTTTGGACGTAAAACTGTTGAGAACTGCTGCGAAAAGCATGACCATTTCCCAGTAAATACCACTTGTTTTCTTTAGACGTTCCAACGACAAGAAATTCAATATTAATACTTGTACTTCTAACAGTAACTTTTCATGTTAATTCAACACTTATTTATCATGTTGGAGATGCACTAGTTGGCACAGTTGTAGTGCATATATCTCTCAGCACTATGACCACATTTCAATTCCGGTTTCTTGCAGTTTCCTGATCAAAATTACGTTAATCAGGTGAAAGCAGAATGTTGTCCAGTTTGAATCTGCTAAGCAGCGCGGATTTTCTCCTGGTATTCCGGTTTCATAGCCTCCTGTAGTAACACTTGACCCGTGAGGGGTGGCCTTGACTTGACCACTAGCAAGGACAGCTTTGTCAGCTGATAGGGTTATTCGGTAAAAATTAAAAGTTCATAAGGGTTTAATCATGTCAGTGAAAACAAAACAGTTCACCAGCGGAACAGAAAGAGACAGATATCTCAATTACTTTCATAGACTGAAATTTCTAATCGCCCATGCCTTTAGTCAGTGCTAGTGATGATCACACGAACGTGAACCTATCTTCGGTTGAACTCTGCCGAAACCGTTAATTCCGGCTCACCAGCATGAAAGCACAAGCGCAACGCACAAGCAAAATTTACGAGTGTTCTGGCGTGAATGAAAAGAAAGCACAAGCGAGAGATAAAAGAACTTCTATTTTCTATTTTGTGTTGTTATTATACTTGCATAAAAGTGGTTATGTTTATACCGTGTGTTGGTGATAATGTCGATGTCTCTCAGGAATACCTACTCTGTCCTATCGTCTTTTTTGAAATTGTGGCTGCGCTTACTTAACTCGTGTGACCAGACTTTAGATCAATATCAGGATATCCTAAGTGCGTCATCAAACCTCTCATCCCTGCGGTTTTCTGCCGCCCTCGGACATGAGCCGGGAAAAAATTATTTGATGACACGAAAATCGTCGTCCATACAGTAATAATTGCAATGTGTCAATTACCAGAAACTATTTTCTGTTTAAGTTTTCTCATAAATATGTTTTCACCATCGTAATCAGAACGTACGCCAACACATGTTGTAACGTGAAACAGTCACACTGTCACACGACTAAAAGCGCATTCCAAAACATCCAATAATGCCCCACAAACAGTTCTCGCAACTCCAAATTTTTGGGTTAGAAGACCATCAATGTGTCTAGGATATTACATCATGAGAAATTTCGTGACAGGAAACCGGGTGAATAAATAACTGTTCGATAAAAATACAAAGACCTTTGTGTAATCACTTAAATTTTGACACAATAAGAAACAGTATGTCAAAATATCAATCTCCTCAATCAAACTATTCAAAGTATTAAGAAGCAATAAAAAATTTACTCAAACATCATTCCAAACATGAAATATCCTCGTCCTCTCGCTCTCTTTCTGTCGCCTTCATAAACGTCACACAGCAGATCATCTCTATAAAACAAATGTCAAAGTCTCCAATTTTTGTTGTCGTTTGCGTTCTTGCGAATCTGTACTGTTTCCGTTTGTACACAAATAAGTTTAGTTATAATATTTAAATATTCATGACCTTTCATATCAATATATACTAAACAAAGCTACGTAATTGTAAGGATTTGACTTTCGTGAATCTTCCCTATTTTTTCTTGATAAACAAAATTCTCCATCTTCGAAAGCTTTCTTAAAAAATTCGAGTACATTCACATTCCACTTTTTTTATCGTGAATTATACACAAATTCTTTAACGATGTTTACTTCGGAAATGCTTGCGTTCAAAGCACAGAGTCAAAATAATAACCAGACTTTCCTGCATCATCAGGCAATGGTGTCGTCTTTAGACAATGCAATACATCACACGATGAGAGTGAGATGTGTACGTATAATATGTATAACATTTAATATTTCTTAATATTGTTCCAGTACACGGTGAAAACTTGGACTAATTGTATTTTTCCGTCATTCTGCCACTTGTCTATTATAAGCAATGTTGTTTCCCTAGCCAGTATTACTGATAGATGACTTGTATAGCAGTCCTTTAATACGTTCCAGTACGAATTTTAAAATGTATCTTCGCTGCATCTTCAGTGTGACCAGTCAGAAGATTTTCTTTTCCACCCATTCCTTATCTCTGCTTTCAAAATGCTCTTCACGCTGCACGCAGGGGCGTAAATTCATATAAAAAGGACTTGGGGGGCATATTTCTTCAAAACAAGACCGTTTCTCAAAGAGTCAACTGCAATGACGCGGAGAAGGCAATCACACATACGTAGCTTGTAGCTGGCTGATACGTAATTACTGACGAAAGTAACCAACAGAAAACAAGGCAGGGAAAATATAACATTTGAATGAACATATAAGAATGTTGTATTCGATACTCTCAAGTTCCTTCGAAATTCTCAAGTTCAAAAGTAGGAGGGATGACAACGAGAACTATCCACCCTTGTCAAAAGGTTGGGGGAATACTTCCCCTTTACTTCCCACATGATTTATAGCACTTGCTGTGGGATATTTGCATACATGTAGAGATTGACAATTTGAGTGATACTCCTCCGAAAATCATAATCGATGGTAATGTACACTTTTCCTAAATTTTTCAGTTTATTGTAAAAGCTTCAGAATGAAAAACAAGAATCCAATGTTTACTTTTTAACTTAAACTGACAGTGGTGGCTACACGAAGAGACAAATTTTGGCACTAAAAAGCTGGCTAACAGACCTTGAGATATAAAAAAAGAAAAAGAAAAGTTTGGAAGCAGTTTGTATTCATTTCTAATATGCTTAAATGTTGTATCGCCAATGCATGAAAAGATGTAATTTGTAGGGAGGTTGTATCAATGACGATAGCCAGATTGTCGCTGAAGATCTAACTCGTGGATTTGTTCCAATTTATTCTTGTATACAATTTTTGAGCTGTCACGTCTCCTGTGCTTGAGCGGCAACCTGGGCGATTTTTTCTTCTTACTTTGGTGACGTAAAAAGTTGAAAATCGCCCATGCGATCAAAAATCACGCCCGGAATCAGCGATATCCAATCTTGCGTCAAAAGCACTAACCTGACCTGACAACCTGCCATGCAACGAACAAATCGACTGGCATTGGTCCGTTACAACTCTGTTGATCACTTTCATTCACATGCAAAACGACCCATCTGCAGGACAACTTGAAAGTTCCGACGTTCAACAGATTAAATAATTCACGTAATTCTTTTGTTTGTAAGTATTTTTCCTCCAACAGGAGAGCAAATGGAAGTGGTCTGTATATTCAAACCTCGTTTTCACACAGGTGTACAAAAGACGTCACAACATGGTAAAAACGTCAGTGACCAGGTCGACTTTGTCTCGTAAATCGTTTTTCTTTTTGCCACATTGTGATTTCGCTTAGACAACAAAACGAAATCTGTTTGTTAATTATATATTCCAAAGGATACATTGAAATTTCCCTTGGCTGTTATATCATAACGACATTTGTAGTCAATTTCTCATTTTGTTTTGCTGAACTAAATTTTAGTAAAAAGTCCAAGCAAACACGACTGTTTCCACTAATCATAAGTTGGTCAAGATACATGCAAAAGTAAGTAGCTTGTCTCTCGCTTCCCCCTTAATCTACTATTGCAATTTATCGGTTCAGGAAATGGGGAGGGGTGCATCACCCTCGACAATAGCCAATAGAAAGTTAATTCTTACCCAACCTATCTAGGTATCAATCAGGAAAATGAAATGTGTCATGCCATTGGTCAACCTGGAGTTAATAAGCCAACGTAATTGTAAAAGATTGAAAGGAAACTAGTGTGAGAAATTTATTGGCACGTGAGAGATTGCAAGTTTCGATTACGTTCGACGGAAGTATCATTTCATTTCATTAGACTTTATTGGCACTGAGGTAAGATACTTAAATCGTAGTTGCCATCTAGTTAAGGATTACCAAGAGGTTATAACTCGAAATATCCGTCTCGAGGAAGTTTGAACACGCTTTGTTTATGGCTGATTTAATATTTAATGTTACTAAACGCGACCCAGACCAGTGCTATTAATCTAGAAATTTACAAGCAACATCACTGGTCGCTTTCAATAAAGTTCTTAAATTAAATCCGGCACAGGAGTGTTTCCAGTGGGATTTACATCCCAGTGTTTAGTCGAGACATACCAGTATTATGTCTGAATTGTAGTACCATGCTAGATGTTTACAAATCCGTGATATTAGTGATATAAATACTGGAATAAAACACTAAGAAAAACCGATTTTGTTGGATAATCTTACCGCTTCAAGTGGGACAGAAAATCAAGATACCTATCTGGTTAGTGAGTTTAGAAATTTCAAGTTAGATATACACTTATCTTTTACGGCAAATTTTGATTCCTCTTGTGAAGTGGCTTGTTTTCATCGACGCAATTAAGCGCATGTGATCTTTACAAATAAGTTTCGAATAGACAAGAGAAGTGACTGAAAGAAAAATTGGTTTTCATCTTCAGTTAATTACTTGTCAGTGGAACACTAAGGTTTAACAAGTAAAATGATATTTGATAAGATTCTAAAGTATTCATGATTTGCGAGGCAGATTTCAAACATTTAGAATACCTTTAATCAGTTTAATTATCCATCGTATATACTTTATTATCATATACAATTGTGTTGTATACGAGATAATGACAGAAGTCTCCAGGAGGTATTGCTACTTTAGTGAGCCATACTTCTTTATTACATGCTTCTTTATTAAACTCTACACTGCATGGCCAACTGCGTAGCCGCCTAACTGTCGGTAAAACTCCAAGGTGTGATGGTTGGTTTTGAATTCCCCTATCGCACTCGTGGTAATTACTAATACACCTGCACAACACAAATTTACACTCCACGATTTACTCTGAAACTAAAAACTCACACTCATTCACTCAACTCTACATGGCATACCATTACCGTAGCCATGTCACGCTCACTATGGCCCACGGCTAAAAGCGCGTTCCATCATTAACAGTTTCACTTCCAATCGTTAGACAATCACAACTACACGACTGTAACACCAGTGTCATTCCAAATACCTGCTCTAAAACCAAAAAAACAAGCAGGGGTTGCGCTCAAAATAGTTAATCACATAAGTCTTGATGAACAATCGGATGCCTTCTTCACTCAAGTGATACAAAGGAAAGTACAAACACAAGACTAAAGACCCTTTTTTTCGCTTTTGTATTCCTTTCATGGTTGCGTAGGTTATGGCATTCATACCTTGTGCTTGTGCTTATATTTGCTTTATCTGTTCCCTCAGGAATACTTAGATTATATCTTTTGTTTCGACCTCGTGAATGACTACATTTTAGATCACACAGGTATACCTGAGCATGATGACAGAATCTGTGTCAAGGGGTCTTACACCCAAAATATCAAATTTTCCGGAGAAAATTAGAGTTCTTCTTCACGGTGACCTTGAATGATCTCCAGAATTTTTCTGATGACCTAGACCTTGACTTTGAGCCCGGAACTTTTTGAAAATATTGAACACATAAAAATTTTCTGTAGATTATTCCCGAAGGTGCTGGAAGACTACAAAGTCCTTTCAGCATATTTAATATTAAATTTTGAATTTGCTTTTCTCGAGTTGTTAAAGCTGCTTAAAAGCATATTTATCAAACGTAAATTAAGTTTACCTTTTTACAGCTTGTATCCATCTTTCCAGCACAGATAGCAAAAATAACAGTTTAGGAACTGAACCTATGAAATTTAATTTATTGTTGAAACACTTCTTAATATTGTACATATTATAGTAACTATTTCTGACATTTTGAGTGTTTTCTATAAGAATCTGAAAAAGTCTCAAAAACGTCTAAAAAATAGGCGTCTTTTAGGTTTAGCACCTAGACTATCCTTTCTAACGCACTAAAACCTATATAAAACTTCAATGACCATTTGGTTGAACTCTATCAGGTTTGAAGTGGGTACACTATTTTATTGTTTGTGCGCCATTATTTTGGTTACCATGGCAACTGATCAATTTAAAAGATGATTTTGATAATTCAAATTTGATTTAATTCAATGTCTTGAAATTACTCCTCGTAAATTCTTAAACACAGAAAAATCTAATTTTAAAGTGTTAGACCACCTTAATTTAGAGGACTTTAATTTAGTCGACCAAGAGTTCTTACTTTATAAGCTAGATCTAACACGATGTAATAAGAACCCGAGATTTGAATTCAAAAGTGTGAATTCAAAGAACTAAATTAGTGAGAATTTGACTTTTTGTCGCAACGTGGAAATTGTTGTTTCTCAGGGTTCCATGTTTTAGTAGACCATCGTGTTTTGTTATGTACAAGTGTACTCAGGCGAAAATGTCATATAAACTGTTCAATAAGTATGTATGCAAATTACCTTGCTAGATAATTGTACAGATAACATGCTACTTGGAAAAAATATCACACATGAGCAGTAGCGTAGCTAACAGTGGGGGACGTGCTCGATGGATTAAACCACACACACACACACACACACACACACACCCTCATAGCTTCAACGATCTTGAGTTTCCTGTTCAACAATAAGTCATAAGAGAGAATTACAATCTAGGAAGCTTTAATCTACGAGCAAGACACTACTTTCGACGTCTAAATAAATTGTCAATAAGCATTATCTGAAGTGCTGAAGTGAGGATGTAAATGTTTGAGCAGTTGTCAGCAGTCAAACTTGTCATTGTTTTTCGGCAGCAAAACATTCTCCCTAGTGGTGTTTGAAAGTGTTACTGTCGATTGCATTTGCTGGTGAGCGCTGCCAATAGAATCATTCGTCTAGTTCTGTTTTACTAGGCCACAACATGACACTTGAACTGCACAAACGTTTCAAGCCATATATTTTCCTTCTTCTTGTCGATTAAAATATTCAATACGAAATACGAAAATTAATCTTTCAAATATAACCCTGGTAAACCCAAATTACACCCTGCTTTTTTAAAATTTTGTTAAACACCTGAAGGCTGGAGTCCCAAAATGGGTACTACCTCAGTGATTGACATTGTGATAACCTGGGTACACCCCGACGGATTTACAGTGCAATGGGCTCGGCATGGGTGGAACCGCAATCATTTACATTGCGATAGCCTGGGTGCAACATCAGTGTTTTACTCTGTAATAACCCTGGTGCAACTCTAGTGACTTACATTGCAATTATCTAGGTAAACCCAAAGTGATTTACATTGAGATAACCTAAGTAAGACCCAGGTGATTTACACTGCAATGACCTGGGTGCATCCTCATTGATTTACAATGCAACGAGTTGGGCTGCAGGTCCAGTGATGTACATTGGCGATAATCTCGGAACAAACACAACGATTTAAATTGCCATAATATCGGTACAACCTTAGTGACTTACATTGCCATAATCTCGGTGGAACCGCAGTGATTTACATTATCTAGGCGTAACCCCAGTGATTTACAGTGGCGATGAGGTGGATGCAACATTAGTGATTTACATTGCAATAATCTGGCTGCAACCTCTAATGATTTAAAATGCTATACTTTTGATGCAACCCAAGAGACATACATTGCTATAACCTTAGTACAACCCCAGTGATTTATATTAACGATACCCTTGGTACAATCCCAGTAATTTACCCACGCAATTACCTGGGCATAACTCCAGTGATTTATGTTGCAATGACCTGGGCACAACCCCAACAATTCACTTGGCTATAACCGGAGACCAATGTCGGTGATTCACACTCGTAAATGAGTTACACCTGCTACAGTCGGTGTGCAGTCTCAGTGTTGTTCAGACTTGCTAAGAGGTAATCAAGACAAGGGGTCCTTGTTGAGGCTTAACTCCCTGGGGTAGTGCCAGAGGGGAACAGGAAAGTTGCAGTCCCTTTGTCGGTGAATTTTAGCTCGCCACAGTGAACAATTGGCAATTGTGGGGGGAGGGGGACGACTGGAAAAACTGATAAGCCTTTTGTTTTCTTCGAACAAGAAAAGATTAGAATAAATTATTTTTTCTCGCTGTATTAGCGAAAAAATTGTATAATGACATTTCTTTAAAGGAAGAATAGAAAGTCAGAAGATTCTTTACTTTAAGCCGCAAATTGTGAAAAGTAATCAAAAATAAGTTACATAAATTGTTAAATGTTGTCTTCAGCCAGATTGCTATATCTGAGGATGAGACCTGATTTAGTGTTCTCCCAATGATTACCTTAAAATGTCAGAACGTATAATATTATAAAAACAAATTTCATCATGGTAAATACTTTGGACGAATTTTGTCACTTGATTTGAAGTATAGTGAAACTCACTCCTTCTTACCACGCTCGTTCGGTTTATGAAAGATCACAACTCTTTGATCGAAATTGCACCCAGATATTTATCATAATGTAATCTGTATGACTGGTCAGAAAAGATGATGGAAATTGAGTTATAGGTCCGCAAAACAGACCAGATTGGTCAGTGGAGGAAGCCATAAGTGTGGACACATACCCCTCTTAAAGTCGTCTCCTTAAGCCACGTTTGGTCTACTAATATTCTTGGCAAACCTTATAATAAACCTTGTCAATCAGATTTGTTCTGGCATTTCCCCTCTTCGATGGGTTGGTCATGTTGGAAAATGCATCGTAAGAGGGAGAGTAAGGGTTAGGGGGCGATAGCTTCTCCTATCCTCGAAATCCATTTATGAATCGGTTAAGCACTTGGCTCAAATTCCAGCTATAACATCATATGTTAAAAGCAGTATTAGAGTTGAACCTTTTGCTTTCTTTTCTATTTCTTTAGTAGTCTGTAATGTCCGGATTCTGTCACTCCTTTTTCAACACATTTTCAAATTTGGTCAAAATTTTTCAAAGTGTCGTTGGGGAAAACCCTTTTTATTGACGGCGTCACATTCGGTTTCACTTACTTAACTTCCGGTTGCTTTCATGAATTTAATTACGTTACCAAGAATTTCAGAACATTTTAAAAAACGGGTCAAGATTTTTCAAAGTGTCTTGGGGGAATAACCTTACATTCCAAACATTCCAAACATTCCATACATGCCTAATCTCCCTAACAACCAGCCTAACTCGATGTCAACAAAAAAACTATTTTCGGTTTGCACCGTTGTTAGGGAGATCTGGAATGTATGGAATGTGGGGAAAACCCCTCAACATCAGGCGGGGGAATTACCTTTTCTTGGCACAATTTTAAGGAAACAACCTAGCTGATAAAGCATTTTACGTTTTAAATCCAAATATATTCTCATAAGTGTCAATCATTTCATTCATGTAATGACCATATGCCAATGTATCTATTTTATTTTCAAGTATTATTCTTTTATCATCTTTTGCTGACAATGCAATTTTTTCAACACTCTCAGTATACAATTCATGATTTCGGTATCGTATTAAATTCATTTTTCTAATTTGTTCTTCTTCAGTAAATAAGCAATCTTTATAATTTTGAAATGTTATATTTTTTTCAATAACATTTTTCTTAACACCTTTACATCTTTTTGACACCTTTGGTGCGTTGTCTTTTTCATCTATTTTATAAGAATATAATTTTGCTCTCAGCCCTACAAATTCTTCTATTTGTTTACCACCGCACTCATCTTTCATCATTCCAATTACTTTTTTGTTTAAACCGGTTTTAATTCCGCTTTCATGTTCTTTTGGATAATTACTTGTTTCAAACATTTTTTCAACATCTGGGGTTATATCTTTATAAAAATCTTCAGCTTTAATTTCATACATTAAACTGTCAGTATCTGTAAATAACAACCGCGCATTTTCACCATATTTTAATTTAATATAATTGTAATGAAAATCATACATTAAAGTCTTTGATAAATCTAATATACTCATTCCTAAATATATAGGTTTATCTAGCTTAATTTTTTACTTATGCATATGCACAGCAATTAAATTTTCAGAAAATATTGTTCTTTTGTTAAAATTGGTTTTTGAAAATAATTTTGATGCTTTTTCATCTCTTTTAACTAATTGTATATCAACTCTGTTTCTAACATTCTCCACAGTTTTTCCAAACACAGAATTATTCATAAGTTTGAAAAAGTCTTTTTCAAATTCATTTTTTGCTTCTGTTCTCAGTTTTGTGTTTAAATCAATATATTTTTTCATAAAATCTTCTTCATAAAATTTAATACCTTTATAAATTCCACTAATTTTTAATCCTAATTTTTCATATAATTTCAAATTTTCACTATGTAAAACATATTTTTCTTTATTATTCAAATTTGGTATTAATTTTTCAACACCTCCTGCTCCGCAGGTGTCAACTTTTAATCTTTCTGGTGCTAGCGGGTATTCATTATGTAAATCATGCAGCTCTTCAGGGTATTCCAAGTCAACGTCTAATATACAAGGAAATTTTTCCCAATTTTGCAATTCCCTTTCATTCATCAATTTAAAATCTCTCACAGGAAGTTTTTTACTCATAGCCCACCCATAAAGATTATTTGCATCTAAATAAGCAAGATATACATTATATTCTTCAGGATTATACTTTGAACCCATATAAGGATTATTAGCTTTTGAATATCTCTGTAATAGTAGAAATTCCCCCTCTAATTCCATTTTCAATCATAAGGTACATTTGATGATCAGATAATAAGTCCAATTCAACTCCAGTCATTTTTAACATTGCATCCCAAGCAAGCCCTGGAGAAGTATAATACCAAGCGGGGTGTAATTTATAATTTTCTTTACAAACTTTTCTAAAATTTTCAAAAACATCTGTCAAAAGTATCACATCAGTTTTCAAATATAAGTCATGATATTCTTTCATATTTTTAATATTAAATTTTTTCCAAACATTTTGCGCATGTTCATAATCTGCTTCGCTTATATTTTCATCATTTAATTTTGAATAAAATTCTTCAATATCAGGTAGTTTTTCTTCATTTAATTTTTCAATATTATCAAACCAATCATATGGAAACACACCTTTTCTAGTTAATAATTCTCTTTCCTCTTCATTTTTGTAAATTCTTTTCATAATATTTAGTTCATTTTTATCTAAATTTTTAACCAAGTTTCCTAAACTACTTTGCATAAACTTAAAACTGTCAATAAATCTAATTTGTTTTTTAACATTAATCATTTCTTTGATTTTATACTCTATTTCACCTTTTTCATTATTAAATTCCTCATATTCAATAATGTTTTCTTTACATTTACTTTGAAATTGTTTTTCTGTAATTATTTTTTTACATTCAAATTTATCAACAATAATCTCTTTCGTGAATGAAATATATTTCTCCTCAGTGTTGGGTATACAATTAATTTCACCTTCTGAAACACCTAGATTTTTTATAAACAAATGACTATCATAATTTTGTAAATTATGAAATATAACTGGAACAAATTTAGGTTTTTCATTTTTGAATTACAACTAATACAAGCAGCACCTCGATATTTTCCAGTATAATGGCAATGGTCTTTAACTTTATCATCTTTTTCAAATTTTTTATCACATGCATAACATTTCTTAGCTTTTTCAAAATATTTTTTATCCTTTTCTCTTAATATTATCTTTTTTGGAAATTTAAATTGCTCATGTATTTTTTTAATATTATATTCTAAACTTTCTACAAATTTAGCTGAAACGTCTTCATCAGATTTTTTAATGTATTTTACTAATTGTGGTTTAAATAAATTATCATCAAAACATTTTATCAAATAACAATATCCAGACGGTTCATGTTTTTGAAATTGTTTTGTATTATTACCAATATTTTTATCCTCATATTTTAAATTGCATTCAAAATCTGCATAAATTACAAATGGAACATTGTGCATTTTTTCATAATTTTTAAACTTTAATTTTTCTCCTTTATTTTGATAAACAGTTTTTCCACATTTATATTTTGAACAATATTCCAAATAATTTTTTAAGAGTTTTTTCATTTCTAAAATTTTGTAAACAATAATTACAAATATGTATTTTTTCTTTGCTTTTATTGACTTGGTTTGAAAATAATCTGCTCATATTTTTAATTAAACAATAATGTTTATCACCATTTTCATTAGTTATTAACAATATGTTCACATGTGTATTCACATGTGTGTTCACATGCGTGTCCTCATGTGTATCCACATGTGTGTTAATTTGTTCCAAGTCTAATTTACTCTCCCTCAAAGGAAAAATTTCGTGCTTTTTATTTCCAAACCTTTTTTCTTCATTATATCCAAATAAATTAATTGCAATGTTATTATTTTTTTCAAATTTATTAATATCTGTAAATCCACACGGGAATTCCATACCTTTTGTATTACAATTCTCAGCTTTCTTTTTTAAAATTTTTGTAATTCTTCCAGGATTTTTCAAATTAGGATTAGTTTTCAAAAGTTCACTTATTGCAACACACCACAATAAACATTTTTGGTCATCATTTTGTGGATTAATAATTGCATTTTTATTTTTTAAAAATTTTGGAGTAGGAATATAAGATGATGCAAGTAATCGTTTAATTTTATTAATATTAAGAATTATTTTTAAACTTTTATAAAATTTCCATAAACTTGAATTTCTTAAATATTCTTCAAAACTTTGAATAATTTTATCTTTCATTTTGTCATATATTTCATCAAAATTGTTTCCATCAAAAATTTCTTCATAATAACTATGAAAATGTGCTTTATCTGTAGTTTCTTCTCCAGTTGCTGGATTTGCTTTTTTCATTAAACATACAAGAGTAATTTGTTGTTTTGTACTTGGATATTTTTTAAATTTTTTTATTACCAATGGTTTTATTTTTTCCAACAGGCTCAAAGAGTCATAAAGATAATCCGGCTTCTTCCAAATCCATTTCATATCTTTTTGTTACTTTCAAAGCTTCTTTATCCAATTTAAACTTTGGTTCAATCATTTGCGGTTTTTCCTGTATTTTGTTAAATATATTTAAAACATTTTCTTTTAAATGATTATACTAATTTGTTATTTTTTCTGTTCCTTTGTTTACGTTATTTCTATATTTATCAAATAAATTAAGTACTTCTTCTTTAGACTTGTTAAATAAATTATTTGCTTTTTCTTTAGAACTTTCAATCAAACTTTTAATTTTTGAAACATATTTTGTTGGCTCCAATATGGTTTTAAAATCATAACAAGGATTTGGTGTATCAAGTAGATTACCCCTTTTATAAACATTTTTTGGTTTTAATAAAGGTGTATTAATATTAGGGACATCTGTGTCCAATAAATTTTTTGTTGTATTCATTCTTTATTTACATGTTTATTTTTTCTTTAAATGCAATATGATGAAAAAAAAAAAAAAAGAATAAAAATCATCTGATTTTTATTCTTAACCACACACCAAAGGTCTTCAATAATTAAATATAAAAATATTAATTAATAAATTTAATCTTTTTGGTCTTGGCTTCAAAATAATTTTATAATTTGTATAAATTTTTTCTTTAGCTTCATAATCAATATCAAAATAACTAAAAATACAAAATTTTTCATCATAATTTATTGTAAATTCATGATGTGGGAATAATTCTCCTTCACCTGAGAGTTTAGAAATTTCATTAGTAAAAATATAATATAAATGGTCTTAATCATAATCTTCATAATTTTCTGGTTTTAAAAATATTTCAACAACTTTTTCTGAGACTACTTGATTCATTGTTTTTTATTATATACAAATTTTTCCTTAAGAGCAAAATGCTTATTCAGAAAAAACCAAAAATGTTTGATCATTAATTTTCAAATCTTTTTTTGCTTTAATTCTGTACATGATGCTTTCTGCATTTAGGTTAAAATTTTTTGCGGCAGAATAAAGACTTTTAAAATTGAAAATTTCTCCTGTTTCTTTGTTTATAATAATTATTGGTGTTGGTTTTTTCATTTTTTCTCTGCAATATTTTTCAAACTTTTCATTAGGTTTACTAATTTCCAAACCCAATATTTTTTCAAGCTCATTTTTTTTGTAAGTTTTATAATATTTTATTTTTTTTTTCTTTTGCAATGTCTCTCAATTGTTTAATAGTATAATGACTTGCTTTGCTGAGAACTTTGTTCGATTGATTGTTCATTTTTATTATATATTATTTTTCATTTAAGAACAAATTTTTTTTCTTAAAAAACAAAAATAAATAAGTTAAAAGTTGGTATTTTTCTTTTCTGAATCTTGTAAATCTTGTATAATTTAATCTCCAAATTTATTAAATTTTTAAAGTTTTCCATACAATTACAATTAAAACCATTTAAATTTAAATAATCAAATAGAAAATTATAATATTTAATGGCAATTTTAAATAAATTATAAACATTTTCATTATTTAACCAATTATTATATTTTTTATCAATTTTTCCGTTTTTAAAGTAATCTAAAATAAATTCAAAAATGTTCATTTATTTTATTTATACTGTTATATAAATTTGTAAACTATGAAGCCTCCTGAAATCCCAACTAGAAAAAAAGCAAGATTTTGATATTCTTTCATCTCATCTGAAGGTTTATAGTAATCCTCCAATTTTGGTTCATTTCCCGCAGGTTCACTGTATTCTTTCTGTTAACTTTTCACATGCACAAGAGTTTTTAATGCTGTGTTTGTTCGATTTATATCTGCATTTGCATCAGATAATTGTTGTCTTAATCTTTCAATTTCTTCTTTTCTTTTCACTTGTTTTTCATACCATTTTTCCTTCGCTTCGCTCAGTTTTTCCATTGCTTCATTATGTCTTTTTATCTCTTTTTCATATCCAGAATGATTTAATTTTGAAAATAAAAATCCAGCACCCGCAAAAGCAACTGCATTA
This sequence comes from Heliopora coerulea, assembly GCA_030142905.1. Lineage (NCBI taxonomy): Eukaryota > Metazoa > Cnidaria > Anthozoa > Scleralcyonacea > Helioporidae > Heliopora > Heliopora coerulea. The sequence continues at coordinate 28,050 of JASJOG010000284.1, read as the reverse complement.
AAAAGTCCTCCAATTACTGTTTCCATTTATTTTTATTTAATTTTTTTATTTTGCCCACTTTGTTTGCTTTCTAAGATTTGAAAGGATCCGTAGGAAGCCACTTTTTGTCTTGTGCATATTTAATTCCAACATTTGATAATCCTACAGCTGCTGTAAGTTTTAAAGTAAGCACTAAACTAGCCGGAGTTGACAAACCATCACTAAATACTCTTCTTGTTATCATTCCAACACCCACAGCACCCAATTTAATTAGTGTAGAATCATATAATTCATTCATAACTTCTTTTCTATTCATTTCGGTCATTTATTTATATACATAAAAAATTTTTTTATTAAAAACCTGTAAGGTCTGTTTCAAGGATTGCTTCCTTACAGGTTTTCAATAGAACACCTTGGTGGGCCGCTTTGAGGTTTTTTTTTCTCTACCTTGACAGGTGCTACTGTCATTCTTTTATTTTACATTATTTACGAACTTGTTGCTGTGCTGAGACCTTCGGTCGATCACTTCGCTGTCTTTTTCTTCTTTGATTTCTCTTTTATCTCTTTTATATGAATAATATAACCCTCCAAGTGTGGCAACAAGCGTCACACCGCCAATAAAATATCTAAAATTTATGTAATCAGTTATTTCTTTTGCAAAACAGACTCTTTCGCGGTTTTCTTCAGGCGATTGTTTATTTTCTACTTCGCTTCGCTGTCTTGCCTTTCTTTCTTTTGCTTCTCTTGAAATTTTCGCTAATCTTTTTCCCAATTCTACTTTTCTTGGGTCTTTTACTTTCACGGTTTTTTCAACTGCTGTTACTTTATTTTCTTCACTCATTTATTTATAATTTTATTTTTTTTATTTAGAATTTATTCAAAGTAATTTACAAGTTATTTATAAATAAAATTAAATAAAAGTCAAGTAAATTTTAAATAACCACAAATGTTATTTAAAATTTATTTAAAAAGTTATTTAAAAGTTATTTAAAAGTTATTCAAAGTTATTTATGAATAAAATTCAATAAAAGTCAAGTAAATTTTAAATAACATTTGTGGTTATTCAAAATTTATTCAAAGTTATTCAAAATGTATTTAAAATTTATTTAGCTATATATTTTAATATTTCATCTTCATCAAAATCAACACCATATTTTTTACAAAGAAGATAATGGTTTAACACAATTTCTGGGTATTTCATTTTTCTTGTTGAAAAATATACATATAATATTTCTCCATCCATTTTTCCATGGTCTTTATTTTTTGATCCAAGATAAAATTTCGTATTTGCATTGTGAGATAATTTACTACTTGTATGGAAAGAAAAAATTTCTTTTCCATTCACATAAAGTTTACCTTTTTATCAGCACTGACGTTATTTTGATCCCAATGTACAGAAAGACATATTAATTTGTTGAGTTCTTTTGCATTTGCTTTCAATTGCCATTTGGTATTTGGAACTGTATTTGGAAATGAATTTGTGATATATAAGAATGAATTACGATAAGAAATACCAAAATTAAAAGAAGTTCGTTGACTTACTGTTTCATTATCTATGATTTTAAACAACGATACCTCATTGTTAGATGAATTTAATGATTTTAAACCATATACAAAATAAAAATTCAAGTGTTAAGTGCTTAAAATATCTTGTGTACTAACTAAATGTAAATTGTTACTGTTTGATCCAAGATATTGGACACAATAAAAATTATTATTAATTGTGGATTTTTTGAAAAATGGTTGTTTGTTTGTATCATCTTGTTTGAAATTCCAATCTTTTTTTCTTGACAAATTCAAAAGTTTTTCAACCTTTTTATTGCTTCCAGTATATTCTATATAATTAACATCATCTTTCACATCAAAAATTCCTTCATCATCCATTTGCAAATTATAAATATTTGCAACCATATTTGCCAATGAAAAATTTGTCACATATTTTTTAGTCACAACATGATGATTAAAAGATGGGACATAATTTGCTGCATGAAGAATATGATGATTTCCCATATCCAAATCTCCAGTCATTGTTCCACTTGTTTTTGATAATTTTGTATCAACATATTTTTTTCTCGTCAAATGTGTTTGAAGTGTGGGATTTGTTGAAGAAATAATTTTATTATTTCCAATTGTTATATCACCAGTCATTGTTCCTCCAGATAAAGACAATTTTGTATCATCTTGATCATCCACATATTTTTTTCTTGTGAGTGAATTGTCGCTGTTTGGATCTGAAGTTGTGATGATTTTATTGTTTCCAATTGTTATATCTCCTGTCATTGTTCCACCTGTTTTTGACAATCTCTTATCGTCTTCATCATCCACATATTTTTTATGTGTTAGAGAAAAACCATCATTTGGAGTTTGTTTAGTATAAATTTGAAAATATTTTGTCACAAGATTTCCTTTTAATTCATCCATTTGATTTCCCCAATGACTGTTTCCTTTTTCAACAAACAAAAAATTATCATCCACATATTTTTTTTGTTGTCAGATCATTATTATTTGAAGGTGTTGCACTTGATAAGACTTTATTTGATCCCATATTCAAGTTTCCAGTCATTGTTCCACCTGTCAAAGATAATTTTCTAGAATCTTGGTCATCCACATATTTTTTACGGGAAAGGTCTTTATCACCTTTAGGATCTGCAGTTGTTGTAATTTTATCATTTCCCATGACAATATTTCCAGACATTGTTCCTCCTGTTACTGATAATTTTCTAGAATCTTGATCATCCACATATTTTTTCCTACAAATGTCTTTATCACTCACAGGATTCACAGTTGTTGTAATTCTGTTATTTCCCATTCTTATATTTCCTGTCATTGTGCCTCCTGTTTTTGACAGAAAATTTCCTGCTGAAGTTCCTCCTCTACTGCTTGCAACTTTGTCGTCGACGTATTTTTTTCTTGCCAAATGTGAATTTTGTGTTGGATCAACTGATGTTATTATATGGTGTGAGCCCATGTTAATGTCTCCTGTCATGTCCCCTCCTGTAGTAGACAGCTTCCCTGTTACATCAGATTCATGTTTACTTTCATATCCGTAAAATAAACTCATTTATTTAATAATAATTTCCAATAAAACATTTCCAATTGAAGATGAACCACCTTGTGGACCACTACCATGGTTTCCTTCTACTTTGAATATTAATTCATTATAAATTCCATTTGATAATTTAATTCCTCCTGTTTCTTCAGGCGGATAAATTTTAGAAACACTTCCTTTTAGTGTTTGTTCAGATTCAATTGGAACTTGAATAAGTACATTACTTCTTTTACCATTTACAAAATTTTTACTTTTATCAATCATACTACAGCTTATGTTTACATATTCCAAGTTGTTATTAATATTTACTACATTGTCGCTTTCTGTTGAAGTATTTGCTTGTATTACTTTATTCTCTGGAAATCCTATGATTGGACCAAATGTTTGTAAATTTAATGTTTTATCCGATTTTATTGTGCATTTTCCAGAAAAATCAATTTGTTCCAGTTCAATTGCGCCGACATTTTCTAATTCAGTTTTTAAAATATTAAAGGTATAATATCCATCTTTGAAGTCAATTTTTCTATTAGCACCTTGTGTATCATAACTAAAATGATGAATATTTTTATATAAATTATTAAAATTCCAAAATATACTTACTGATTTTACAAACATTTTACCAGCTTCGCTGCCGCTACAATTAGTTAATGTAAGTGGCTCGTCTAATGGAATTATTTTTTCTAAGTTTTCATCTTTTGTGATGAAGATTTTTAAAGATATTGTCATTTATTTTATAATATATATTTTGATTCAAAACTTTGTTTCTCAGAGCACGTACCGTGCAATTAAAATTCCACCAATTATTTATAAAGATAAAACAATTAAATTATCACCCGTAGGGGCTGTGGCTGTTGTTATAGCAGCGCTTGTGCCGGCTCCGCCGGTTTTCAACTGTTTGCTGTTTTTTGTTACTTTAGCAACCAAAGGCCGTTTATTGGTCATTGGTTGTTGTTCAGTTCCTAATGTTTCTAATTTTTTCAAGTCATGCGCTCCCAGTTGTTTTTTTATTGGTTGTTCTTTAACCCCGTAATAATTTAAATTTTTGTTAATTCCAAAAATCATATTTTCTGATGAAACTTTTACTTTATTATTATAACCATCTATTGGTTCTTTTAAAATAATTAAAGATGATGGAATCAACCATAGCGTTGGACTTATAGCAGTATTTAAAACTACATTAGTTGATGAAATTGCTTGATTCATATTATTAATCCATGTTGTTGTATCATAATTTATTATAGAATCTTCAACAATTTGTCTAAAAACTTTTTGTGTTTCTAATGCTGAAGCTCTTGGCCCAAAAATACTTTGTCTAGTTCTAGCTTGTGCTCCAAGGATTGAATAAATATATGCTTCAATGCTGTGATTTAGCAATTCTGTGCCACTTTTTGTAAGCCCATTTGATATTTTTGGCACAAATTTTTTATAATCATTTTGTGTGTCTCTAATTTGTCCTGGACCATGTTTATATCTTTCCCATGGTCTTACTCCAACAACGTCTTGTCCTAAATGTTCATTTTTATATTTTAAAATTTCTTGCCATGTCCATTTTGGATAGTGATCTTTTAAAAAACCAGCATTAAATTTATAAAAGGTTTTATCATCACCATTTCTCAATTGCCACATAATTCTTCTAACTGTAAAATATAGATGAAATCTCATAAATGATGTAATTTGTTTTGGCACATCTGAACTAAATAATAAATGTTGTATTGAAATTCCACATCCATAAGTTGCAATCCATGTTCCTATAATGCTTTGAAAATATGGCTCATTAAGTGACCATTTTGCATTATCATCTGTAGTTATACCAAGTAGCGAATTTAATATAGGTAAATTGCTTTGAAAATAATCTGTATTGTTTACATAAATCCTAAACTGATTTATAGAATAATTTAAGACATATTCTATTGGAAAATTATCCCAATAATATGATTTTCCGGTAAAATCAACATGTCTTTTACCTTTAAAATGTCTACGAGTGATTGTCCAGGCGGAAACCGTAACTTTAATATGAATAACAATGCCCAGCAGATTGTGCGAAGTATCGCCATATGTAAACATTAACAGTTGCATAAACAAAGAAGGCTAGAAGAGTTTCAAGTAATAAAATCCCTTCGCAACGACAATGACATTATTATTTTGAAGCCTGATAAAGGTAATGGTGTCGTTATCATGGACAAATCCGACTACACTGCAAAATAAATATGTTTTAAAACTCTTCTAGCCTTCTTTGTTAGTCTTTTACCTTTTGGTAATTCTTGCACAGTTCCTCCGATTTTCAAAATTTTTGGAAAGTGGGCGGAACGCCTGTTGTCGCTGTGTTCAATAGGTTTACCGCTTTGCAGCCCGCTTTTGCGGTTAATATATAGATATTTGATTGCATTTGGATCGCTTTTAAATGCATCACTTTCAATATCAGTTTGAATATATTTATTATTTATAAAATAAATATTTGCTCCATTAAAACTTCCATCTTTTGTATAATCTTGTACAAATTCAAATTTTGATAAATCTGCATAAAAATATTTTTTTAAAAAATTTTCTTTTAATTTTTTATCTACAATTGCTTGTTCTTTCTTAACTAGATCATAATATTTTCCATAAAATTTTTTTGAAGCTTCTTCCACTAGAAGCTTCGCTTCGCTCAGTTTTTGATTCATTGTTTATTTTTACAATATTAAAAAATAAATTAACAAAGTTAGCGACAAAGACAACATGTCAGCGAAGCTGTTTGCTGACATGATTGTTATTGAACAAGAGTTAAGAGATATTTACTACAACCCAGAAACAGGTTATCAATCTGCGGAAAGACTTTATCAAAAAGCAAAAGAAAAGGGATTAAACGTTAGTAGAAAAATTGTGCAAGACTGGTTAAAAGCACAAGATACTTTTACAAGATACAAACCAATTGTTAGAAGACATAAATTCCAAAGAACATTTGTCAAAGATTTAGCTGATCAAATACAAATGGACTTGGTTGATATGGGAAAATATAAAAACCAGAACAAAGGATATTATTGGATATTGTCAGCTGTTGAAATTCTAAGCCGTTATGCATTTGCTATTCCTGTTTACAGAAAAGATACTAAAAACATGACAAAAGCTGTGGATGAATTATTAAAACAATTTAAAGAAAGATTTGGTAAATACCTAAAAGTCACTCAATTTGATGAAGGAAAAGAATTTTACAATGTAGGTGTAAAAGAACTATTGAAAAAACATAATGTTGAATATTTTTCTACAAACTCTGATAGAAAAGCAGCTATTGTTGAAAGATTTAACAGAACTCTAAAAACATCCATGTGGAAATATTTCTATAGCAAGGGAACTTATAATTGGATTAACCATGTAGATGAACTTGTAGATAATTATAACCATACTAAACACAGTAGTATATTAATGAAACCTGCTGATGTGAACAAGTCTAACAAAGACCAAGTGTGGATTACACTATATGGTTACCCATTAGGAGATTTACCTTTACCTAAATTCAGAATTGGTGATACTGTTAGGATTTTAAATATAAGAATATCTTTACTAAAGGTTATAAAGCTAATTTTACAGAAGAAATTTTTAAAATTGTAAAAGTATTTAGAGGTGATCCAAACATGTATGAAATAGAAGATCATGAGGGAGAACCACTTATTGGAAAATTTTATGAACAGGAATTATCTGCTGTGGATAAAAACGATGATGTGTATAGAGTTGAGAAAATATTAAAAAGGAAAAAAGTCAAAGGTAAAAATATGGTGTTGGTAAAGTGGCTAGGTTATGATAACAAACACAATTCTTGGATACCAGAAGAAAATATTCAAAACATCGAAGCGTAGCGTCAGCAAAGCAGTCGTGATAAATTAAATAAAATAAATAAATAAATAAATGTCTGAAGGTTTTGATGATATTGAAATGAGAAATAGAAATAATGAAGAAGAAGAAGAAGAAGGGGAAACAAGTTTTGGTGGGGATGACCCTGATGATCATAATAGAAGTATAAACATAATAAACACAGAAAATCAAAAAAGCAAATTTAATAGGGTTAAATATATACCTGATGTGAAAAAAGATGCGGGATCTATAAGGAGATTAATTACTGGTGATAGAAAAAAATCTTTCAAAAAAATATTCGATGTTACCCTCGAAAAGAAAAATGGTCCAAATTCAAGCATGTTGTTAGACAAAACTGTATTTGTTAGAGGCCAAAAAGGAAATGTTTCAATTATTTTCAAAGGTGAAAAAATTGGTAATGTCAATACCAACAATGAACCAGAGTTATTTACCAGAAAAAATAAGAAATATGTTGATGAGTTTAATGATTATATGAAAAAGCAAAAAAAGAATATGAAAAAACTCCAAGTGCAGTAATAGAACAAAGAATCGGCGTAGCCGTCGCGGAGCGTGGTGATTTTGAAATTGAGCTTGCGAATCACAATGAAGTTATTAATTCTATCACTGATGATTCTATTTTAGAAATTCAAACTAAAATTGATAATATAATTGGTGAAAATAACTTTAAAAACTTCATTGATAATGAACAGGATCCAAGACGAACATTATTTGAAAGAAATGTATTAAGAGAATTTAGAGGACTAGTATATTTGGAGGGTATTGACTCCAATCTATCAGAAAATGAAAAAAAAGAAGTTATACGTGGAAAAATTGATGGATTTGATAGAGAGAATCAACATTGGAAAAATAAATCCGATTTAGAAACAGCTGAACCCCAAAAAAGTATATATAAAAGTTTTTCAGATATTGCAAAACTTCAAGCAGATAAAATGAGACTTGAAAATAATGAAAGACCAATTAGTGAAGAAGGAATACAGATTTTAAATGAAAATGCTGAAGAATCTGAACTTGGAAGATTAGAAAGATTTAAAAAATGGACAAAAGAAAATTTATTAGGTTTATCAGCAGTTGCCATTTCTGTAGCAGGTATAATTACAGCAATAGTTATAAGGGCAAGAAACGCATTAAAACAAGGCGCAAAAGCGGTTGGAAATTTAGGAAAAGCAATTGCAAATATAGGTAAAAATTTTGGTGCAGTCACTTCAGCAGTTTTAAATTTAATTTCTCAAATATTATCATGGGGTGCAAAAGGTATTGCCTTTCTTGCTAAAAATCTATGGATATTAGCTATTGCAATTACTTACTTTTTATATGAAGAATATAAAGAATACCGAAAGGACAATAAAAAAACAGCATAGCGAGTGAAGCGAGCGCTTCTGATAAATTAAATAAAATTTTTTTATAAAACAAAAAAATTTTTAATTTTTGTATAATAAAAAATGAATAGAGTAAACGAATTATATCCAGGATATAAAAGATCAAAAATGAGTGAAATTAAAGGAAACAGAACAAGGCATGTTGTAACTTTGAATCCAAATTCAGCAAATCCAGAAGAAGAACTTTATATAGATATTCCAAAATTAAATCCTAATTTGTGTCTTGTTCCTGATTCATTAAAATTGTTATTTAATTTTAAAAATGCAAATACTAAATCGTGGTTTTTAAATAATTTAACAAAATTGTTAAAGAAATATTGGTTGTTAAATTTGCTGGAGAAATTGTTTATGATAATAGTGGAGAATCTTTACTAGAAATTTACAAGGATCTCTGGAAGCCTGAATTTGAAAGAGCAGATATGGTTGAATACGGCATCGCCCGAGAAAACCTCAGAAAATTAATTTCAAAAGATGACTCTGGAACAAGTGGCAATGCAGAAAAAGCTTCTGATAAATTAATGTATGATATTTATGGGACAAAACAGTGTTTAAAATTGGAAAAAATACTTTCAGATCATGGACTATATGCTCCTTAAGGAATGATTAATAATTTTCAATACATTTTAACTTTTCCAAAAGCTAGTGAAATTATGGTAGCACAGTCTGGCAGTAGTGTTGGGGGATATACTTTGGAAAATTTAGAACTAGAGTATGAAACAATTGAAAATCAAGACTTGGCAATTGATGTTTTATCAAATTACACAACAGGAAGATCATTATCATATAATTATGTAACTTTGATGAAAACAGTAGAATGTAATAAAGATGCAACTTTACATAATGAAACCATAAATATTCCACGGAAGAGTATGAAAGCAGTTGTGTTGTTATTTAGAAATAAAACTGTCACAGATAGCGAACTATTTGTTTATCCAAATATAACAGAAGTTAAAATTTCTGTTGAAGGAGTGCCAAATAGTATATATTCTCAAGGTATGCCAAAAATAAGATTTTTTGAAGAGGCATTTCGAATATTTCACGGAGGATATGGCGGTAGTGATGCAGTTATGAGTATTGAAAAATTTTATAAAGATTCATTTGCATTATGTGTGGATTTAAGAACATTAGATGATAACTTTGTTTATGGAACTGGTAAAAAGTTAGTAAACACACAGTCTGGACTATTGTTAGAAATTAAAAAAACTGCCATTTCTGCAAATGTAATGTGTCATATATTTGTGATAAGTGATGGATTGTTAAACATTGTAAATAAAGATTTGTCTTCAATTCAATTTTAAAAAATAAAAAATGAATGACAGCAAAGCTGAACACGAAGTGGGTAACAAAAAACTATTTAATATGATAATTGTTGGAATGACTGCTTGTGGAAAAACAAAATATCTTTTAGATTTTACAGAAAATAAATATAAAAATTATTTTGATTATATTTTTTTAATTTGTCCGACATTTGAATGGAATAAAACTTATGAAAATTGGAAATATGATAAAGATGAAGATTTTATTGCTATTCCTTGTGATCAAGATAACGTTGAAGATTGGTTAAAATTTATAGTTGAATTTTCAAAAGGAACTAAAAGTCTTACTATTCTTGATGATTGTGCAAGTGGTAAAAATGTTAAAAATAGAACAAGTGAATTGGTTAAATTAGGATTTTCTGCAAGACATTATAATCTTTTAGTTCTTGTTATCACTCAACAACTCACGTCAATTGCTAAACCATTTAGAGAAAATATTTCAAAATTAGTCACATTTTATAACCCGAATAAAAAAGATATGACAACAATAATTCAAGAATATTTAGATGTAGGCGACCGCACGGCGGAAGGTAAAAAAGAATTGGATAAAATTTTAGAAACGTTAAAAACAAAAAAATATTCAAGATTGGAAATTAATTTAATTTTTCCATTTGGTTATAAAATAAATGAGTGAAAATAGTGAACATGTAGAAGTCCTGCAAATTGAGACAAGTACAACCGCAAGTGAAGAAAAGCAAACGCAAGATGTTAAAAAAGAAGTAATGAAAAAACGTGAAGAATTGATAAGATTGTCTGAAGATGGTGAAATTAGTCAATCGGTGCAAAATTTGAAAAAAGCAAGTGATAAAGTTATATTAAAAATTCATGCTGAATATGAAGTAAAACAAGCGGAAAAAGCAAATGCATTTTTAACAGATTTACTAATTAGTAAATTTGCAGATTTATTAGGTGGATTAGACGCAATAGAAAGTAGTGAAGAATTGGAAAAAGAACTGGCGAAAGATAAATTATTAAAAAGAGATGTAAAATCTGTAGTTGAAAAACTAAGTCCATATTTACCATATCTTGGAATATTATCTGGTGGAGTTACAGTTGGAAAACATATTATTAAAAAACAGGGCACAGCAACGACATGTGAAAAACCTACGGACCACAAGCGGAATAAAAAAGACGATAATGAAGCATCAACAAGCCAAACATGAATAATTTTATAATATATATTGTATTATAAAATTTATAAACTAATTTATCACTGAAGAGTTGATTTTACAAACTCGTTTACTTCTTCTTTAATTTCTTTATCATCTTTAATTTCATCTGTCATTTCTTTATTGTCTTTATCGTCTTTATCGTTTTTATCGTTTGTGTCTAAAGATTTGTTTAAAATTTCAGGGACCTCTTTAACAAGATTTGATTCCTTTCCTTTTGCTTTTTGTTGAATACTTTTTATAACATTTCTACCAACTAATTTTAAATTTTCATCCATATTATCAAAAATAAATTGTTTTGCTGAAGCGGTTCCAAATTGAATATTACATTCAACATCATATGCTTGCCCTGCTCCTACTGAAAAACCAAACTTGAATGCTTTTTTCTTAAATATTTTATGATTTTTTTCAATAATTTTTTCAGGTTTTAAAGTTGATTGTTTGTTACCCATTTATTTATATTTTTATTGAATTTATTTTATTTTCAAAATATGTAAATTTCCAAACCAAATGTTGAGGGACTTTAGCAGGGACGCTATCCCCCACATTCCATACATTCCAGATATCCCTAACAACCGGCGAATCCGAAAATAGTTTTTTTTGTTTACATCGAGCTGTTCAAGTTGTTAGGGAGATTGAGCATGTATGGAATGTTGAGGGTATTCCCCTGTGACACTTTGAAAAATTCTGACCCATTTTTAAAATGTGCTTAAATTCCCGTTAACGTTATCAAATTCCTGGAAGCGGATGGAAATGGTGTCATTAGGAAAAAGGTAATTCCCCCGCCTGCCGTTGAGGGGTTTTCCCCACATTCCATACATTCCAGATCTCCCTAACAACGGAGCAAACCAAAAATAGTTTTTTTGTTGACATCGAGTTAGGCTGGTTGTTAGGGAGATTAGGCATGTATGGAATGTATGGAATGTTTGGAATGTTAAGGTTATTCCCCCAAGACACTTTGAAAAATTTTGACCTGTTTTTTAAAATGTGTTGAAATTCTTGGTAACGTAATTAAATTCATGAAAGCGACCGGAAGTTAAGTAAGTGAAACCGAAAGTGACGCCGTCAATAAAAAGGGTTTTCCCCAACGACACTTTGAAAAATTTTGACCAAATTTGAAAATATGTTGAAAAAGGAGTGACAGAATCCGGACATTACAGACTACTTTCTTTAAACTGATATTTTGCGTTACTTTGGCGTTGCTAGTCGGTAAGAATGTGCTACATTGTCGGCTCATAATAAAACACAATCCGGATTTCTATGCTGCGAACCTTGTCTTTAGCCAGCCATGAGTATGGCATTTGGCAGCGGTGTCTATTTTACAAAGTTTCAAAAATTCTTCCTCACACTTCTCTCGATTGACGGATGTAGGATCTGATCGAAGGAAATCTGTATAACATTCGGAGAAGGGGTGCCAGTGATTCCTAGCTTCTAAGCCTGGTGTCCTGGACTCATCTCCAATCCCCTCTAGGTGTTTGGATAGTAAGAAAGCACATCGCAAGGTCATCGTCCCTTGAATAGACGAATGGTAAAAAACTACCAAGGTCGAAGTAACGCTACCTGGGATGGAAGAATGTGGAGTGTAGCTTTGCCGTGTGATTAGGTGTTGTTTTGTGTAGTGATTTGGATTCATTTTGCTGTAATATTCCTAATATCAGTTTATTGTGTGAGGATATGATTTATGAACTTATTTATTTATAGAAGTGGTAGAAAATCTGATCTTAATAACAATTGTCCAAAATCAATTACACGAATAGTCGCAAAAGCCTTAAAAAAAATTATTCATTATTAGTTTTACAAATGCTTGACCATTAACAATTCAGTTACAAAATGGATGTCCAGTTTCAGATCGTTAGTTACTATCATAGTTTTTTTCTTTTTTTACCTTTTTCCCACCCAGTCTAGTTTATGATTTCCTTAGGATAAAAATGAGAGCCCAGCTCAAAATTTTAAGGTGAAGAACCATGATAGCAACAAGGCAAGACAAGTTAAAACATTTTGAAAATAAGTTGGATTCTAACGTTTCGTTGCAACGTGCAACATCTTCAGAGTGTAACTTTACTTTGAATTGCCTCGTCTTTGATATTCTGTCACATCTGTTTTTGCAATAGTTTGGGATACTTAACGCGAGTAAACGAATTCTTCGGAAATGCTTGTACTTTATTCCTATTTTTGGCTCTTTTTGAAGTTATTTGCTCTGCCACGTTATTTATCACCCGACAAATATCCACCATTTTAATTATTTAACAATTATTCGCCAAAGGAGAAGTGAATATTGTTTAATTATCCCCGAGTTGAAATCGATGGGATTATCCAATAATATTCACTGAATCTCAGGAGAATAATTGTTTTTGTACAATTACACAGGTGATTATTTGAAAGAAAGTAATGAACTAGCACTTTTAAAATCTCCTCGGTCTCATTGACAAAGGTAGTTGCCATCTTGTTTCTGAGCCTTCACTGTTATAATCACCTGTCGGTGACTATTGAGATTTATGAGGTAATTTTCTGGCCAGTCATCATACAGGATCTTTCATAATCACCTGCGTAATTTTACCAACATAATATATTCACCTCCAAATTGGTGAATAATTAACTACCCTTTCTTGTCATATCATAAAAAAAATGTATAGTTGTAACGCTTGTGGAGCTTTTGTTCAAAACCCAGATACTTTTGACGTGGCGACTGAAATTCTGTACTGTAGTAGATTAAGTCCCCGAGCGGGGCTAAACGATGTGGTTGGAAAATTTTAAAAATCTAAAATGATCGGAAGACGATTTTTGGGTATTTGTTAATAAATTTTTGTGAAATATCCCCTGCACAACTTCTAAATCATTTAGATCTTTTCCGAAAATGTTCCCTTATAAATTAATTTTTCCCAGATCGGAGAGGACATAGCTTCCCAACACAGGGCCTGTAGCCTCCCTGCCACCTCCCTCAAGATGACTATATCTTGGATATGTCCTAACCAGTCGCGGATTAACCAATAGGCACTATAGGTACGTGCCAAGGGCCCACAAAGGCCAGAGGCCCACAAAGATGTTTGTTTATGTGTCTATTTGGCTGTTTTATTTTTTATTTACTAAGTACCGACACATTTATTCTTGAGGGATTCGTACTTTATAGCTTGCAAGTCTTTCATACGTTTTAACCGGGGTAAACTATTACAAGTAAAGACAATAAGAGTATTCAAACAGAGCTCAAAGGAATGAAAGGATTCTTGACCTCTTAGATGAAAATGTATGTTTTAAGTCCACAAAATATTGAAGATGAAGAAAAACGACATCTATACCCTTGCTGTAACGTTATAATATATGAAAAACTCAAATTGACCGATGTACCAGCTTCCACGTATTCACAAATATTATTAGAAAAGTTATGGTGGGTAGAACCTCGCTGGCTATGTGAGGTCCAGTAATGGTTTTATGGGGGGACCCCTGGTGGTTATGCCTCCCCCGCTTCAATTGAAACAGCGTACACTTTGCGTTGGAGAAAAACTCAGTAGGAAATGCTTATTCAATTGCTGCGATTTTGATAGTACTAGTCTATGGCATCGTGCAACTCGGTTCACCCCCCCCCCCCCTCTCTCCAACTTAAATTTATATGGAATAAGGTGCGTTTTTCCTTCAAATGTACAGTGGTTGAGAATGTTAACTTGACACTTTCCTGTTCGAGATGTCTCTCCTTGACGAGTAAAGTTGTCTAGTATTGCCTAGAGTAAAACTGACAAATCGGGTATGGATCGGGGAGAGCTAATCCTAAAAATAATTTTGTTGCAAAAAGCCCTCAAATTTCATCTAAGGAACTAGCTGGAATTATTCAATTTAAATAAATTAAAGATAAATTATATATTTAATAGACTTACTCTGAATCTAGAAAGGTTTTATTTCATCAAGTTAGCAGTAACTATATTTGAAGAACTGAAAACTCGGGTGAGTTGTTTGAAGCCTTGATAATTTATCTGGCTGACAAGATCCATTGTATCAATTGTTTGAACTAGGTAACTTAAATTTTATCGAACGAACTGCGACATATCCTCTAGATAGTGCTACTTGCGGCACACGATTTAGGTTCCGCAGTTCTTAACATGGCTACCGCTGGTTACTCACTGGGGCTAAACCATGCGATAAGATATCAGGGTTTCGAACATCGGGCTCTAGGTAAGAAACTTCCGGTAAACTACATTTCCTGTTTAGTGTCCTCTAGACCACTCATTGGTCATTTTTGTTAAAATGTTACGGCCAACGTTTCTAAAATACTGACTGTACCTATCTTCCGCTGTTCTGCCTTCCTAAGCCCATCTTTTGAATTTCTGTGTAGTCACTGTGTGACATATAGTCCAGTAACAAATTACTAAAGACAGGAAATCTGTTCAAAATCCTAAAATGTACCAAACACAAGAGAGAGAATTTGACAAGTGCTAAAACACCGAGAAAAGTCTTCGGAAAACGAGGCGAAACTGAATTTCTTTTGTTGCTCTTCATAGGATTTGATTAAAAAGTAAACGTTCTTTCTAGTATTTGACATACCTGCTGATTTAGGATACCTATTTTCTGTCGGCCCAATTTCGACCACTCTCTCCTTGGTTCGTTCTTGGTCACTAGTAATATACGAAGTTATGTCTCCCTTCTGCCCTTTGTCAGCGCCTGTAGGTGCACCAGTATGTCCAACCAAACAAGAAGCAATGGTACCATCACGATATCTTATACTTTTGAATTTGTTTTTTACCACCGTATCTAAATTCGGTAGACAAAGTAGAAACAGTAAAAGATCTGGTTTATTTTTACCAAAGATTGGCAAAACTCAAATCCTACAGCTGGAACATACATTAAAACTGAAATATACGCTGAGTTATCATTACTCCTTAAAAGTTGTTGTTGATTTACTAATAGGCAAACGTTCGCTCTGTGCACCTCCTGTTAATGATGTTAATTTATTAAACACAGCTGGACGGCTTCTCATACTGAATTAAAAATTTCCTTTAGCTTGTTTGTTATGTATAGTGATAGTGTCCTTTTTAGACATTGATTCGCACATGCTGTTCTGGTTTACATCCTGTGGCCCAGCACATGTCACCGAGCTAATCCCCAACACCGGAACAGTGTTCCTGTTGTAGGTTCATAACCCGCGACAATGTTATCTATCAAATTCGAGGAAGACACAAGAGTCGACTGCTGTGTTTTCAGTATATTTTGCATATCTTGACTCAACTACAAGGAAGTTTTCCGGGTTGCTTTCATCGGAATTTTAGTATATCTCAAGCTTCAAGTCCCATTTTACATCTCATTTCGGTTTCAGTTTTTGTTTGAGAAACGTGACAGCTTGGATATATCTTAAGAGAGATGAATGATTGTCAAGCTCTGTACTCAGAAAACGATTCTAAGCCCCAGACGGGGATCGAACCCGCAACCTTCTGATGACCGGGGAGACGCTCTAACCATTGAGCTACCGAGATGGTGAGCTAAGGTGCAAGTTCGATATATATGTGCGACCTAAGCGGAAGCCACTATATATTAGTAATGATTGATGTAGTTTTTGTTTGAGAAACATGAGAGCTTGGATATATCTTAAGAGAAATGAATGATCGTCAAGCCCTGTACTCATCTCTCTTAAGATATATCCAAGCTCTCACGTTTCTCAAACAAAAACTGCATCAACCATTACTAATATATAGTGGCTTCCGTTTAGGTCGCACATATGTATCGAACTTGCACCTTCGCTCACCATCTGAGTCTCGGTAGCTCAATGGTTAGAGCGTCTCACCGGTCATCAGAAGGTTGTGGGTTCGATCCCGTCTGGGGCTCAGAATCGTTTTCTGAGTTCAGGGCTTGACGATCATTCATCTCTAATTTCGGTTTAGTGCTAATCTTCATCGCTTTCTTAAACAACTGTAAGTTATTCTTGCCTTATATCTTGTGCGAAAGTGTCAAATTTAGAGAGGACATGTGTGCTGCATTACTGCACGTTTGTTGCACAAACCTGATCTTTTGTGAACAAATAAATCACAATGTTTGCTTCCATATAGACTTGAATTCTTCGTTTTTAAATTTTGTTTTGGACTATTCATTCTCACCGTAACTTAATATCATCATTAATAATCTTTAATTATTGCTATGACGTATTCAGTATGATCACGAAAGAACATGTCCAGATAACGTTGGACTGACAATTGAAATAACGACATCATAACAGATAACAGATGTGGTAGCAGTGAGGATGCATGTTTAGTTTATGAAGTTAACGAGATTGGTGACATTATTGTATTGTATTATCGCTTAAGGTACTGTTACGTTCAAGGAAACATATTACTTAAATGTAAAGGATAAAAGCAACTTTCAAAGAAGGCTTTGAAATAACAACTGTAACCCCGTTGCACGGCAAATTTTGGTCGCGACACTGAAAATTAACCGTGCCGAGACCTACATATACAGAGGTGCTCTGCACGGCTAAATTTTAGGGCAAAGGAGCCAAATTTCAAGAAGTCCGCACTCTTTACCGAGTGAAAATGTGTCCAGAAATAACGGAACTTAGGCAAAAATTTTAGCCTTGCCGTATCCAAAATGCTAACATTGTAAATAAGGTTGGTGTGTCCATTTAATAGATCGTGAAATCGGAAGAGCGCGAGACTCGTTATCCTTGCTGGAGAATTGCAAACTTAAGAAAAGTTCTCTGGATAAAAGTTATAACTAAAGTAAAAAACGCACCAAATTTGGTCTTCTGTGACCAATATACATTTCAAATCGTGGCTTGATAGAAAATCAGCCAAATGGTTAATGAATGCATCTATATAAAAACATTGCATTGGAGTGGGCCGAAAAGATTTTAGGATTGCGCTTTTTCTTGACAAGTGACAATAGTCTGGTGGTCAAAATGTCCTGTATTTTGCTCAGGTTGAAGAACAGCAGCAACGCTTGGGATTTGCTCAGTACTTGGTTAATCAAGGTAATTTTGTCTATGATTTGTTTCACACGAATGAGATTTTTAATTCAATGAAGTCGACCGCATTTCAAAGGAACTTGAAAGAATAACAACAGGAGGTTCACCTTTTGATACAAAGAAGTGAGCACATCTTTTTATTTTCTTTGTGCGCTCTTACAATATTGTTCATTACTGTTCAGCGTTGTGCACATTATCTTTCTGAGGCAATAACGTGCTGGCAGAGGGCCCATGGGACCATGGCCCCCTTTGTGAAGATTTCTAGAGGGCGCTATAAGCTTAAAGGGAGCGCCAAAACTTGCACGAAAGGACGGAAAAGTTTTAGTCCAAATTTTCTCTGAATTTGTGAGCCGTGAGCCTTAGAGAAACACGTCAAAGCAAGACTTTTGAACTATACTAGCTGTAGAATTAGATGACAAAGTTCGCTCAAATTGCTACAAACGGTGCTTCCAAGGTTTTAAATTTCATAATTTTTCGGGGGAGAATCCCGGACTCCCCAAAAATGTGTTCACTAGTTAAAAGGAGGCGCCACTTTCACGGTTGTCCACTCCTAACGAACAGAAACCAGCACACCACTGTTCTGAGGTAGAACTATGACATAGTGATGTACTTGTGAGACATTAGTTGGGTTGATATATCAATAATGAATATACTGGGAAAAATAAACCATTACTTGAATTTCACGTTCAATTACTGGATTTCATTCAATGTTATAATTCCTGTATCTCACTAGCGCATACGTTCGGCTTCATTGTAATTTTGTACTAGCGAGTATAGTGCTCACATTATCCAGGACATGTTGATCATAAACTAAAACATATTAGAGGAAATTTGATGCCCGTTTATCCTCACATTCTGTACCTCACTCCACATTCAAGAGGCTTTGTGTCTTCGGCTAGTCGCAACTGCCTACAAAGACAAACACTTTAAACTATTTTCTCTAAAAATGCATCGGCAGGAAGATGTTCTGGGTAAGGAGGGATCCACTTAGCTCTACTGTCTTTTTGTTTAACTATCTTTTTCAATTAATTAGATTTAATGATTATAGTTGAGGAAACGTTTCCACTAGAATATTAAGTGGAGTGGCAGCCCTCAGAGCCTTTCTGGTTCATACGCCACCACAAAAAGGACTTGTTATTCACTTTAGTTTATCACAAAAGTGGTACCTGATAAGAAATAACCCCACATTGTAACAACTACAAAAGTATGATACGAGTTACGGTTAGGAGTAAAGCTAGTGTTAAAAGATGCAACTGTTGGTGAAACCTGTCTCGCAACGCATTGCGAGACAGGTTTCCCGTCTTTACCTTTTGTAATTGTAGCTGTTGCCAGTTATTATATATAAATAATTTATACATCGCTGGTGTGCCATATGAACTGTTCTGTTTAGTTACATGAGTCTCTATATGTGGGTAATTTGTTCCTGATTATATCGATAAGCAACAAATAACTGACATGTTGATAGTCAAAAACCTTGCCAGTATCTATTTTGAACATATTTTAAAGCAGCAGACGTAAGAGCCAGCATACATTGCAATTAGCTAAGCCATTTCAGTGACTGTATTGCTGAAAATTTACAACTTAGCAAGTCACTCGTGATCAAGAGATCACATGTTCCATTCTCAGGGACTCAGATATTTCCTTTTGGCATAAACCGATCCATGTTTAATTTATTCTGACTATCATCAGACAAATTTATTCGTCAAAGAAAGGGTTTGGATTGGCTGTTGGGACTGCAATGGGCTAAAGGTCAAGTGAAGCTTGAAAAACATCCAATTAAAATATTTTATTTAATTTAATTTCTGCTCATCTTATCTCCCTTCAGTTTGTTCAATTTTATTTCACATTTATTTCAATTTCATTTTCAATGTCATTTCAATTTTCTTTCAATTTTCTTTTATTTTATTTAACATTATTTTTTTGCTTTGTTTTATTTTAAATTTCATTCCTGTAGTTTACTTTATTTTATTTTATTTTATTTAATTTGATTTTGTTTTATTTACTTTACCATAATTTATTGGCTGGCCAACTGCAACACCTGACGCCAACTACTGCGTTGCCTAAACGTAAACATGCAAACTTGGACAACTGGGAACAATAAGTATTTTGAATATTTTCAATGTTATAGTTTACTATATATCTTCTATTTCAACTAAAAGTAGTTTTCATGTATTTTTAAATTTATTCTTATAGTAAAACCAACAACTGAAACAAATATCCAGGAAGGAGAGAGGCAGCAAGGGAAAGAGTAAGTGCACCAATGTTTACTTTGAAATTGCCGAAATAATTTGTTTTTTATAATAAGGGGATAAAACTTAACATGCTTCTGGGAAAAAAAATTATTTATATCAGTACTGTAAGGTCAATCAGTAATTTACATATGGTCGAAGGGATAGGTGGTGACAGACATGGTCTTTTGGGAACTTTGTGAATTACATCAAACTTTATAAGTACTTAGATAAGGTAGTTAATGCTATTTGCTTTCTGCTTGAAGATAACGTGAAGGAATGTCCAAATGTATCCCTTTTGTGATTTTATGTTCAACTTTAAGTGTTACTGAACGTGACCGTTGTCCATTGCGATTGATGGTTGCACGAGGGTGATCCAATCACTCTGAGGGATTTTCGATAATCACCAGTGTAATTATACCAAAGTACTATATACACCTTCACATTGGTGAATAAGTAACTACCATTTATTGTCATCCCATAAAAAGTGTACAGTTATAACAATTGTGGGGCTCTTGTTCACAACCCAGATACTTTCGAGGACGAAACTGGCATTTTATGCTGTAGAGGCTAAAGTTCCCGATCGGGTGCTAAACGGTGTGGTTGGTGGAAAATTTTAAAAATCTAAAATGATTGCCAATCATTTTTATATCCGTTTCATAAAACGGAATCTCTTCTCTTGTTATAAAACAGTTGCCTAGTAGTAACAAGGTTTTACTCAATTTTCTAGAACTAAATCACAAAAGTGCCTTCTTTTGGGAATGCCCTCCCCCCACTTTTGAGGTGGTTCCGCAGGCTAATGGTGATTGGAAAACGATTATAAGTATTTTTGTAACAAATTTTTGTAAAATATCTGCAGTCTGCACTACTTCTAAATCCTTTGAATCTTTTCCTAAGATTTTCCTTTAAAAATTATAAATTTTTCCCTGATAGGAAAGGGGATAGCTTTCCCAACATAGGGCCCGTAGCCTCCCTGCCACCTCCCCCAGAATAACTATTCCTTGGATGTCCTAACGAGTAAAAAGCGCTATCCATTCTTTGAATAACCAAAGCTAAATTTTTTAAAATTTTTTATCCATTGAAATGCGATTTATCCACCTTCTGGTGAATTTTTCATCCGTGAAATTTGAATTCGATTATGAAAGAGTGAATGGCTGTGTTCACTAGCAAGGTTTTATCTTATGGCTATGGTATGTGGGCTTTGTACAACTGACTCCAGTTTGTTAGTGTCAACAAACTTTCAAGTCAACTAAAAGCAATAAAGAAGATCTGGTAATTCCACTTTTACCCAGTTTGGCTGCTGCGCAAATATATCGTAAGATGGGGAAGACGTCATGTCCTGCCTCCCAAATTAGAGATCGAAATGGGTAAATCCCAGAGATGGAAGGGAATCCCCTTTGACAAGAGCCAATGAAATGCAACTTTTTATTCCACCATAAAGATATCGTCAGCCTTGATCATAAATATGCAAACAACTCAAATTTCAAGGTCAAGCACTATTTCACGTATGATGGAAGACGAAGGAGGAAGCAGACACCGTCATAAGAAAATATTTCTTCATTCGTTGAGGCTTATCAGCACTTAGGTAAGGCATTTAATCGTGTTTGCCTTCAAGTTAAAGCTAACGTAAAAGATTGCCCAAATGTCGTGGATTTGTGTGCGTATGTTTAAGAAGGGTCACTAAAAGCAATGGCTGCCCATTGCGATAGTTGGTTGCACGAGGGTTATAAGCAACTGAAGTAATGGACCAAGTCAAAGCTCGAAATCGTCCTTACTATCAAACAAAAGAGATTTATCGGTGCAATTTCACTTTGGAGTCGATAACCTTCTTAACCTGGAAAAATTGAAATTTATTCAAAAATAGAAGAAAAAATTTCAAGCTCCAATAAAGTTAAACCGAGACTTCCTATTTGTTGCTATTACATGTATTACAGAGCTAGACACACCTAAAAGAATGCAACTGTTAGTAAGAAGTCGATTGGCCTCTTGAATTCTGCACCGAATTAGTCGAAATAACCATTTTTCACCTTCACGTACGAAGTGGAGTATAGGTGTGGAAAATTAGCTTTCCGTTCAACACTCACACGCTAAACCTTTTGGTGAATATTTATTACTTATCAAAATTGACACATAAATCAAAGTCGAATCACACACGTGTACTCACTGTTCCGAGCGATCAGGTCTGTATCCCATCTGGTGTGTCCGTCTTTTACGTCACACATTTTTCCCTTAAATTTAATTAACCTCACCTTTAACTACTCAACAAAACAACGTTATTAAGAAAGACACAAAATTTCTAACACACTCCCATGTACTTCTGCAGAGCAAACAAACATTAAATTGTGGTCCAATGATAACGGTAATTCTATATGCATATGCAACTTTAAATTTAGGTTCAATTCAATGTTCATGTTCATCGTTTGTGATCTCGCGTATTCGGGTCTCGGCAGCAACCCAAGGATCTCGCTTTGTTTGAATGTTGCTGTGTCTGGGTTCAGCTTCGCTTTCTCAGGTTCTTTGGTAGCTCTGTCACATGAAAGCTCTAATGGGTAGAGAAGTTGGACTGGTCGCTCCAGATGGGATTTTCCAGCACGTAAAATGGCTACTCGTCCCAGTCCATCTCTGCCAGCGATGAGATCTTCCGCGATCCCGAGTTTTCATTTTCCACGGTTTTTCTCCTTCCCCTTAATGATTACGACTTCCCCAACTTGCGGTGTGTCAGGTTTGTTCCCTGTGTTGCTTGCGTGCCTTTCTCGAAGTGTCCGAACACACTCTCTCGTCCAACGGTTCCACATTGCGCCTTTACACTTCTTTAAATACTTGGCACGTTCTCCCAAGTCGACCTCTTCCTCTTCTGGGTGATTCTCCAGCTCTATAAGGTGACTAGGTCGTATGAAGAGTAGAGAATTTGGAGTTATTACCAGTTGCTGTATGTTTTCCTTCACGTAACCAAGGGGTTGGTCGTTGAGCGTAACATCTACACTCACAAGTACTAGCCCCAGCTCTTTCAGGTCAAATAGCCGTTGCCAATTACTTTATAAAGTGCCGCTTTCACTAGGTCGATCATTCTTTCAAATTGACCTCCCCACCATGGAGCACGACTCAAGACCAACTGCCATTTTATTTCCAGTTGCGCCAAGTAATCCTGTAACTTCTCGCTCCGCATCAAGGTTTTAACCCACTTCGCTCCGCCAACGAATGTGCTACGATTATCTGAAAAGATACGTTCAGGGCGTCCACGACGTGCAATAAATTGTTTTAATCTGTCCAGTCACTCGGATGTCTCTAGACTTTACAGCAAGTCAAGGTAGATCCCTCTCGTGATGTTACAGGCATAGAGTAAGATTTATGCCTTGCCTTCTTTTCCTTTGGAAACCCGACAGCGTATTTGTCCGGCGTAGTCAACATCAATAACTTGAAACGCGGTTTTTCCTTCAGTGCGGCTTGTTGGCAGGATTCATGGTGGCGGATTTTTGTAGACTATGGCCTGGAATCTCTTGCATATTGAACTTCGTCTAATAGCTCGCTTTACGAGCCTTCTGAGTCGAGGTGTCCAGTGTAACTCTTTCACTTTTGCCATGGTAAGTCCGACGCCTCCATGCAGTGTGGTTTTGTGGGCATCTTGGACGAATTTCCCTGCCAATGTTGAAGAGTCCGGGAGATAGATTGGGAAGATGCCTTGAATGGGGCCCCGACATTCCAATACTCTTTCGGCGTTTTCTTGAAGGTTTAATTTTGACCGGTCGTTTTCAAGAGCATCAAAACCACGTTTCTGAACCCTTTGCACCCAGAAGCGTTCTTGTGCTCCGAGCTCTTCACTTCTTAGTGGCCCACGTTTTCTTTGGATTTTCGGATTTCGCACATTATGTGCAAACCGTGCAACCCACGCGCACACTCGCATGGTTCTTCAGTAACTGGTCTTGTTTAGTAGGTTATCAAATTCATAATCTTCAGCTCGTATAGCCAAAGCAAAAAGTTGTTTGTTTGACTTTACTTCCGCATTGGATTCTACCGTTGGGGTTGTCACAATGTCTGGTGGCCATGATTCTCGGTTATATAACAACTTTGGGCCATTTCGCCACAGTTGGTTGTCCTGGTCCGCCTTCCCTCCTCCACTGCCGAAGTCTGCCGGATTCTCGTGCGATGGTACATGCCTCCACTCAACCTCGTGGTGTTCTCTAATTTTCCGGACGCGATTTTGGACGAATTGTTTGTATTCACCATTCCTTCGCACCCAGTGTAAAACCATGGTACTGTCAAACTAACAAATCAGCGTCGTTACTGGAAATCCTTCAAGTGACTCGCGAACATTCGTTAACAGATTGACGTCCATGTGTCCAGATACCAACGCGAGACAAGGATTGTGAGACCTTGTTATGCAAGCCGAGACTTTGCTGCAACAACTCCCTGGTTGACTTCAGATGATTGCCTAGGGAATTGAGAATGGGCTAGCGTACAAGGCACATTAACTTCGTTAGGAAGGCTCCTTTTCCATTTATTCCAACGTCGTGCTAGGGCTTCGGGTAATGGTGCGTCCCAGGCGTATTTCCCATCACAGGCTTCGCAGTATAACATCTTTCCTTGTAGTGTTGTGGGAGAAACAAGGCCGAGAGGGTGGTATATCTTTGCTATTTTACCAAGTATACCTCGTCTACTAGGTTGAGCTGCTTCTAGTGGGTAAGCGACTCAAATTTTATCAGTTTCTTTGTTCCACTTCAACCTGATGAGTCCACATTCGCCACTCGTAACGCCCAAACTGCTGTTTGGTGAAGCTTAAGTTGTCCTCAGATTTCTGTGTTTGTTCAACTTCCAATTCTTGTTCGTTACAGTTCTACTTGTGTAGGATAAAAATGGCTTTGCTAAAGATTTCGGTGAAGGTGCTTTTCTTTTCGCATACTTGTTCCACAGTTTCTCCCCAGCTCACCAGGTCATCCATGTACAGGCTACGTTAGATTTCTTCTAGGGCATCAGGATGTTCGGCTCTACACCTGCCTAACTAAACTATTTGCATGTTTGTTGTCTGCGCATTTTCCCGTCGGACGGCCTTGTGAGGTAAGTAGAACTCTCTTCCGGCTGGAGTTGACTCCCCATCTTCCGCAACTCTCTCGCGTAGCTGCTCTTGGATGGTTTCATCGTATTCGTCTTACTTTCCCGTCTTTTGCTATCGCTGTACCAAGCTCCCCAATCGTCGCAAGCTCCCGGTCTTATTGTTTGGGAAAGGTAGGCGGTTGCCTCCAAGGGATTGCTGCCTAGTACCACCCTTTTGGACTGCGCTGGAGCTGTTCTTAAAACTCAGCATGTACCACGTTCTGATCACCCGTTGGAGTATCTTCCAGACCGAGAACGTCCAATCTGCAAATCATCTCGTAGTTAGTCGTAGACGTTTGTGTGAGGAACATGTTATTCACGTTAGTTTCAGCGCCTGGGGACATGAAGGTCCAGCCAAACTTTGTGTATTTCGCAACAGGTTCACCCGTATTTACAATTTGCGGGTTTTATGGGTTTTGATCTTTGCATATTCACTCGTCTCGAGAATTATGTGAACTGGTAGAAAGTTCTCAATGTGAGTGTCCTCCATTTGCACTCCGCCCAGATGGGAATACTTTCGAATCAACTCTGGGTACGGTGGATTTTCAACTGACAAAAGTTCTCTGCGGTCAACTCGTGTAGCTTGTACAGGAATAACACAGTTCTCTTTAGTGTCGCTAATTGTTAATTGTAGATCTCAATCCGCTTCGCTATTTCTCCCACGATGGTCTGCATTCGTCGCGTGACTGTGCCCTTTGTTGCTAGTTTCAGTCTATCCAAAAGATGTCCCGAGGCATATGATACAGTTGCCCCTCTGTCTAACAGCGCACCACACATTACACCGTTGACCTTGACCACCACGATCGGATGACACACCTTTTCGCACTGTTGAGTTGTTGTCATCGCTGATCCTCCGTTTTCTGGCATTTTCGTTTCTTCGGTAGTTTTGTCACAAATTGAGGAGTGATGGCATTGTTTACAGTGTGGACATCTTGTACGACTGCGGCGCTCGGCTGCTTTGTGTTTGTTTCCAATGCAATTAAAACACAGACCCTTTATTTGTAATTTTCGTCTACGCTCGGTGGGCAATGTAACTTGAGTGCACTCAAATGACTTGTGAGTGCCTTTATCGTAGTAAACACATCTCTTTGGTTGCAAATTTTGTTCTTGTGATTGAAAGCTTCGGTCACGATGAGGTTTCTGGCCACCTTCAGGTTTCTTCGACGACTCGGCTATCGGGTGAATTTCTTTCCAATTCTGTTGGGCTTGTAACAAGTTAGCAAAATCCAAACTTTGCCAGTCCTTATCCCCACTAACCAATTTGGCTTTGAATCCTTGCAGTTTCTCCAATACACCTCTCACCATGAGCAACCAACCAGATAACTTGCGCAGGGTTTCCAAAGACTGCACGTTGTACATGAGAGTATGGTAGAACTCGTGTATTTTCCCGGCTTGAGTCCCGGCAATGACAGGCAAGTTCCTTGTGTTCTCCACATAAGCATGCATGATCTCATTAATGTTGCCATGGTTGGATTGGAAAATATTTTTAGCTCGTTCGATCCTTCGGTTGAGAATGGCAAACCGTCGATCGTTTCGCGGACTTTCGGCTCCGGAAACTCCTTTAAAAATGCGAACTTCGTAACTGCCGGTATATCTTGTGAGTCGACTTCTGCCTTGAAGGTGTTCCAAAACGAAAGCCATTTCTCAAATGTGCCATCGTACTTCGTAATGACCAGTTTAGACAATTTGACACTCTTCCCTATAGACTTCTTCGGTTTGTCTGCCAACTGCATTTCAACCTTCTTCTTCTCAAAGTTTAGTTCTTCTTCTCGTTTCCGTAGAATTAGCATCTCTTCTTTCCTCAGTTTTGCGTTCTCCGCTCTCATTGCAGCTTCTTATAGACAGTGCGCTAAAAAGGTTACATTGCTGTTTGCGTCCTCAACTCTTTCTTCGACTTCTTACCCCCATTTCGGTATTTGATCTACACTTTCGCTGCTTTCGAGTTCCGCCTTTTCGACTTGAAGTTTAAGCTTATCCACCTCACTGGTTATTTTGGCGAGGACTTCCTCGTGTCGCGCAATCTTTTCAAGATTACCTTTCTCTACTATGCCCTTGGTTTTACTGCTGCTAAGAACCATAAGTTGAAGTTCTGTTTTTAGTTTCTCGCTAAGATTTCCCATATCGAAGTAGGATGTTTGTCTCAGTTCCGTTGGAGTTGCCACTTGTGCAAAAATTAGCTTGCCAATCCACACTCACACGTTAAACCTTTTTGTGAACATTTATTACTTATCAAAATTGACGCATAAATCAAAGACGAATTACACACGTGTACTCACTGTTCCGAACGATCAGGCCTATATACCATCTGATGTGTCCGTCATTTACGTCACACATTTTCCCTTAAATTTGATTAACCCCACCTTTAATTACTTAACAAAACATCATTAATAAGAAGGACGCACAATTTCTAACTCAGTAATGTGGCGAGGTTTTGTGTGGAATGTACTATCGATGAAATTCAATTTTTACGACTCGTTAGTTAAGACGATGATTTTGCACCTGGGTTTCTGTTAGATTTGATCTCCCTGAAATTAAGAATGCGAAAAGCATCTCAGCAATAGATAATTTTTTATCCATAAGCCTGGATTTAACCGGTTAGTTAGGTTTATACTTGATTTCATGATTGTATCGCAGGGTTTACGGCTTGGTGTTACATAAATGGAATGTGACATGCATAAAGTTTAAATTCTAGGATATTGGTGGTATAAATATCACAGTATGACAAAGTAAACAGATTTTGTGGGTAATAATGCATGATTTATTGTGAGTAAACTTCATAAATTAAAGCAATGTACAGATGGTAAGGCTGGTTTCAATGTTGCAAGGCGAAACCTACTGTGAAAGTGTCAAAGACTTCCATCTGCAACATCTGCGATACCCCAAGAAAAACAGGAAAAAGATGAAGTGTTTCTATTTGACTCCAATACAGAAAACTGACAGCAATCAACTCCATATTTTAAGTTTAAGGACACCGTTATTAACCCCCTCCCAACTAGAAGTTACTTTATGATGAGCAACATTGTTTACCAATAGTTACTGATAAAAGTATGAAAGGTTAT